>CM057820.1:24352005-24505020 GCA_030067965.1 Latrodectus elegans | reverse complement strand
GTTATTTTTCCGGAATTATGGTATGTAAAAGAATATCGCACTAATATTCCAAGTAGTGAATGCAGTATTGGAACAAATATTCAATATCATCAATTAGTATTTTTTTTTTTTATCTTAATATCGGAATTCTAGTTTCAATTTCTGTAGTAGGAGTTGTAGAAAAAGGAAGAATACAAATGCAAACCTGCCATATTTTTAGAGAAAAATCATTATTCTGCTGATTTTGAGGAGGGGATATCAGAAGACACCAGCCACATTTTTGCTTGAGTGCTTAAAACGGTTGTATCGCAAAAAGACAAGTTTATTCTTTAGATTATACATTCTGGAAATGATTTTTGTTTTTCACTGGTCAACACTTAATTAAATATGGATGCAATACTGTGACAAGAAATCAGTCTGCCACTAGTTGTTGATTAGGACTTCGAACAGCTTATAGACGTTGTTGCTGAGGATTTCGCACAGATCTAAGAAATGCAGATGAAATTTAACCGTTTCACTAGAAGCGGTAAATTGTCTGGAACGTTCAGTACACGTTTGACGAATGTCCTCCTCAATGGCTACCTGCAGATCTTTGTCATCCAAGACCCGTGGTCTTCCAATACAGTCTACATCGCGTAGGGACAAATTTTCCTACCTAAATTTATGAAACTAATGATTTGCCGTACCTTCTCTCATAGTGCTATCCCCAAACGATTGATTTATTCAGCTAGTGGAAGCAACAACTCATAAGCCTATTTTGAAATCGTAAATTAAACAAACTAAACTTGCTCCATTTACACGTCCATTTCTCTCCGCAACTGTTCGAGTTACTATTGAGGAAATTTCGCAGTGGACCTATTTTTATGACGACTGATTTCTACTCTCATATGACCGGTGATTCAATCCGTATAAACAAATTTGCATACTTATTCGCACTCTATTCAATGGCAATGCGAAATCAACAGGAACGTTCCTGTTTACCTTGTAATAATAGAATTTAAAGAGCTAAGTAACCGCCTTCGGGGGAATATACTTTTTGCAACAAGTTTGCAGTTAACAATCCACTGTTTCAAAAGTGAGTACCACAGTGGCCGAAGGAGTCGAACCAACGCTATAAGTCATCTTGGTCGGAGAACAATTTTTCCCTCAGTAACCTGCCTGAATAACGAAATATGTAATCAGTCAGAACAAAATCTGTTGAATAAGAGTAGTGCAATTGAAACTTATACTCCGACATCTGGATTCTTATCTTCTATAAACGGAGACATATAGTTGCATTCCATTTTTATACGTGTATGAGGTCTAAACTATTGACCTCAGTTAGCTGTTTCATGCTAATTTTTAGGAACATTCCTCTAATTGCTGACGGTACATGTCCGAGTTTTTGGTACAGTCACAACAGTGTGAAATCATAAGGAATCACAACCTTGGTGGTCTTCCAAATGGAGACGGAAACAACATTGGTGGACGCAGGTTTGTTCGGCATTCTCTTCCGCAGATTTTCTGGTATGTAGATACTGTGTTTTGCCCTTGCGATTGTTTTACAGAAATCCATTTTGCATCCACAGTCAGGACACAAAGGAAAAATGACCCTCTAATATTTGCTTTTGAAGAAAACTACTAATATTTTGCTTTTGACTGTCCATTTGGTTCTGATATTTAAACCTCATGCTTTGACACAGCTGCAGCCACCGAATGTCCTTGCCGGAACTCGCGCTTTATTACGAATCGCATGTCTCGCCATTCCGTCACGACTTTCAGTGATTCTGGTGAACCAATCGCCTCTTTATATAATGTCTGGAGTATTCTACTAGTCATTTGATGTATAATTGATGATGGGCATCATTATTAAGGTGGGTAAAACGACGCGTTGAAGTTACCATTGTCGGGACCAGCCAATAATTATAAAACGACCCATTATCAGGATCATTATGATCTTATATTCTGATGAAATCTAATAAAATATATTTTTTCTGTTGGATGCTGTTGGTATGTTCCTTTTTTAACAAATTCCATTTATGAAAATTTTGTATCTTTGAAAGTACACCAAGATGCAAAATTGAATCGGAGATAAAAGTTAGGCTTAGATTTTCAGATTCAAATTAACAAATATTAAGTTTAATAAAAGAAGAGTTCACATCATAACCTGATCTTGTCGTAGAACAGCACTTGTCAGAGAGAAAAATTCTGTAGTGAACCTCAGCCAGTGTCGAACAACTGAAAATACACATTGTGTTTCGGTTTTCTACATGCAATTCCTTCAATGTGAGCGCTTGAGAATTTTTATATTTCCTTCTTTCTGACACGTTTCTCCTGTCTTTGAAAAGTCTTCCCAGGTGGATATAAAATGCCTTGAATTGAGTAAGTCTTTTGGATGTCCACTGAACGATGGCAAACTTAAATGTAACAGTATATTTATCATGTTTATGTTTGTGCTAATGACAAATAATCTATATGAAATATATTAAATTTATGAAATTAATTTTATTTATAACAATTTTTAATATAACTAATGCATCCTTTTAAATTTTCCTATTTTTAAATCAGAAATATCAATCTTGAAATTCTCATCCCACGGCGAGTAAATTAGATGCTACTCACTTTTCATCCTTTTAACTTATGTTAACACACAAGCAAGGAAATATATATTCACAAAAATATGTCATATTTTATATACACTGCTGGACAATTGCTAAGGACTAATAATACGATCATCCATAGGAACCACAAAATGAAAGAAAGTAAAATGTGGAAAATTTGAATAAGTGCGGTATGTATTAAGAAGTATGCGTATATAAATTTTTTCCACGTCTGTTCATCACATGATAGCGTTCATAAGAGCTTTAAAGGTTTTGGCGCGTGTGAACAGTTGTTGTTACAAGTAAAAGTTTTACAGGAAAGATTTAATAGATGAACTTGAAATTTTTGGCAGGTTTTCTCGACATCACTTAGATGATTTTATGCGTGCCCGAATTAATTGAATGATCGACGAAGGGCGTAATATAGCAGATGTTGCCGGGGAGTTCGACATCGCTCACAGCGTTGTTTCACGATTGTGGAAGTCATTGAAAACTACGGGAATGTGTAGTAGGTGGCACGGGGGAGGTCGTGTTAGAAGCACGCCGCCAACAAAAGAGATATATCGTCCTATCAGCAAAAGGAACAGGAGCACCACAGCTCAGCAGGTGGCAAATCAGTTTCTTTGTGCCTAAGGAAACCAGATCTCCTAAAAACTGCTGCCATACGTTTGTGGGGAGGAGGACTATACTCCCGCAGATCTGTTGTTTGTGTTCCATTGACAAGACAGCACCGTATTGAACGTTCGCAATGGTGTCGTGAGTATCACAATTAGACTGAACAGGACTGGGCATGCATACTATTCTCAGTTGAGAATAGGTTCAGTCTGTCATCGGATTGTAGACGGAAACTGATCTGGCACGAGAGTGGTACTGCTTATCGTCCAGAAAATATACAGGAAAGGAACTGATCAATGACTGCACGTCCCTTCATGTGGTTTCGATTTGGACTATGACCTGCCAACGATATATTAATGAAGTTCTAATTCCTCATGTTCGTCTTTTTCCGTGGTGCTGTCGGTGATAAATTTGTTTTTATGGACGACAACGAAACATGTCATCGAACACTCGCTGTTCAGGATTGTCTAGACAGCGAGGGTAGTCAACGCTTAGTATGGCCATCACTTTCTCCAGATCTAAATGTCACTGAAAATGTGTGGGGTGCTTTGAAGACGCAAGTTGCTGGTCGAAACTATCCTTCGACAAACAAGAACACCCTGTTCCGTGCAATCACAGAGGAATAGGATAAATTGCCTCAACAGCTGCTGGATAATGTTGTGCAATGTATGATACGACGTGTGGAATATTGCATCACACTCCACAGGGGACATATTACGTACTGATACCTTTCTTCAAGGTGCCATCTGACTTTTAGAAGTATTCTTCCATTTTTTTCGTATGCAGCATCAAATGAAACTTTTTTTCTTTCAGATGTTTCAGATTTTTTACTTTCATAAATAATAAATATTCTTTATTCTTATGTCTGAAAAGTGTGGCAACTGTATTTTATCCTACTAGGCCTCATGTCTCACTTAATAGGCTACATTGCAATTTGTGATCCATCCCTAGCAATTGTCCAGTATATTTATATATATATAGACCGAAAAGAAATTGTTAAAGCTAAAAATAGTATATCTCAGTTTAATTTCAATTTAATATTGTTGAATGCATATATAGTTCTGTTTTCCTTTTTTTTAATACATATAAATAATAATTTTTCTGTTTATTATCTAGGCTTGTAGTACAGTACACCTCTGTCTGCATATCAGAATCAAATCTTGATTCCTTTAAGGAAATTCATCGCATTTTATCTAATAAATTCCATGATTTGTTTGATAGAATATGTCATCCTTTAAAGTAAGTACAAAGGATTTATTATATTTAAAAAAACGAAACCTAAATAATCATTTTCTTGTAATTTCCACAGGAAATTCAATCTATTTTTCCAAATATTGTATGGATCAGTTTGTGCAGCAATATTTCCGCGAAGTAGATTTTGGTATTTTATTCCAAGCTCATTTATAAATAATTAAACCTGCACTACAACCTTAATATTAAAATTGCTCTTTGATCCGCAATATTCACGGTTTCACGAGAAGTTTCGATTTTTCTGCTGTCCTTAAAAGTTAGGAGTTTGCGCAGATGTTAACAAATGTTTTCTCATTGGGAGATTGAGAAAGTTCTATGACGCCAGTTTCAATTCCAGACTGTTTCATTCGAGTCGATATTTCTATCGCTGTTCAGCCGAGCTGGCAGCCGAATGGTTAGAGCTCTTACTTTCGGTTCAACAGTTCATGGGTTCGAATCCCACCTTGTCCATGGATGTTTGTAGTGGTTTGGAATCCATTTTAAACCGTAGTTCCTGGTCTAATTAGACCTCGTGTGAAAAAAATGACCGTTGAGCGACAAACAAACCAAACTAACTTCTATCGTTATTGAATCTATTCTGAATGTGTATGTTATATATATATATTTTCGTGCAATTGCATTTCACCGTATTAAATAATCATGGCATCAACTTATGCAGAATCATGCATATATTTTAAAGCAGACGCAAGTCAACATTTGACTATAGACAGGCATTAACAAGTACACTGACGAGCGTGGTTCCGAAAATCAAGAAAATATTCTCGAGAATACTTAAAGTTTGGTTTCACAAGTTTTTTTGCCTTTTTCTTATCCCCTGGTTCCCTAGACCAAGACCATGACATCCTTCGCCTTCAAAGAATTAAGGTCAGCTCCTGGGCTGTATAAAATATCAGGTTTTGAAAAGCCTATGCAGTTCAGTAATTGTTCTGGACTGGCTGGATTCACTAATATGAATAAAAGCCCCTGTGTATCATTTGCTTAAAAAATGTTGGCGGCAGAAAGCATGAAACATAATAAATTTAAATGACATTTGGAAACACTTCATAGTAAGTACATAAACAAACCCAGAGAATGCTTCGAATTAAAATCATATGAAAAGCAAAAATCATTGTTTAAAAAAACTTGTCAGTGAAGGAAAAAGATTTAATTGCCTGTTACTAAGTATCATATAAAATAGCCAGATGTAAAGAGCCTCACACCACTGGTAAAGAGCTTATTTTGCCAGCCGCAATTCAGATTGTAGAAATTATGTTTGGAGATCCTAAGAAATGAGTCCTGGTTTGAATATTGTGTTAACTACGGTTGTAACCGTAGTAAAACAAATAACAATGTTTGCAAATTTCAATGATTGTATTAAAACTTACGAGACTGAAAAACAAGATGTAAAAGTTGTTTTTGTAGCCATTGAAAATCATTTAGCAATGCCAGCAAAGAATTTTAAAAATTATTCTCTTGCTTACGACAAACTGATATCAAGTTACAAGTGGGTGAGGGATCCAATTCAAAATACTCTCGAATGTCTCTCAATTGAAGAGGAAGAAACCTTCATAGACTTCACGTAAACGGCGAAACCAAATAACAATTGAGTAATAAATCACTCTTTAAATTTTCTGCAGGAAAGGATGACGAGTTCTTTGCACAAAAAACTATGGCGTTTCACATTCTACTACCATTTTTAACATCTTACATTTGTAAAACTGGATATTCTGCGGTGAATTCATTGAAGACAAAATATAGATCTCAGCTAAATATTAGAAACAGACACTCTCAGTTCTTTTTCTATATTAAACCCTCTTACAAAAAACTTTTCTGAAAGACAGGCCCAAGGAAATTATTAATATTTATTAAATTTTTTTCTAATTTAATAAGTAATTTTAATTTAATAAGTTAGTTATTAAATATGTCGAAATGTATTTTGTTTTGTATGTGTGTGTTCATTCCTTACTCAATTTTTTTAAATAATATTTTCTCTCTCTCTCTCTCTCTCCCCCTCGGATATGCTCGCGCCATCATTGCTGTGTTCGCGCAACCTAGGGGGGCGTGCCCCACAGGTTCAAAATCACTGAAGTAAGAAATATGCGTATCACATTGATACTGTGTTGTAGCCTGATGTGTGTGAGATATCAATAAGCTAGTCTATTATTCCAGGCTAAAGACCTATATTTTATAAAATTCTAAATGGTACATAAAGTTTGCTTTTATTGGTAAAACAATTTTATAAACACAATAGATTATTAAATATTATTTACTGGGAGAATTTAAAGAGAAATTCATTCATAAAATTTTCAAGAGAAACAAGAAAGAATCATTAAACATTGAACTCATCGCATGAAAACCAACGTTAAATGTTTGTTATATAAATAATGTAAAATTAACGATGAATTATTTCAAATATAAATATGCAAAATAAAATTTAAATATTTGAATGTTTGCTAAAAGGAAATCAATACAAATTAAAAGTTCCGAAATAAAGTTTCAAATAATTCAGTCATCATAGTTATTTTTTGAAGTTAATCTAACGAGTTTCCAACCGAATGATTGATTTGCGGTATAGCCTTCAATTAAACGGTTCTTGTCTTCAATTCTCAATTGGGAATTAGATGTCTAAAAATTATTATTGACATAGATTCTGATTTATCAGAATCTATTCTAAATTGTAGGCTGTGGTCTGTTTAGCCATCTTATGTAAAAATTATCCACCGAGCGATAAACAAATGCTGCAGTAGTTCCTGAAGATCTGACTCGATCTCTTTCGCCTATCCGCGATTTCTTGAACAATTATTTCCAAATACAACCTTCAACTTGCTTCTACCCCTTTATTTTTGTTGAAGTTGTATATCGCTTTTAAAATTATAGATATAGAGCAAGAATTCTCTTCATTCTACGATTTTACATATTTTCTTAACTTATGAAGTTCACTTCTTATTTTTAATGGAGGATATGGAATTTTCATAGAAGAACAGTGGTTTGTGTCTTTGTTAGAGTACTAAATTTTACAAAAATCGTATAATAAAGTTGGTCTAACATTGGTTTCTTACATCATTTTCTTATGTGGGTAGAGTTTTTCAAGCTTAAAGTATATGGAAATCTGAAATGCGGTGCTTTACAAAATTGAATGGAACAGGATACTGGCAAATCCGCATTACTCCACGCAATACTATTTTCCAGTTAACAGCTGAAGACCATATTGTGACAATTAATTTGAAACTAAGGGAAATGGAACCAAGTACAAATAAGGAGTATGTCAAATATTAGATCAGAAAACAGTTCTGCAAGATATCGCAGGCCTGTGGTCGGTTCCATTTTTGAAGAGTTTGAACATAATTATTACCTGCATGGAAAATAAAATAGATGTAAAATCAGAAAACTATCTGTTCAATCGTGACAGTATTTCTTCATGATCGAAAATTTTGGAGGTGCATGTACCTAATTTTTCGGAAGGGACGAAAATTATTCAGTAAAAACAACTAGTTACAAAAAAATCAATAGAAATGAATAATGTTTATAACTATACAATCTTGATGAGCATTGTATTTAAATAAGACGTTAAACATTAAGCCCTCCCCGATGCTAGTCATTAAAGAGCATATGGCTCAAGTAAAACCTTTACCATTGCTTTAACATTATTCCATTTCAAAGAGCGTTGCCGGCAGTGGCATTGAGGTGGTTGCTTAGGCTAGAATAGAATTATTTAAGGTTCCTAAAGTGGATACTAGCCACGGTTTATGCTTTCTGTGTCATTGTCTTTCGGGCTTTGATGAACTGTACATTCTTGTTTTAATCCAGTGATTCTCAATCTGTGGGGCGCGCCCCCTAGTGGAACGCGAGCATATACAAGAGAAAATGTTATTTAAAAAATTGCTTAAGAGACTGAACGGAAAGAACCCACACACATACAAATCAAAATACATTTCGACATATTTTATAACTAACTGATTTAATTAAAACATATTACTAAATTTAAAAACAAATATAATAATTATTAGTGACTTCTTTAGGCCTGTCTTTCAGAGCAAAATTTTTCGTGGCAGGGTTTAGTATTAGAAATAGACAAACTGAGTTCTTTTTCTGTATTTAGTTGCGATCTATATTTTGTTTTCAAAGAAGTTACCACAGAAAATCCTGTTCCACAAAGGTAACATGTTGACAATTGTAGTAGAATATAAAATACTCCTTTTTTTAGTGCAGAAAACTCATCATCCACTGCTGCCGAAATTTCAAAGAGTGATTTATTACTCCACAGCCTTTTGGGTTCGCATCTTGCCGTGAAGTTTGTGAAGGTTTCTTTTTATTCAATTCAGAGTCCTTCTGGAGTATTTTGAAATGGATCCCACACCCATTTGTAACTTGATATCAGTTAGTCGTCAGCAAGAAAGTACTTTTTAAAATTCTTTGCTTTCATTTCTAAATGATTTTCAATGGTTGCAAATACAACTTTTACATGTTGTTCTTCAGTCTTGTAAGTTTTAGTACTATCATTCAAATTTTCAAACATCGTTAAGTTTTCTTGATTTAAAATTCTGCTTCCGAATTCCAATTTCCTACAAAAAGAATTAACATTATCACTGGTATCCAATATATGTGTATTTACTCCTTGCAGTTGAAGATTCAAGTTATTTAATTTCCCGAATATGTCGACTATGTATCCCAATTTCATCACAAATAAGCTATCGCAAAAAGTCTCAGCTTCCGGATTGTTTTCCTCTTCTAGGAAAACGGGGATTTTTTCTCGTAATTCATAAGCACATTGGAAAAATTTCCCTCGTGATAACCGTCTTGCCTCGTAATAAAATAGTAACGCTGAATATACTGTATTTACGTCTTTAAAAATTGCGAAGATTTTTGATTTCAGTGGTATCATTTTTATCATTTACTACGGTGACAATTGTAGTTAAGACTATTCAAATCAGGACTCATTTTTTTGGAAGCCAAAGCTTTTATGTGGATAATGCAATGTGTCTAGACGCATTATGGCGATTTTTGTTTTAAAAATTCTTTAATACTTTGGAATTTTCCGGACATAGAATGAGCATCATTGGTGCATAATTAGATAATCATTTAAGATAAAGCAACAGTCGCATTATTTGCTGAGTTCTTTTGGTTTGCAAATGAGTAATTTTTCTACTAATGACAAATCATCACAAAATCTAACACAGGCAATGAAATGAGCATATTTATTACTATCTGTTGCCTCATCGAGTTATATTGGAAACCATTTCTCACGCAACTTTGACAAATCTGACAATCTACATCGTCAGCTATATCAACGATTCGACGGCAACAATAACATTTGAAAGAGGTATAGAGACAGCAAAAGTTTTGAAAAATTATCTCCAAACATTATTTCTACAATATGAATTGTCTGTCAAAATAAGCTCTTCACCAATTGTGTGAGGCTTTTTACATCTGGCTATTTTATATGAAACTTAGTAAGAGGCAATTAAAGCTTTTCCTTTGATGGACAAAGTTATTTTAAGCAATGATTTTAGTCTTTCATGTAATTTTAGTCTTAATTCAGAAGAATTCTGTGGATTTGTTTATGTACTCACTTTGAAAAGTTTCTTAAAGTTTATTAAGTTTCATGCTGTCTCCCGCTAAAATTCTTGAGCAAATGGTACACAGGGTTCTTTCATTTTTATTTACTGAAGTACTAGTGAACCACAAATTTCAGTATTCTTGAGAATATTTCCTTGATATAATTTGGGAACCACGCTCGTCTGTGTACTTATTGATGCTTGTCAATCGTCTAATGTTCGCTTACGCCCGCTTAAAAATATATCCATGATTCTGCATAAGTCTGCTGCCATGATTATTTAATACGGTGAAATGAAATTGCACGAAAATATATATATAACATACACATTCAGAATAAATTAAATAGCGATAGAAAAATCGACTCGAATAAGAATGTCTGGAATTGAAAAATTGATGTCATCGAACTATCTCCTTCTCCCAAGAGAAAACATTTGTTCACATCTGTGCATGCTCTTAATTTTAACTTTTAAGCTGACCACACAAATTCGAGACTATTCAGAACATCTCGCAAATCCGTGAGAATGCTACAAGGCGGGACACAAGAGCAATAAAAAGGCATAGAATTCTTGTATTTTGAAATGTAACTATCGGTGTTGCAAAATGTCAATAAACTTCCGTATTCTTGGCAATTGTAAAGTTTAAGGTTATAGTGTAGGTTTAACGCCAAAATATTCAAAATACATTATTATTGTATACATTTCATTGTAAGCGGTAAGGAGGGGGCTGCGATGAAAATTATGATTGAAAATTGGGCCGTGAATACTAAAAGTTGAGAAACACTGCTTTAATCTGAAAAATTTGCATGAAAATATTTCGGGGTGCCGAACGCAATCGATTTTTTTTCACTCTGTCTTGTCTGACCGGTGTTTCAATTCGTATAAACAAATTTGCATATTTATTCGCATTTTGTTCAATGGCAATGCGGAATCAATATAAACTTTCTTCTTTATCTTGTAATAATAGAATTTAAAGAAGTAAGTTACCATCTTCGGGGTAAATATACTTTTCCCAACAATTTTGGAGTTAATAATTCAATGTGTCAAAAGACAGAACCACAGTGGTCGAAGTAGGCGAACCTCCGCAATAAATCATCTTTATTGGAGAACAATTTTTCCCTCAGTAACCTGTCCAAATGGCGAAATATGTAATCAGTCAGAACCAAATCTGGGGATGAAGCTTATACCCCGACATCTGGATTTTTATCTTCTATAAAAGGAGACATATATTTGCACTCCATTTTTATAAGGGTATGAGGTTTAACCTATTGTCCACAGTTAGCTTGTTATAAAGCTAACGTTTTAGAAACATTCATCTGATTGCTGACGATACATGTCCGTGTGAGTGGTACAGCCACACAGGATGAAATCATAAGGAATCACTATCTTGGTGGTCTTTGAAATGGAGACGAAAAACCAAATTCTGTATCGCAGATTTTCTGGTATGTAGATACTGTGTTTTGCTCTTGGGATTGTCATACAGAAACCCATTTTGCATCCACAGTCAGGACAAGAAGCAAAAATGACCTAATAATTTGCTCCTTAAGAGAACGACAGATCTCCAAGCATCATTGATGTTGGTTATCCGATAGATAACCAAATCTGGTTATGTATCGATAGATCTACCGATAGATAACCAAATCTTGTGATACCCTTGTTAAGATCTTTTCTTGGATCATTGTTGCTAAATATCGAGAAACTGTCGAACTACGGAGAGTTCGTCTCCGAACTGTCATACTATTGAGATAAATGAGCCTTTCCTTTTTGCCATAGATGTTTGACATCAAAACGCACAGGATAACCGGCTCCCGGCTTATGCTCGAGTGCAATATCATTACTACATGAGTCTTTGAGAAAGTCCACGGATTGTCCGCTTGCTTCTGATATTTAAATCTCATGCTCTGTTAACGTTGGACACTGCTCAAGCCACCGAATGATCTAGCGCTTTATTACGATTCGCATGTCTCGCCTTTCCATCGTGACCTTCAATGATTCTGGTGAACCGATCGCCGCTTTGTATAATGTCTGGAGTATTCTACTCGCTATTTGATGTATAATTGATGGTGGGCATCATTATTATGGTGGGTAAAACGACGCGTTGAAGTTACCTCTGTCGGGACCAGCCAATAATTATAAAACGACCCATTATTAAGCTAAATATCATCTAATATTCTGATTAATTCTAATAACATTTATTTTGTCTGTTGGATACTGATGGTATGTTCCTTTTTAAACATTACATTTATGAAAATTTTGTATCTTTGAAAGTACACCAAGATGCAAAATTGAATCTGAGATAAAAGTTAGGTTTAGATTTCCCGGTAAAGATAAATATTAAGTTGAATAAAAGAAGAGTTCACACCATAACCTGATTTTGTGGTAGAACAGCACTTGTCAGAGAGAAAAATTCTGTAGCCAACCTCAGCCAGTGTCGAACAACTGAAAATACACATTGCGGTTCGGTTTTTCTACATGCAATTCCCTCAATGTGGGCGCTTGAGAATATTTATATTTTCTTCTTTCTGACACATTTCTCCTGTCTTTAAAAAGTCCTCTCAGGTGGATATAAAATGCCTTACTAATTGCATAAGTCTTTCGGATGCCCACTGAACGATGTCACAGTTAAACAAAATAGTATATTTATCATGTTTATGATTGTGCTAATAACATATAAGATCTGTAAGAAATACATTAAGTTTATGAAACTAATTTTATTTATTGGACTCTTTAATAAAACTAACTTATCCTTTTACATTTTCCTATTTTTTGAATCAGGAATATCAAAGCTTGTTGAAATTCTCATCCCACGGCCAGCAAATTAGATGTTACTCACTTTTCATCGTTTTAACTTACGTTAACACACAAGCAAGGAAATATATATTCACAAAAATATGTCATATTATATAGACCCTGCTAGACAATTGCTAAGGACGGATAACACTATCACCAATAGCAACCACAAAATGAAAGGTAGCAAAATGTGAAAAATTAGAATAAGTGCGTATTATAGTAAGAAGTATGCGTATGCAAAGTTTTTTCCACGTCTATTCATCACGTTATAGCGTTCATAACAGCTTTAAAGGTTTTGACGTGTGTAGACAGTTGTTGTTTGAAGTGAAAGTTTTACAGCAAAGATTTAATAGACGAACTTGAAATTTTTGGCATATCTTCTCTACATCACTTAGATAATTTTACGTGTGGCCGAATGATTTGAAAGATCGATGAAGGGCGAAGAATAGCAGATGTTGCCAGGGAGTTCGACATCGCTCACAGCGTTGATTCATGGTTGTGAAAGTTAATTTAAAACTACTGGGATGTGTAGTAGGCGGCACAGGTAGTCGTGTTAGAAGTACGACGCCAACAGAAGACAGAAATATCGTCTTATCAGCAAAAAGGAACAGGTGCATAACAGCTCAGCAGGTGGCAAATCAGTTTCTTGCTACCTCAGGAAAGCAGATCTCCCGAAAAACTGTCGCCAGAAGTTTATGGGGAGGAGGACTATAATCCCGCAGGTTTGCTGTGTGTCCCATTGACAAGGCAGCACCGTATTGACTATTTGCAATTGTGTCGTGAGCATTGCAATTAGACTGAACAGGACTGGGCAAGCGTACTATTCTCAGTTGAGAATAGGTTCAGTCTGTCATCGGATTGTAGACGGAAACTGATCTGGCACGAGAGTGGTACTGCTTATTGTCCAGAAAATATACAGGAAAGGAACTGATCAATGATTGCACGCCCCTTCATGTGGTTTCGATTTGGACTATGACCTGCCAACGATATATAAATGAAGTTCTACTTCCTCATGTTCGTCTCTTCCGTGGTGCTGTCGGTGATAAATTTGTTTTTATGGACGACAACGAAACATGTAATCGAACACTCGCTGTTCAGGATTGTCTAGACAGCGCTTAGTATTGCCATCACGTTCTCCAGATCTATATCTCGTTGAAAATGTGTGGGGTGCTTTTGGGAGGCAAGTTGCTGGCCGAAACAATCTTCCGTCGAACAAGAACACACTCTTCCGTGCAATCACAGAGGAATGGGATAAATTGCCTCAACAGCTGCTGGATAATGTGCAATGTATGATACGACGTGTGGAATATTGCATCACACTCCACGGTGGACATATTCCGTACTGATACCTTTCTTCAAGCTGCTTGCTGACTTTTAGATATATTGTTCCTTTTTTCGTGTGCAGCATTGAATGAAAAATTTTTTTTTTCAGATGTTTCAGATTTTTTACTTTCATAAACGATAAATATTCTTTATTCTTATGTCTGAACAGTGTGGCAACTGTATTTTGTCCTACTAGGCCTCATGTCTTGCTTAATATGCTACATTGCAATTTGTGATTCATCCTTAGCAATTGTCCAGCTATATATTTATATATATATAGAAAGAGTAGAAATTGTTAAAGCTAAAAATAGTATATCTCAATTTTTTTTTCAATTTAATGTTGTTGAATGCATATATAGTGTCTTCCTTTTTATTTTAATAGATATAAAGAATAATTTTTCTGTTTTTTATTATCTAGGCCTGTAGTGCAGTACATAGCTGTCTGCATATCAGAATGAAATCTTGATTCCTTTATGGAAATTCATCGCATTTTATCTAATAAATTCCATGATTTGTTTGATAGAATATATTATCCTTTAAAGTAAGTGTAAATGATTTATTATATTTAACAAAACGAAACCTAAATAACAATTTTCTTGTAATTTCAATCTACTTTTCAAATATTGTATAAAACAGTTTGTGCAGCAATATTTCCGCTAAGTAGATCGTATTATTTTAATAAAGCCGATTTACAAATAATTTAAGAATTTTTTTTATAATAATATTAAAAAATGTGACAATGTTGAAGAATTTTATATTATTGTAGGAAGTATGACATGATATTAAGAGTTCTCATTCCAGATACAGTGCAATAAGAAAAAATTTTTCCTCCAAAGTGCCAGGAGATATTTTTTAAGAAAAGTAAAAAAGAAATGTTTTAAATAGTACCACAGAGACTTCAAATTTTTATTCTTTCTTTCAGTAAATATAGGGCAATAATTTTATAAAAATGGGAAGTTATTTCCCATATTACGTACATTAAATGGGGGTTTGGAGTCGGAAGAAAGATAAATTAAATAATTGATACACATTAGAATAACATTCGCTGTTGAATTGAAACCGTGCATTATTATATAAATAAAACATAAATTTATATTTTCAGTATATCAACATTCTTTATTCTTACTGTAATATACACGTAATTATTGAAAAAGTCTTCGAGATATTCTAGTTTAATGAACTGAATAATGAATGAAATATATCATAAATTGTTATAATTTTGGTATAGTTTGTATAAAAATTTCCTATTCTCTCTTTAATTCTAGCAGCAGAGTAAAAGTTTTATCTGTTTGTAATAATATCTTCCTTTCCAAGAGTCATGAATTCAATGTTTTATCTGTTTGGCGGTGCAATCTCAGTAAAAGAAAAGACACTACAAAGATTAAATGGGGAAAGAATATTTAAAAAAATATTGAATTATTTTGAATTTTTGTAAAAATTAATTTAAAAATTAAAGGAAGAAAAATATTTTTTGAAAAATATTAGGTTCATGTAAGATTATCAGTGACCACGTTTTGCTAAAAATGGTTTTTTGTAACAAATTTTATTGCTATGTATACTAGCGACCATTGCATTGCTATGCTAAATAAGTACCTATACATACACATGAAATTTAAATGACAAAAGATGAAAAGTATTGCATTTTCGTCTCATTCATAAAACCATGCTGGCTCAACGATGTCTACTATCTATAAAGAAAAATCTCTCTGCATGTTTCTCTTATAAAATTTGTATTTGTAATTATTTTGATGCAAGAAATTTATTTTTCTTCTTTTACGTAAGACAGTGTTTCGTAATTTTCTAGTATTTACGGCATAATTTTCAATCGCAATATTCATTGCGCCGCCTTCCCCAACGTGTACAATAAAATGTATATAATAATAATAATTTGAGTATTTTGGCGCTAAACCTACACCACAACCTTAATTTTAAACTTGCTCTTGCTTCCCGCTAATCTCATGGTTTCACAAGGAGTTTTGATTTTTCTGGTCACCTTAAAAGCTAAGTTAGGAACTTGTGCAGATGTGAACAAATGTTTTCTCATAGGGAGAATGAGAAAGTTCTGTGACGTTAATTTCAATTCCAGACAATTTCATTCGATTCGATCCTTCTATCGCTATTGAGCCGAGCTGGCAGACGAATGGTTAGCGCTCTTGCCTTGGGTTCAACAGTTAATGGGTTCAAATCCCACCTTGAGCATGGATATTTTAGTGGTTCGGAATCCACTTTAATAATAATTAGCCCTCGTGTGGTCCCGATATAATTAGCCTTCTTGTGAAAAAGTGACCTCTAAGCGACATACAAACCAGTCCAACAAACCTCCATCGCTATTGAATCTATTCTGAATGTGTATCTTATATTTATTTTTGTGTAATTGCATTTCACCGTATTAAATATTTACGGCAGCAGACGTATGCAGAATCATGGATATATTTTTAAATTGGCGTAAGCGAACATTAGACGATAGACTGGCATCAATAAGTACACAGACGAACTTAGTTTCGAAAATAAAATCAAGAAAATATTATCAAGAATACTTAAATTTTGGGTTCACTCGGTTTGTTCTTCCTTATCGCTTGGTCTGAATCTGACCAGGGCCCTGACATCCTTCGCCTTTAAAGAATTAAGGGCAGCTCCAGGGGTGTATAAAAGTTCACGTTTTGAATGTTCACAATGAGGTAGCAAATAGAAATGAAGATGCTCTTTTAATTGCCTATGTTAGATTTTGTGAGGATTTGTTATTAGCAGAATAATTACTTTTCTGCAAACCAATAGAACTGAAAGCAACAGCATTCGTATTATTTGCTATCTTAATGATTTTATGCACGAGGCAAAGGTAGAATGGAAAAATTGCGTCGGCATATTCATCGATGGTGCTCTTTCTATGTTCGGAAGTATTCAAGAACTTGTGAAACAAAAATCGCCACAGCGCGTCTCGATGCATTGCATGATCCACAGAGAAGGTTTGGCTTCCAAAGATATGAGTCATCGTTTTAAAATTGTGTTAACTAAGGTTGTAACCATAGTAAACTACTTAACAATGTTTGCAAATTTGAATGATTGTATTAAAACTTACAAGGCTGAAGAACATTATGTAACAGTTGTTTTTGTAAACATTGAAAATCATTTAGCCATCCCAGCAAAGAATTTTAAAAATTACTCTCTTGCTGACGATAACTGATATCAAGCTACAAGTGGGTAGGTGATCCATTTAAAATACTCCCGAAGGGCTCTCAATTGAAGAGGAAGATATCGTCGTAGAGAATTCACGGCAAGCGGCGAAATCAAATGACAAATCAGGAATAAATCACTCTTTGAACTTTGGGCATGAATTGATGTTGAGTATTCTGAACTAAAAACACGGGCATTTCGCATTCTACTACCGTTTTCTACATCTTACCTTTGTAAAACTGGATTTTCTGCAGTGGCTTCTTTGAAGACAAAATATAGATCTCAGCTAAATATGCAAAAAGAACTGAGAGTATCTATTTCTAATATTAAAGCTTCCTTCGAAAATCTTTTTTTCCCATGGAAGACTGTAAACAGTTACAACTGCAACATAGTCTATTTATCTATTGTTCCCTGATACCCAAGGAAGCGGCCGGAAAGAGCGACCTCTTAGCCACCGAGGCCTTGCACCAGGTGCAACACAGGTGGTGAGCCACCATCGCACTCTCACACATGCCATAGAAACTCGTTTATTGGGTAGGCATCATTCATACTTCATTTACACACAAGGAAAGGAGAATGTCAGGATATATATAGAGAGAAAGTATATCCATGCATGAACCTAGATTCGAACCCAGGACCTTCCTATCCGTAGTCAGCCACGTTGACCACCAGACAAGTTGGCCGGCTCCTTCGAAAAACATTGTTTTGAAAGACAGGCCCAAGGAAGTCATTAATAATTATATTAAATTTGTTTTTAATTTAGTAAGTTGTTTTAATTTAATAAGTTAATTATTTAATATGTCGAAATCAATTTTGTTTTGTATGTGTGTGTTCATTCCTTTCAGTCACTTATTAAATTATTTTTTTAAATATTTTCTCTTGGATATGCTCGCGCTCCCATTAGTGTATTCGCGCCCCCCTAGGTGGGCGTGCCCTGAGTTGAGTATCACTGAAGTAAGAAATATGCGTATCACATTGAGACTGAGTTGTAGCCTGATGTGGGTGAGATATCAATAAGCTAGACTATGTTTCGAGGCTAAAGATCTAAATGTGATAGAATTCTAAATGGTACATAAAATTTGCTTTTATTGGTAAAACAATTTTATAAACCCAACAAATTATTAAATATAATTTACTGGATGAATTTAAAGAGAAATTCATTCATAAAATTCTCAAGAGAAGCAAGAAATAATCATTAAACATTGAACTCCTCGCATAAAAACTAACGTTAAATATTTGTTATATAAATAATGTAAAATTAACGATGAATTATATCAAATATAAATATTCAAAATGAAATTGAAATATTTGAATGTTTGCGAAAAGGAAATTAATAAAAATTTAAAGTTCCGAGATAAAATTTAAAATAATTTAGTCATCATTGTTATTTTTTGAAGTTAATCTAACGAGTTTCCAACCGAATGATTGATTTGCGGTATAGCCTTCAATTAAACGGTTCTTGTCTTCAATTCTCATCTGGGGTTTAGATGTCTATAAATTATTATTGACATAGATTCTGAATTATCAGAATGTATTCTAAATTGCAGGATCTGTTTTATTTAGCCATCTTACGTAAAAATTATCCACCGAGCGATAAACAAGTTCTGCAGTAGCTTCTGAAGCTGTGACTCGATCTGTTTTGCCTATTCGTGATTTCTTGAACAATTATTTTCAATTACAAACTTCAACTTGCTTCTACCCCTTTATTTTTGTTGAAGTTGTATATCGCTTTTAAAATTATAGATATAGAGCAAGAATTCTCTTCATTCTACGATTTTACATATTTTCTTAACTTATGAAGTTCACTTCTTATTTTTAATGGAGGATATGGAATTTTCATAGAAGAACAGTGGTTTGTGTCTTTGTTAGAGACAGTGAAATAACTACATAAGCTGAAGAAATCATGATTGCATGTAACTTTCTCGAAATTATTAAAGGAATGGATTATATACGTATTTTTTCAGAATTCGCGATTTCCAATTTGCTATTAAATTGTGTGTCTGAAAAGTTACATTAATTTTAACAACTTAAGACTTGTGCTAACGTTCTAAATGTACCAAACTTTACAAAAATCTAATATTTAACTTGTTCTGACATGGGGTTCTTACATCATTTTCTAATGTGGATAGATTTTCAAGCTTAAAGTATATCGAAACCTGAAAAGCAGTGCATTACAAATTTGAATGGAACAGGATACTGGCAAATCCGCATTACTCTACTCGATACTATTTTCCAGTTAACAGCTGAAGACCATATTGTGACCAATAATTCGAAACTAAGGGAAATGGAACCAAGTACAAATAAAGAGTATGTCAAATATTAGGTAAGAAAACAGTTTTGCAAGATATCGTAGGCCTCTGGTCGGTTCCATTTTTGCAGAGTTTGAACATAAATATTATCTGCATGGAAAATAAAATACGATGTAAAATCATAAAACTATCTGTTCAATCGTGACAGTATTTCTTCATGATCGAAAATTTCGGAGATGCATGTATCTAATTTTTCGGAAAGGACGAAAATTATACAGTAAAAACAAGCAGTTACAAAAAAAAAAAACAATAAAAATGAATAATATTTATAACTGTGTACAAGCTTGATGAGCATTCTATTTAAATAAGACGTTAAACACTAAGCCCTCCCCGATGCAAGTCATTAAAGAGCGTATGGCTCAAGTAAACCCTTTACCATTGCCCTAACATTACTCCATTTCAAAGAGCGTTACTAACAGTGGCGTTAGATATCGTCTAATTGTTGGAAATGGAAACCTTTTACCCCACCTTTTACTCCATGCTGACAAATGAAAAATTGGGGATCTTGCCTACGTTTCAACAATTCGTGGGTTCAAATTCCTATTACGACATGAATGTTTGTAGAAGTTCAAAAACCCATGTTAAACTGTTGGTTTCGTTATAGTTCTCTTGGGCAAAAGTGACCTTTAATTGATAAGTGAGCATCAACAAACGTACCATCTCACCTCTTACCGTCTCAATATGCTTCTCAACCAAGAACTGTGCCTTTCAATGAATAGAAAGTTATTTTGAGAAATAACTGATATGCACATGAAGACCTTTGAACATCACAATGGAAACACCATTGCGAAATATGTCCAGAAAGTCTGTTTTTCTCCTCGTTTGTGTAGTCGTAAGAGGGTTGAATGTTTTCTCTCAGTGTTTAACTATGGGAAAGTCTTGCCACGACTCCCTAATTTCGATTCAAGTTTGAAATTGATAATGTATATTTGAATGGATAACAGATATTTTATTCTTTGTATCACATCACTGTGCTTATGCCACAGGGGAATTTATATATGTAAAGGAGTTCTTTGACGCCTTTTTTTAACCACACTGACCACTTTGTTTGCAATAAAATTCAATGAAAGGATAACTTGGGAGTTTTCTTAATTTTCTCAACCTTTTCTTGCTACACGTACCATTTTATTAACAACATACTTCTTGGACATATTATTGTTTAATACATACTTCGTCATTTGGTAAATTCATTATTAATATTGTGCATACTGCATGAAAAAATATTAACCGTAATGATACTTTCTGATTTCTTGAGGCTGAATAATTTATTTCTCTATTTGAGTTGAAAGGAGAGACGGTTGTGGTGGTTGCGTCGCATTCAGATTCAAACCCAGCATCTGTTGAGGAGAAATTAACTAATGTTCTGCAAAAAATAAAAATCTAGTGTTTTAAATCGTCATTATTTTCCTTTATTTTTTATAGACTTTTGAAGTGGGTAGTCTAGGATAGAACAGCATTATTTTAATTGGAAACTAGCCACTGTTGATGCTTTCTGTGTCATTTTACAGTTCATCAGAGCCTGAAAGACATTCTTTTAATCCAGTGATTCTCAACCTGTGGGGCGTGCCGTCATAGGGTGACGCGAAAATATACAAAAGAAAATGTTATTTAAAAAAATTGCTTAAGAGACTGAACGGAAAGAATACACACATATAGAAGAAAATACATTTCGACACATTTAACAATTAACTGATTTAATTAAAGCAACTTAATAAATTAAAAACAAATATATTAATTATTAGTTACTTCCTTAGGCCTGTCTTTCAGAGCAAATTTTTTCGAAGGAGATTTTAATATTAGAAATAGACACTCTCAGTTCTTTATCTATATTTAATTGAGATCTACATTTCGTCTTCAAAGAAGCCACCGCCGAAAATCCAGTTCCATAAAGGTAAGATGTTAAAAATGGTAGTATGTGAAATGTCTTTGTTTTTAGTACAAAAAGCTCACCATCCACTCCTGCTCTAAATTCAAAGGGTGATTTATTACTCAACTGCCTTTTGGTTTGGCCTCTTGCCGTGAAGTCTACGAAGGTTTCTTCCTCTTCAATTGAGACTCCTTCGGGAGTATTTTGAAATGGATCCCACACCCACTTGTAATTTCATATCAGTTTGTCGTCAGCAAGAAAGTACTTTTTAAAATTCTTTGCTTGCATTGCTAAATGATTTTCACTGTTTGAAAAGACAACTTTAACATGTTGTTCTTCAGCCTTGTAAGTTTTAATAGAATCATTCAAATTTGCAAACGTTGTTAAGTTTTCTTGATTTAAATTTCTGCTTCTCAATTCCAATTTCCTTCAAAAAGAATTAACTTTATCACTCGTATCCAATATATGTGTATTTACTCCTTGCAGTTGAAGATTCAAATTATTTAATTTCTCAATATGTCGACCAAGTATACCAATTTCATCGCAAATAAACTATCGGAAAAAGTCTCGGCTTCAGTTCTGTTATCCTCTTCTAGGAAAACGGCGATTTCTTCTCTTAATTAATAAGCACATTTTAAAATTTCCCTCATGATAACCATCTTGACTCGCAGTAAAATAGTAACGCTGACTGTACTGCACCCATGTCTTTACAAAATGCGGAAAAGATTCAAGACTTCAGGGGTCTATTTTTATATAATTTACTACGGTTACAATCGTAGTTAATACAATTTAAAGTTTTTTCATTCATGGACAAAGTTTATTTAAGCAATGACTTTTGTTTTACGTATGATTTTAATTCGAAGAATTCTTTGGATTTGTTTACGTTCTCACTATGAAGCGTTTCCAAATGTCATTTAAATTTATTACGTTTCATGCGGCTGCAGCCAACATTTTTGGGCCAATGATACACAGGGGCTTTCCTTCATTTACTTCAGTATTAGAAAATCCAGCCAGTTCCGAACACCTTCTGAACTGCATTGGCTTTTCAAAACGTGCTGCCGTGAATATTTAATAGGATGAAATTCATTTACACGAAAATATTAATAACGCATTCAAAATAAATTCAAGAGTGATACAAGGTTCGACTCGAATGAAATTGTCTGAAATTGAAATCATAGAACTTTCTCATTCTCCCCATGGAAAAATATTTATTCACATCTGCACATGCTACTTATTTAACATAGAAGCTGACCTGACAATTTCCTGTTAATTCAAAACTTCTCGCTAAACCGTGAGGAATGCTCGACATGGTGGGACACAAGAGCAATAAAAAGACATCGCATTCTTGTCTTTTCAAATCTAAGTATCGGTGTTGTAAAATGTCAATAAATTTCCGTTTTATTGGTAATTGTAAAGTTTTAAGGTTGTAGTGTAGGTTTAGCGTCAAAATACATTTCATTCTATGAGGTGGGGAAGAGGGCGCGATGAAAAGTTTGATTGCAATTGAGCCGAGAATTCTAAATGTTCGAGAAACACTGCTCTAATGTATACAATTTGTATGAAAATATTTCGGGTGCTGAACGCAATCGATTTTTTGCACTGTGTCTTGTTTATCAAGAGCATAATTATTCAGAAAATATTTTATTAGTTATTTTTCCAGAATTATGGTATATAAAAGAAATACGTAACGGAGACTGTCGCACGAATATTCCAAGTAGGGAATGCTGAATCGGAACAAAAATTCAATATCATCAATTAGTATATTTTTTTGTCTGAATATCATAATTCTGGTTTTAATTTCTGTTGTAGGAGTTTTAGTAAAATTAAGAATACAAATGCAAACCTGCCATGCTTTTAGAGAAAATATGATTCTCCTGATTTTGAGGAGGGGATATCAGAGGACACTTACTAGCTACATTTTTTCTTGAGTGCTTAAAACGGTTGTACCGCTAAACGGCATGTTTATTCATTAGATTATATATTCTGGGAATGATTTACCTTTATCACTAGTCAACATTTAATTGAATATGGATGCAATACTGTGGCAAGAAATTAGGCTACCACTAGTTGTTGCTTATGACTTCGAACGGCTTATAGACATTGTTGCTGATAGACTTCACATATATCTAAGAGATGCAGATGAAATTTAACCATTTCACTGGATGCGGTAAGTTGCATAAAGTTCATCACACGTTTGACTAATGTCATCCTCAATGTCTGCCGAGCTGGCAGCCGAATGGTAAGCGTGCTTGCCTTCGGTTCAACAGTTTAAGGGTTTGAATACCATCTTTGGCATGGATGTTTTTAGCGGTTCGGAATCCATTTTAAACCGTAGGTACCGGTCTAATTAGCCATCGTGTGCAAAAAGTCACCGTTGAGCGACAAACAAATAAAAAAAAAAAAAAAAAAAAAAAAAAAAAACTACAGATCTTTGTCATACTAGGCCCGTGGGCTTCCAAAACAATCTTCATCGCGTAGTAACAAATTTTCCTATCTAAATTTATGAAACTAATGATTTACCGTATCTATACTCATAGCGATATCCCAAAATGGTTGATTTATTCGCCTAGTTGAAGCAACAGCTCATAACCCTATTTTGATATCGTAAAGTAAACTAATCTTGTTCCATTTCTCTCCACAACTGTTCGAGTTACGATTGAGGAAATTTCGCAATGGACCTGTTTTTAAGACTACTGATTTATACTCTCATGTTACGGGTGTTTCAATCCGTCTAAACATATTTTCATACTTATTCGCACTCTAATCAATGGAAATGCGTAAACAACGCTAACTTTCCTGTTTACCATTTAATAATAGAATTTAAAGAAGTAAGTTACCATCTTCGGGGTTATATATTTTTCCCAACAAGTTTGGAGTTAATAATTTACGGAATCAAAAGTGTCAGCACCTCAGTGGTCGGAGGAGCCGAACCACCGCAATAACTCATCTTGATTGGGGAACAATTTTTCCCTCAGTAACCTGTCTTAATGGCGAAATATGTAATCAGTGAGAACCAAATCTGGGGAATAAGGGTGGTGCAATTTAAGCTTATACCCCGACTTCTGCATTTTTATCTTCTATAAATGTAGACATACAGTTGCTCTCCATTTTTATAAGAGTATGAAGTCTAACCTATTCACCACAGTTAGCCGTTTCATGCTAAATGTTTAGTGGCATTCATCTAATTGCTGATGAAACTTGTTCGAGTTAGTGGTACAGAGCTACACAGGGAGAAATCATAAGGAATCACTATCTTGGCGGTCTTCCACATGGAGACTAAACAAACAATTTTGGACGCAGGTTTGTTCGGCATTCTGTTTTGTTGATTTTCTGGCATGTAGATACTGTATTTTGCTCTTGCGATTGTCTTACAGAAATCCATTTTGCATCCACAGTCAGGACATTAAGCAAAAATTACGCTCTAATGTATTGCTTCTGAATAGAACGACAGATCTCCAAGCATCATTGATGTTGCTTATCCGTTAGATCTTGTGGTACCCATGTTAAAATCTTTTCAACCTCTCTCATTGTAGCCAATTACCGAGAAACTGTCTAACTACGGAGAGTTAGCATCGAAACTGTTATACTGTTAGTAGGCCTTTTCTTTTTGCTATAAATGTTTCACATCAGAACGCACAGGATAACTGACTCCCGTCTTATGCTCGATTGCAATATCATTACTACCGAACACTCTTCGAGAAACAATGTACGGATTGTCCGTTCGCTTCTCATATTTAATCCTAATGCTTTGTTAACGTTGGACACTGCTGCAGCCACCGAATGTCCGAACCGGAACTCGCGCTTTATTACAATTTGCATGTCTCGCTATTCCATCGCGACCTTCAGTGATTCTGGTGAACCAATCGCCGCTTTATATAATGTCTGGAGTGTTGTGTATATATTACTGTTGTTGAATAACAATTATAAATGATATTTTAAATTACAATAAGGTTTTTTTTTTTTTTTTCAAAAGAAATTCCGTTTTGTATATAGTTTTTTCTATTTAGATCCAACCCTGCAATATAGAAGCAGAAGCTGGCTTTGTTTTAATAATTAGAAATTTCCTTTTACTCACTTATAAAGTAACAAGACTATTTAAACACGTATAACTCAACTACTTATGAATCACTTATATTATTTCAATATTACAACTTTGCTACCAGCACGATTAAGCATTCACGTGGAGTTCATAATGGCACAAAATTCCTTAAAGTTATACTCATATTATTACTTAAAGTTATAAAGTAGGTGGTACCACATTAAAAAAACTGGCTGGGAAAAACAAACAAACAAACATTAACTTACGTACAGTGACTAGGCCGGCCTATTTAGAGGGCTTCCAGAAACCTGCTTGATCTTTAGTACGACGAGGTTTTCTTTATCTTTATCGTAATCTGAGTTTCTTTGTAATACAACTACAGGGTCCTACTTCTTCTACTTGAGACTTTAATTATATGTAAAATATGTAGGCTTTTATTATCAGGAATTTTCTATTTTTCTGCTAATCGCGAATCCACTAAAGCGTCGGGATTGAACCGCCAACAGGGTTCCTTTTTTGGAGGAAATGTCTTGCAGTCCTTTTCTACTTCCTCCTTTCTCTGGCGCTGACAAGTCTCTCTTCCTCCTCCCCTCGCTTTCGCCTTGCGAAATCGGTTTTCTTCAAGTCCTATGTTAGGGCATCTCAATTCGTCATAATTGGGGGGGGGGGATTATAGAATATAATAAAAAAAGGACTTCCAGCCAGGAAGAAAAAAAATGAGTAGTTTAATTTGAAAAATTATTCATCCAGTAAATAAAACACCAATAATTTACCTGGAAAAAAAATTGAAGATTTTTTTTTTCACACATTTACAATCCAATTGAAACAATTACAATCTAGAATACATCTTTAGAGATGCAGTTGTGAATATCCTCTCCGCCGCATAGGAATCACTTCTCTGGCATTCGGGAGTTTGCAGGGAAAATGCAATCTATCTAATTTGTATCATTCTTATATTCCAAATTTAATGCAATTTCTATGATCTATTTATATGGTACCTAAACTATTTTGGCATGGCTGTAATTTGTTAACTATTTTTTTAATATTTTTGTACATCCCAATTTTCTACTTAAAATCATACATAAAGTATTCATTTATATGCCACACAATATAATCTTGGCAGCTTTAAAACTTTAAATCTTTTTATTGACTGCTAAAATTAATAAATTCAGTAAGCAGTTGCATAAGTAATTCAAAATATAAAAACATATATTTACAAAACTACAAAGTTATTTATTGCTGTACATACACTTTATACAATCTTTCATTGTGGAATCAGAATCGTAGTTCGAATCTATTACTTCTACTGCGTTTACACCCCTAGACAAGTAATCAGCAGTTGTATTTAATTTTCCCGGTTTATGTACAATGATATAATCATATTGTTGCAGAGTCATTACCCATCGGGCTATTCTAGAAGCTGGACCTCGCACTTTAAGTGCGAAGGAAAGACTTGCTTGATCGCAATATATGATAAAAATTTTTCCGTACAAATATTGCTTAAAGTGGGTAACGCCAAATACAGCACCGAGCATTTCTTTTTCGACTGTACTATATCGAATTTCCGCATCTTTTAGTTTTTACTGGCGTATGCAACAGGATGTGGGAAGCCATTTTCGTCATTTTGGCAAAGAACAGCTCCTAAAGCATATTTTGAAGCGTCAGTACTTAATGTAAATTTCTTTGACAAATACGGTAGTTTCAAGCAAGGTTCAGAAATTAGGCTGTTTTTCAAAGTGTCAAAAGCATGCTGAGATGAATCATCCCAACTGAATCTAGAATCATTTTTCGTCAAGTTTGTTAGAGGTAATGCTATTTCAGCATAATTTTCTATAAACCTTCTGTAAAACCCTGTCAATCCAAGAAATCCTCTAACTTGTTTACGAGTGGCTGGGACTTTGAAATTTAACACAGCCTGTATGTTTTTCTTATCGGGATAAACTGTCCCTTTTGAAACAGTAAAACCTAGATAGTTTATAGTTTCCTTTAGAAAACAGCATTTGGAAGGTTTAACTTTCAATTTATGTTCTTTTAATCTCATAAAAACTATCCGTAATTTATTTAAATGTTCATCTATTGAGTCAGAAGAAGCAATTATGATATCATCTAAATATACTGCTATTTGAAGAGGTTTTAATCCAGACTACTATTTTCATTAATCTTTGAAAACTATTAGGCGAATTGCGCATACCAAAAGGTACTCTATTCCATTCATATAAACCATGCTCAGTTGCAAATGCGGCTTTATACGTGTCTTAAGAATCAATTTTCATTTGGAAAAACCCGCTACATAAATCCATACAAGAAAATAGAGTAGCATTTCCTAAATTGTCCACCAAGTCCGTCATATTAGGAATAGGAAAAGAGTCGGTTATAGTTTTTTCATTTATAGTTTCCTGAAGTCGGTACAAAGTCTGAATGAACAATCTTTCTTTTTGACAAGAAGTACTGGTGCGCAAGGGGAATTGCTTTCTTTAATAATCCCTATGTCTAGTAACTCGTTGACCTGTCTATTTAATTCCTCTTTTAGGTGATGAAGAGGTCTATAAAATTTTTGCCTAACTGGAATATCGTCTGTCAAATTAACTTCATGTTGTACAGTATTACAACCCTCCAAATCTTGAATAGAATGGGCAAAAACATGTTTAAATTCTTCAAGCAGGGGAAATAATTTACTTTTCTTATCTTCGGATAGATGAGATAAATCTGGTTTTCCTTCCCAAGCTTTGAAATCATACCTATTTCTTCAGCAGGAAAAGTATTACATTCTTTAGCATCAACTTTTGTTATTTGTAAAGGTTCAATGGAAACTAATTTTGAACCTTTGTTTATGTGTATAGTATTTTTGGATGTATTTGCAACCCTTATTTTATAATTGCTTTCCTTAGATACTAGGTTTAAAGAGCGAGCAACCCATAACCCTCTGTCACCCGCATGGTCATTTGCAGGCTCTATTAAAACTGAATCTAAATTTGAATTTAACTTTTCTTTTGTTTTGATTTTTATAATTTTTTCGGTTCCAGGAAATATTTATTTTGGTAACGGAAAATCCAAAAATACAACTATTGTTATTTTCTTTGTTCGCGGCATTAGTTTTTATTTCCTCACAGTCAGGATTTTGGTAATTCCATTTAATTGAAGCATTTGTATTATGTAATAGTTTTTGGCTATAATCAATTATCATTTTATGTTGTACAGAAAAATCGCTACTTAGTATTAGTTTATATTTTTTTGAAATACTATCTTTAGTAATACGGAATTCGCTTTTAAATTCAGTAGTATTTATTTTTAAATTTACTTTTTCTTCAATTTCTAACACATGGTCTGAAATACCTTTAATTTCGACGCCGCAGGCGGACAGCCTACTCGCGTAGCGAGTGTAAGTCTGTTCATGTCCGCTGCGTAGTGGAACCACATCACGGAGAGGCATAGAGCCCCCCCCCTGCCGGGCCTGGAAAGTGAGAGCTGATCCAGTAGCCGAGTAGATTGCAGACGGGTTACCACTCTGTCTGACCGATACTGGTCTGTCAACTATTGTCTTTTTGCTCGTCCTCGGAATAAACCAGACAAGCCTATCCACCAACCCAACGTGTATACACCATTCCCCGTTTATTTATACGCAAAAGACAACACAAAGCCCGACCGCGAGGTGAGACCCACACAGTGAGCGTTACGTTTACAAGTGCGGGCTGGGGAATGGTTGCCCTCATGGGGGACTTTGTGGGAAGATGAGCCGTATTTGCGCTAGTCTAGAGGGAAACCATGAAAACCTCTAGAACCCACCCCGAGCTGGCATGCAACTCTGCTGCGTTACAGGTAGAGCTGCAGCACGCTCTGACGACGATGGTCTTGATATAGTGTTTGGTTGATCGCCGGAATAATAATTTAAATCGGCGTCATCCTTTGTCTTGTTTGGGTTGGTGGTCGCGGTTTTATTTGCCCTGCAATGCGATAGTAAATTTCGTATCTACACTGCCGGGTGTCTTTCACGCTGACCCTGTGTTCCGGCGAGTGGTGCCGCTTTCATCTGGAACATTAGTCTGTAACCCATTTGATTGCACGCACTCACTTGCTGGTTCTGTCACGTTGTGATCTGACATTAACCGTCTGAGAAACCACTTTTGTGGCCGGCCAATGTCGACGATCACTTTGTTTTACAAGTGTCACTGGAAACTCACAATTTCCTTGGTCGCGCTGCACTAAAGTTTGTGTAGTCACTTCCTCGGTCACTGCTTGCCTCCAGGCATTGTGGATTGGTCATGTTTAGTGTGGCCAAGATTCCTCAATCTCACTGGTTTGATGACATATGTGTTGTATTCAGGTTGATTGGGTTCCTTTGCCTAGTCACAGCCGGGGTAGTCAAATGGTCTACTGCATGGTGGACGAGCTCCTCAAGATGGTGAGGTCTGCCATGTAGTTGTGTAATTGTTTATGTGGTCCCTGTATTCCTCAAGAAGGTGAGGCCTGCCTTGTTGTTTGTATTTCTGTTGGTGTATGTTTAAGCACAGGGAAACTTAGTCATTTACATCTTCTACCGCCACCGGTTTTATTATTTCTAGTTTTCTTATTATTTTTATAAGTTTGTTTTGCGCTGTTTTGTTTTTAAGTATATATATATATATATATATATATATATATATATATATATATATATATATATATATATATATATATATATATATATATATAATTCACTCCACTCTGCTACGTTGTCTTCCGTTGGCTTATTTAAGTGATGCACTGATGTTAGCGGGCAATCGAATGCATAATGTTGTGGGTTTCCTTCTTCCCCACAAATGCTATCTCCTGTTGTGGCTTTCCCCAACCTGTGAACAAAGGTTGGGAATTGGCCGTGGCCTGTAAAGTATTGGGCTAATTGTTGCTGGCCTACCAGTCGCTCTGTGTTCACATTTGGGAAGAAGGTATGTGTATACCTGCCTGTGTCTGCTGTATCCCACTCTTCTTGCCACCGATTTCGGATTTCTTTGAGTACTAATTTTTTCAGGTGCGACTATGGTAGCTTAATTGTTTCGTCCTGTGGCATTTGTGTTGCCCTTTTAGCGGCTTTATCGGCCTCCTCATTTCCTATTATTCCTGTTTGCGCAGGTACCCAGTATAATTTAATTGTGCGTTGTTTTATTAGTTAAATTAGTAGTTTTTGTGTTTTTTGAATGTATTCATTCCTCTGTTTGTGTTTGGCTATGGCATACAGACTCGAAAGGCTATCCGTATGTATGTATGTGTGTAGTTGCTGGGTTGTTTCCTTTAATCCATGTGAGTGCTTTATTTATTGCATTTATTTCTGCTTGGAAGACCGAATTGTTCCTATTCATGGGCAGGTGAGTGGTGTTAATTAATTGTGTATTATTGTAAACAAAGATTGCCGCGCCAACACCGTCCTCAGTTTTGGAGCCATCAGTGTATATATTATAGTGTGGCGATAGTGTTGATTGTGTTGGAGGGAGGTTTATAAATTTTTCCATTATTTTATCAGCTGGGTGGATTGGGTTTATAGCAGCATTGGTCTGATATTGCTCTGTTTTTAGCGTTATTGTGCCTAGGTTAACGTCCTCATTGTATCTTAGCACGTTTGCCACGGTCGCTTCCCTCAGTACCTGGAGATGTAGTGGTATCACACCCGCTAGGACGTTGAGCGCTGCTGTGGATGTTGTTCTGTAGGCCCTTGTTATTCTTAACAAGAATGGCCTTTGTACTGTCTGTAGTTTTTGTGTGGCTTGTTTGCCTAAGTTACTTCCCCATACTGATGAGGCATATGTGAATATTCTTTCCGCTACCGTGTGATACCATGTTTTTAGAAGTTTTGATTTGAAGTTTACATTGTGAGAGCATTACACTACTTTAATTAGCTATCGTTTCAAAAAAAAATTCGTTCGATTAGATTACAAGATACGCCCGCATCTAAAAGAGCATTCACTTTTACATTATTTATTGTGATTTGAATTACTGGCAATTTATCATTTATTGTAGATGTAACAAATAAAGGCACCTGTGTGGGTTTATTTTCGGAAAAGCGAGGTGCAGCCGTCTCTCCTCCTATTGCTATTTTAAATGATTTCTTCTATTACCTCTACCTTTTTGGAAATTGTTTTGTTTGTTGGAATACCAACATTTTTGCGTTTCATGTCCAATTTTACGGCAGATGGAACAAAAGGGTATTCTGCACGTGGCTTTTTCATGCCCATGTTTTTTACACCTGACTCAAAACAAACTAGGTATTCTTTGGTTTCTATCTTGCGTTTGTATTTGACCTACTTTTAATTCAGCTATTTGAGCTTGTAAGTCACTAATTTGTTTTATAAACATGCCTTGCATTTCTGAGTTTTTTTCTGTGTTATGTTTGATTAATGATTTTAGTTTCCCTATCTCATTTATTTGAGTCACAGCATGGACTATTTCAAACTGTGTAGTTGGTGGTCTATTTAATGGAATGCATTCCTCTAAGAGAATGACTTGTATCTTGAATTCACTATAGTTCGTGAGAGCTAAAGGCGTTATTCCTCTTAAAAGTTCAGGTTTAAGTCCATTTTTTGCCGTAGACAATAATAAATCTAATCTATATTGCTCGAATTCACGACTTCGTTCACTAGGAACGCATTTATACGATATACCCTCGATTCGTGAAAAATATCTTCGTGCTGATTCTGACGGTAACTGATAACTCGTAGTTAAACGAGAAATATCTGTTGTCATAGAGTAACTGAAGCTAAGCCTATCACGAAGCGCCGCGCAAACATCTACATATGAACCGTGTTTTGTAAGGTCACCCTGACTTGATAAAAATTCCTCCGCTTCTCCAGAAATTCTCAATTTTAGACCTAATAATTTGCCTTTTGAGTGCTTTGAGCTATGATCACCAATTTCATCGATTCTATCCAAAAATTGTGATAATGAAACATCTTTACAACTGTCATCAAAAACAGGAATATTATTTAGAAATTCACCAGTATTAGGAGTGTCTAATGACACAACACTTGAAGCGGTTTGAGTCTCGCTATTCATAATTACATTAATTAAATATATTTAGCTTAAAGTAATTTACCTTAACAAATGCTAATTTAAATATATGAAATTCATACAATTATTTATTAAAATTTTCTCACCAGTTACAATGTTCCACTTAATATAAAATAAACAAAATAAGATTACTGTAAATAATTAAATAAGGAGATGTATCACTTGCAACCTCCTAATAGCCAGCCATGTTTATAGTTAAGCCAGAATTTTATTCCATTTTCAGTTTTTAAAAATCCACTTTAAACGGCACCATTTTGTTGTGTATATGACTACTGTTATTGAATAACAATTAAAAATTATATTTTAAATTACAATAAGGTATTTATTATTTTTTTAAAATTGCTTTGTGTATTTATTATTTTATTTTTTCTACCCAGATCCAACCCTGAAAAATAGAAGCAGAAACTGGCTTTGTTTTATAGTAAGAAATTTCCTTTTATTCACTTATGTGTTTAAATAGTTTTGTTACTTTATAACTCAATTACTTATAAATCACTTATATTATTTCAATATTATAACTTTGCTACCAACACGATTAAGCATTCACGTGGAGTTCATAATGACACTAAATTGCTTAAAGTTATGCTCATATTATTACTTATATGAGCATAACTTTAAGCAATTTTATAAATATAGTTATAAATAAAGTAATAGTAAATAAATAATAGTAAATAAAGTTATAAAGTAGGTGGTACCACATTTTATAAAACTGGCGGGACAAAAAAATGAATTAACTTACGTATAAACAGTGACTAGGCCGGCCCGTTTAGAGGGCTTCCAGAAACCTGCTTGATCTTTACGATCCAGATGAAGGAAGCCTCGTCGTACTAATCTGAGTTTCTTAGGAATAAAACAGCAGGGGCCTGTTTCTTCTTCTAATTCAGACTTTAATTATATTGAAAATATCTCAATTTGTCAAAAAGGGGGGGGGGGTGATTATAGAATATAATAAAAAGACTTCAGCCAGAAAAAAATGCGTAGTTTAATTTGAAAAATTATCCAGCCAAATAAATAGAAGAGGAGTATTCTTCTCGCCATTTGATGTATAACTGATGGTTGGAATCATTATTAGGGTGGGTAAAACGACGCTTTGAATTTAATTATGTCGGGACTAGCCAATAATTATAAAACGACCCATTATTAGGATCATTATGATCTTATATTCTGATTAAATCCAATAAAATATATTTTGTCTGTTGGATACTGTTGGTATATTCCTTTTTAAGCATTGCATTTATGAAAATTTTGTATCTTTGAAATTACACTAAGATGCAAAATTGAATCTGAGATAAAAGTTAGGCTTAGATTTCCCGGTAAAAATAAATATTAAGTTGAATAAAATAAGAGTTCACTCCATAATCTGATCTTGTCGTAGAACAACTCTCATCAGAGAAAAATTCTGTAGTGAACCTCAGCCAGTGTCGAACAACTGAAAATACACATTGTGTTTCGGTTTTCTACATGCAATTCCTTCAATGTGAGCGCTTGAGAATCTTTATATTTCCTTCTTTCTGACACGTTTCTCCTGTCTTTGAAAAGTCCTCCCAGGTGGATATAAAATGCCTTGCGAATTGCATAAGTCTCTCGGATGCCCACTGAACGATGGCAAAGTTAAATAAAACAATATATTTATCAAGTTTATGTTTCTGCTAATAACATATCTATATGAAATATATTACGTTTATGAAATTAATTTTATTTATAACAATTTTTAATAAAACTAATGCATCCTTTTAAATTTTCCTATTTTTAAATCAGAAATATCAGTCTTGAAATTCTCATCCCACGGCGAGTAAATTAGATGCTACTCACTTTTCATCCTTTTAACTTATGTTAACACACAAGCAAGGAAATATATATTCACAAAAATATGTCATATTTTATATACACTGCTGGACAATTGCTAAGGACTAATAATACGATCATCCATAGCAACCACAAAATGAAAGGAAGTAAAATGTGGAAAATTTGAATAAGTGCGGTATGTATTAAGAAGTATGCGTATATAAATTTTTTTCCACGTCTGTTCATCACATGATAGCGTTCATAAGAGCTTTAAAGGTTTTGGCGCGTGTGAACAGTTGTTGTTACAAGTAAAAGTTTTACAGCAAAGATTTAATAGAGGAACTTGAAATTTTTGGCAGGTCTTCTCGACATCACTTAGATGATTTTATGCATGGTCGAATTAATTGAAAGATCGAAGAAGGGCGAAAAATAGCAGATGTTGTGTCAGAGAGTTCGAAATCGCTAACAGAGTTGTTTGACGACTTTGGAAGTCATTTAAAATTACGGGAGTGTGTAGTAGGCTGCGCGGAGTAGCACGTGTTAGAAGTACGACGCCTACAGAAGACAGATATATCGTCCTTTCAGCAAAAAGGAACAAGCGTACCATAACTCAGCAGGTGGCAAATCACTTTCTTGCTGCCTCAGGAAAGCAGATCTCCCGAAAAACTGTTGCCATACGTTTGTGGAGAGGAGGACTATACTCCCGCATATTTGTTGTGTGTGTCCCATTGATGAGACAGCACCGTATTGTCCGTTTGCAATGGTGTGTGAGAATCGCAATTAGACTGAACAGGACTGGGCATGCGTACTATTCTCAGTTGAGAATAGGTTCAGTCTGTCATCGGATTGTAGACGGAAACTGATCTGGCACGAGAGTGGTACTGCTTATCGTCCAGATCATATACAGGAAAGGAACTGATCAATGACTGCACGTCCCTTCATGTGGTTTCGATTTGGACTATGACCTGCCAACGATATATTAATGAAGTTCTAATTCCTCATGTTCGTCTTTTCCGTGGTGCTGTCGGTGATAAATTTGTTTTTATGGACGACAACGAAACATGTCATCGAACACTCGCTGTTCAGGATTGTCTAGACAGCGAGGGTAGTCAACGCTTAGTATGACCATCACCTTCTCCAGATCTAAATGTCACTGAAAATGTGTGGGGTGCTTTGGGGACGCAAGTTGCTGGTCGAAACTATCCTTCGACAAACAAGAACACCCTGTTCCGTGCAATCACAGAGGAATAGGATAAATTGCCTCAACAGCTGCTGGATAATGTTGTGCAATGTATGATACGACGTGTGGAATATTGCATCACACTCCACAGTGGACATATTACGTACTGATACCTTTCTTGAAGGTGCCATCTGACTTTTAGAAGTATTCTTCCATTTTTTCGTATGCAGCATCAAATGAAACTTTTTTTCTTTCAGATGTTTCAGATTTTTTACTTTCATAAATAATAAATATTCTTTATTCTAATGTCTGAAAAGTGTGGCAACTGTATTTTATCCTACTAGGCCTCATGTCTTGCTTAATATGCTACATTGCAATTTGTGATCCATCCTTAGCAATTGTCCAGCTATATATTTATATATATATATAGAAAGAAAGAGAAGAAATTGTTAAAGCTAAAAATAGTATATCTCAATTTAATTTCAATTTAATATTGTTGAATGCATATATAGTGTTTTCCTTTTTATTTTAATAGATATAAAGAATAATTTTTCTGTTTTTTATTATCTAGGCCTGTAGTACAGTACACCGCTGTCTGCATATCAGAATCAAATCTTGATTCCTTTAAGGAAATTCATCACATTTTATCTAATAAATTCCATGATTTGTTTGATAGAATATATTATCCTTTAAAGTAAGTGAAAATGATTTATTATATTTAAAAAAACAGAAACCTAAATAACCATTTTTTGTAATTTCAATCTACTTTTGCAAATATTGTATGAGACAGTTTGTGCAGCAATATTTCCGTGTAGTAGATGGTGTTATTTTAATAAAGCCGATTTACAAATAATTTAAGATTTTTTTTATAATAATATTAAAAAATGTGACAATGTTGAAAGAATTTATATTATTGTAGGAAATATGACATGATATTAAGAATTCTCATTCCAGATAGAGTGTAACTAGAAAAAATTTTTCCTCCAAGTTGCCAGGAGATATTTTTTAAGGAAAGTAAAAAAGAAATGTTTTAAATAATACACAGAGACTTCATATTTTTATTCTTTCTTTCAGTAAATATAGGCCAGTAATTTTATAAAAATGGAAAGTTATTTCATGTATTACGTTCATTAAATAGGGGTTTGGAGTCGGAAAAAAGATAAATTAAATAATTGATACACATTAGAGTAACATTCGCTGTTGAATTGAAACCGTGCATTATTATATAAATAAAACATATATTTATATTTTCAGTATATCAAAATTCTTTATTCTGTTTGTAATATACATGTAATTATTGAAAAAGTCTTAGAGCTATTCTAGTTTAATGAAATGATTAATGACTGAAATATATCCTAAATTGTTATAATTTTGGTATAGCTTGTATAAATATTTCCTATTCTCTCTTTAATTTAGGAACAGAGTAAAAGTTTTATGTGTTTATAATAATATCTTCCTTTCCAAGAGTCATGAATTCAATGTTTTATTTGCTTGGCGGTGCAAACTCAGTAAAAGAAAAGACACTACAAAGATTAAACGGGGAAAGAATATTTTAAAGAATATTGAATTATTTTGAAATTTTGTAAAAATTACTTTAAAAATTAAAGGAAGAAAAATATTTTTTGAAAAATGTTAGGTTCATTTAAGATTATCAGTGACTACATTTTGTTCAAAATGTTTTTTTGTGACAAATTTCATTGCTATGTATACTAGCGACCATTGCATTGCTATGATAAATAAGCACCAAGGCGTACACATTAAGTTCGTATGACAAAAGATGAAAAGTATTGCATTTTCGCCGCATTCATGAAAACATGCTTGCTCCACGATGTCTGCTATTTATAAAGAAAAATCTCTCTGCATGTTTCTCTTATAAAATTTGTATTTGTAATTATTTTGATGCAAGAAATTTATTTTTCTCTTTTTACGTAAGACAGTGTTTCGTAATTTTCTAGTATTTACGGCCCAATTTTCAATCGCAATATTCATTGCGCCGCTTTCCCCAACGTGTACAATAAAATGTGTATAATAATAATTTGAGTATTTTGGCGCTAAACCTACACCACAACCTTAATTTTAAACTTGCTCTTGCGTCCCGCTATTCTCATGGTTTCACAAGGAGTTTTGATTTTTCTGGTCACCTTAAAAGCTAAGTTAGGAACTTGTGCAGATGTGAACAAATGTTTTCTCATAGGGAGAATGAGAAAGTTCTGTGACGTTAATTTCAATTCCAGACAATTTCATTCGATTCGATCCTTCTATCGCTATTGAGCCGAGCTGGCAGACGAATGGTTAGCGCTCTTGCCTTGGGTTCAACAGTTAATGGGTTCAAATCCCACCTTGAGCATGGATATTTTAGTGGTTCGGAATCCACTTTAATAATAATTAGCCCTCGTGTGGTCCCGATATAATTAGCCTTCTTGTGAAAAAGTGACCTCTAAGCGACATACAAACCAGTCCAACAAACCTCCATCGCTATTGAATCTATTCTGAATGTGTATCTTATATTTATTTTTGTGTAATTGCATTTCACCGTATTAAATATTTACGGCAGCAGACGTATGCAGAATCATGGATATATTTTTAAATTGGCGTAAGCGAACATTAGACGATAGACTGGCATCAATAAGTACACAGACGAACTTAGTTTCGAAAATAAAATCAAGAAAATATTATCAAGAATACTTAAATTTTGGGTTCACTCGGTTTGTTCTTCCTTATCGCTTGGTCTGAATCAGACCAGGGCCCTGACATCCTTCGCCTTTAAAGAATTAAGGGCAGCTCCAGGGGTGTATAAAAGTTCACGTTTTGGATGTTCACAATGAGGTAGCAAATAGAAATGAAGATGCTCTTTTAATTGCCTATGTTAGATTTTGTGAGGATTTGTTATTAGCAGAATAATTACTTTTCTGCAAACCAATAGAACTGAAAGCAACAGCATTCGTATTATTTGCTATCTTAATGATTTTATGCACGAGGCAAAGGTAGAATAGAAAAATTGCGTCGGCATATTCATCGATGGTGCTCTTTCTATGTTCGGAAGTATTCAAGAACTTGTGAAACAAAAATCGCCACAGCGCGTCTCGATGCATTGCATGATCCACAGAGAAGGTTTGGCTTCCAAAGATATGAGTCATCGTTTTAAAATTGTGTTAACTAAGGTTGTAACCATAGTAAACTACTTAACAATGTTTGCAAATTTGAATGATTGTATTAAAACTTACAAGGCTGAAGAACATTATGTAACAGTTGTTTTTGTAAACATTGAAAATCATTTAGCCATCCCAGCAAAGAATTTTAAAAATTACTCTCTTGCTGACGATAACTGATATCAAGCTACAAGTGGGTAGGTGATCCATTTAAAATACTCCCGAAGGGCTCTCAATTGAAGAGGAAGATATCGTCGTAGAGAATTCACGGCAAGCGGCGAAATCAAATGACAAATCAGGAATAAATCACTCTTTGAACTTTGGGCATGAATTGATGTTGAGTATTCTGAACTAAAAACACGGGCATTTCGCATTCTACTACCGTTTTCTACATCTTACCTTTGTAAAACTGGATTTTCTGCAGTGGCTTCTTTGAAGACAAAATATAGATCTCAGCTAAATATGCAAAAAGAACTGAGAGTATCTATTTCTAATATTAAAGCTTCCTTCGAAAATCTTTTTTTCCCATGGAAGACTGTAAACAGTTACAACTGCAACATAGTCTATTTATCTATTGTTCCCTGATACCCAAGGAAGCGGCCGGAAAGAGCGACCTCTTAGCCACCGAGGCCTTGCACCAGGTGCAACACAGGTGGTGAGCCACCATCGCACTCTCACACATGCCATAGAAACTCGTTTATTGGGTAGGCATCATTCATACTTCATTTACACACAAGGAAAGGAGAATGTCAGGATATATATAGAGAGAAAGTATATCCATGCATGAACCTAGATTCGAACCCAGGACCTTCCTATCCGTAGTCAGCCACGTTGACCACCAGACAAGTTGGCCGGCTCCTTCGAAAAACATTGTTTTGAAAGACAGGCCCAAGGAAGTCATTAATAATTATATTAAATTTGTTTTTAATTTAGTAAGTTGTTTTAATTTAATAAGTTAATTATTTAATATGTCGAAATCAATTTTGTTTTGTATGTGTGTGTTCATTCCTTTCAGTCACTTATTAAATTATTTTTTTAAATATTTTCTCTTGGATATGCTCGCGCTCCCATTAGTGTATTCGCGCCCCCCTAGGTGGGCGTGCCCCACAGGTTGAGTATCACTGAAGTAAGAAATATGCGTATCACATTGAGACTGAGTTGTAGCCTGATGTGGGTGAGATATCAATAAGCTAGACTATGTTTCGAGGCTAAAGATCTAAATGTGATAGAATTCTAAATGGTACATAAAATTTGCTTTTATTGGTAAAACAATTTTATAAACCCAACAAATTATTAAATATAATTTACTGGATGAATTTAAAGAGAAATTCATTCATAAAATTCTCAAGAGAAGCAAGAAATAATCATTAAACATTGAACTCCTCGCATAAAAACTAACGTTAAATATTTGTTATATAAATAATGTAAAATTAACGATGAATTATATCAAATATAAATATTCAAAATGAAATTGAAATATTTGAATGTTTGCGAAAAGGAAATTAATAAAAATTTAAAGTTCCGAGATAAAATTTAAAATAATTTAGTCATCATTGTTATTTTTTGAAGTTAATCTAACGAGTTTCCAACCGAATGATTGATTTGCGGTATAGCCTTCAATTAAACGGTTCTTGTCTTCAATTCTCATCTGGGGTTTAGATGTCTATAAATTATTATTGACATAGATTCTGAATTATCAGAATGTATTCTAAATTGCAGGATCTGTTTTATTTAGCCATCTTACGTAAAAATTATCCACCGAGCGATAAACAAGTTCTGCAGTAGCTTCTGAAGCTGTGACTCGATCTGTTTTGCCTATTCGTGATTTCTTGAACAATTATTTTCAATTACAAACTTCAACTTGCTTCTACCCCTTTATTTTTGTTGAAGTTGTATATCGCTTTAAAATTATAGATATAGAGCAAGAATTCTCTTCATTCTACGATTTTACATATTTTCTTAACTTATGAAGTTCACTTCTTATTTTTAATGGAGGATATGGAATTTTCATAGAAGAACAGTGGTTTGTGTCTTTGTTAGAGACAGTGAAATAACTACATAAGCTGAAGAAATCATGATTGCATGTAACTTTCTCGAAATTATTAAAGGAATGGATTATATACGTATTTTTTCAGAATTCGCGATTTCCAATTTGCTATTAAATTGTGTGTCTGAAAAGTTACATTAATTTTAACAACTTAAGACTTGTGCTAACGTTCTAAATGTACCAAACTTTACAAAAATCTAATATTTAACTTGTTCTGACATGGGGTTCTTACATCATTTTCTAATGTGGATAGATTTTCAAGCTTAAAGTATATCGAAACCTGAAATGCAGTGCATTACAAATTTGAATGGAACAGGATACTGGCAAATCCGCATTACTCTACTCGATACTATTTTCCAGTTAACAGCTGAAGACCATATTGTGACCAATAATTCGAAACTAAGGGAAATGGAACCAAGTACAAATAAAGAGTATGTCAAATATTAGGTAAGAAAACAGTTTTGCAAGATATCGTAGGCCTCTGGTCGGTTCCATTTTTGCAGAGTTTGAACATAAATATTATCTGCATGGAAAATAAAATACGATGTAAAATCATAAAACTATCTGTTCAATCGTGACAGTATTTCTTCATGATCGAAAATTTCGGAGATGCATGTATCTAATTTTTCGGAAAGGACGAAAATTATACAGTAAAAACAAGCAGTTACAAAAAAAAAAAACAATAAAAATGAATAATATTTATAACTGTGTACAAGCTTGATGAGCATTCTATTTAAATAAGACGTTAAACACTAAGCCCTCCCCGATGCAAGTCATTAAAGAGCGTATGGCTCAAGTAAACCCTTTACCATTGCCCTAACATTACTCCATTTCAAAGAGCGTTACTAACAGTGGCGTTAGATATCGTCTAATTGTTGGAAATGGAAACCTTTTACCCCACCTTTTACTCCATGCTGACAAATGAAAAATTGGGGATCTTGCCTACGTTTCAACAATTCGTGGGTTCAAATTCCTATTACGACATGAATGTTTGTAGAAGTTCAAAAACCCATGTTAAACTGTTGGTTTCGTTATAGTTCTCTTGGGCAAAAGTGACCTTTAATTGATAAGTGAGCATCAACAAACGTACCATCTCACCTCTTACCGTCTCAATATGCTTCTCAACCAAGAACTGTGCCTTTCAATGAATAGAAAGTTATTTTGAGAAATAACTGATATGCACATGAAGACCTTTGAACATCACAATGGAAACACCATTGCGAAATATGTCCAGAAAGTCTGTTTTTCTCCTCGTTTGTGTAGTCGTAAGAGGGTTGAATGTTTTCTCTCTCAGTGTTTAACTATGGGAAAGTCTTGCCACGACTCCCTAATTTCGATTCAAGTTTGAAATTGATAATGTATATTTGAATGGATAACAGATATTTTATTCTTTGTATCACATCACTGTGCTTATGCCACAGGGGAATTTATATATGTAAAGGAGTTCTTTGACGCCTTTTTTTAACCACACTGACCACTTTGTTTGCAATAAAATTCAATGAAAGGATAACTTGGGAGTTTTCTTAATTTTCTCAACCTTTTCTTGCTACACGTACCATTTTATTAACAACATACTTCTTGGACATATTATTGTTTAATACATACTTCGTCATTTGGTAAATTCATTATTAATATTGTGCATACTGCATGAAAAAATATTAACCGTAATGATACTTTCTGATTTCTTGAGGCTGAATAATTTATTTCTCTATTTGAGTTGAAAGGAGAGACGGTTGTGGTGGTTGCGTCGCATTCGGATTCAAACCCAGCATCTGTTGAGGAGAAATTAACTAATGTTCTGCAAAAAATAAAAATCTAGTGTTTTAAATCGTCATTATTTTCCTTTATTTTTTATAGACTTTTGAAGTGGGTAGTCTAGGATAGAACAGCATTATTTTAATTGGAAACTAGCCACTGTTGATGCTTTCTGTGTCATTTTACAGTTCATCAGAGCCTGAAAGACATTCTTTTAATCCAGTGATTCTCAACCTGTGGGGCGTGCCGTCATAGGGTGACGCGAAAATATACAAAAGAAAATGTTATTTAAAAAAATTGCTTAAGAGACTGAACGGAAAGAATACACACATATAGAAGAAAATACATTTCGACACATTTAACAATTAACTGATTTAATTAAAGCAACTTAATAAATTAAAAACAAATATATTAATTATTAGTTACTTCCTTAGGCCTGTCTTTCAGAGCAAATTTTTTCGAAGGAGATTTTAATATTAGAAATAGACACTCTCAGTTCTTTATCTATATTTAATTGAGATCTACATTTCGTCTTCAAAGAAGCCACCGCCGAAAATCCAGTTCCATAAAGGTAAGATGTTAAAAATGGTAGTATGTGAAATGTCTTTGTTTTTAGTACAAAAAGCTCACCATCCACTCCTGCTCTAAATTCAAAGGGTGATTTATTACTCAACTGCCTTTTGGTTTGGCCTCTTGCCGTGAAGTCTACGAAGGTTTCTTCCTCTTCAATTGAGACTCCTTCGGGAGTATTTTGAAATGGATCCCACACCCACTTGTAATTTCATATCAGTTTGTCGTCAGCAAGAAAGTACTTTTTAAAATTCTTTGCTTGCATTGCTAAATGATTTTCACTGTTTGAAAAGACAACTTTAACATGTTGTTCTTCAGCCTTGTAAGTTTTAATAGAATCATTCAAATTTGCAAACGTTGTTAAGTTTTCTTGATTTAAATTTCTGCTTCTCAATTCCAATTTCCTTCAAAAAGAATTAACTTTATCACTCGTATCCAATATATGTGTATTTACTCCTTGCAGTTGAAGATTCAAATTATTTAATTTCTCAATATGTCGACCAAGTATACCAATTTCATCGCAAATAAACTATCGGAAAAAGTCTCGGCTTCAGTTCTGTTATCCTCTTCTAGGAAAACGGCGATTTCTTCTCTTAATTAATAAGCACATTTTAAAATTTCCCTCATGATAACCATCTTGACTCGCAGTAAAATAGTAACGCTGACTGTACTGCACCCATGTCTTTACAAAATGCGGAAAAGATTCAAGACTTCAGGGGTCTATTTTTATATAATTTACTACGGTTACAATCGTAGTTAATACAATTTAAAGTTTTTTCATTCATGGACAAAGTTTATTTAAGCAATGACTTTTGTTTTACGTATGATTTTAATTCGAAGAATTCTTTGGATTTGTTTACGTTCTCACTATGAAGCGTTTCCAAATGTCATTTAAATTTATTACGTTTCATGCGGCTGCAGCCAACATTTTTGGGCCAATGATACACAGGGGCTTTCCTTCATTTACTTCAGTATTAGAAAATCCAGCCAGTTCCGAACACCTTCTGAACTGCATTGGCTTTTCAAAACGTGCTGCCGTGAATATTTAATAGGATGAAATTCATTTACACGAAAATATTAATAACGCATTCAAAATAAATTCAAGAGTGATACAAGGTTCGACTCGAATGAAATTGTCTGAAATTGAAATCATAGAACTTTCTCATTCTCCCCATGGAAAAATATTTATTCACATCTGCACATGCTACTTATTTAACATAGAAGCTGACCTGACAATTTCCTGTTAATTCAAAACTTCTCGCTAAACCGTGAGGAATGCTCGACATGGTGGGACACAAGAGCAATAAAAAGACATCGCATTCTTGTCTTTTCAAATCTAAGTATCGGTGTTGTAAAATGTCAATAAATTTCCGTACTATTGGTAATTGTAAAGTTTTAAGGTTTTAGTGTAGGTTTAACGCCTAAATACTCAAAATACATTTCATTGTATGTGGTGTGGAGGGGGCGCGATGAAAAGTTTGATTGCAATTGAGCCGAGAATTCTAAATGTTCGAGAAACACTGCTCTAATGTATACAATTTGTATGAAAATATTTCGGGGTGCTGAACGCAATCGATTTTTTTGCACTGTGTCTTGTTTATCAAGAGCATAATTATTCAGAAAATATTTTATTAGTTATTTTTCCAGAATTATGGTATATAAAAGAAATACGTAACGGAGACTGTCGCACGAATATTCCAAGTAGGGAATGCTGAATCGGAACAAAAATTCAATATCATCAATTAGTATATTTTTTTGTCTGAATATCATAATTCTGGTTTTAATTTCTGTTGTAGGAGTTTTAGTAAAATTAAGAATACAAATGCAAACCTGCCATGCTTTTAGAGAAAATATGATTCTCCTGATTTTGAGGAGGGGATATCAGAGGACACTTACTAGCTACATTTTTTCTTGAGTGCTTAAAACGGTTGTACCGCTAAACGGCATGTTTATTCATTAGATTATATATTCTGGGAATGATTTACCTTTATCACTAGTCAACATTTAATTGAATATGGATGCAATACTGTGGCAAGAAATTAGGCTACCACTAGTTGTTGCTTATGACTTCGAACGGCTTATAGACATTGTTGCTGATAGACTTCACATATATCTAAGAGATGCAGATGAAATTTAACCATTTCACTGGATGCGGTAAGTTGCATAAAGTTCATCACACGTTTGACTAATGTCATCCTCAATGTCTGCCGAGCTGGCAGCCGAATGGTAAGCGTGCTTGCCTTCGGTTCAACAGTTTAAGGGTTTGAATACCATCTTTGGCATGGATGTTTTTAGCGGTTCGGAATCCATTTTAAACCGTAGGTACCGGTCTAATTAGCCATCGTGTGCAAAAAGTCACCGTTGAGCGACAAACAAATAAAAAAAAAAAAAAAAAAAAAAAAAAAACTACAGATCTTTGTCATACTAGGCCCGTGGGCTTCCAAAACAATCTTCATCGCGTAGTAACAAATTTTCCTATCTAAATTTATGAAACTAATGATTTACCGTATCTATACTCATAGCGATATCCCAAAATGGTTGATTTATTCGCCTAGTTGAAGCAACAGCTCATAACCCTATTTTGATATCGTAAAGTAAACTAATCTTGTTCCATTTCTCTCCACAACTGTTCGAGTTACGATTGAGGAAATTTCGCAATGGACCTGTTTTTAAGACTACTGATTTATACTCTCATGTTACGGGTGTTTCAATCCGTCTAAACATATTTTCATACTTATTCGCACTCTAATCAATGGAAATGCGTAAACAACGCTAACTTTCCTGTTTACCATTTAATAATAGAATTTAAAGAAGTAAGTTACCATCTTCGGGGTTATATATTTTTCCCAACAAGTTTGGAGTTAATAATTTACGGAATCAAAAGTGTCAGCACCTCAGTGGTCGGAGGAGCCGAACCACCGCAATAACTCATCTTGATTGGGGAACAATTTTTCCCTCAGTAACCTGTCTTAATGGCGAAATATGTAATCAGTGAGAACCAAATCTGGGGAATAAGGGTGGTGCAATTTAAGCTTATACCCCGACTTCTGCATTTTTATCTTCTATAAATGTAGACATACAGTTGCTCTCCATTTTTATAAGAGTATGAAGTCTAACCTATTCACCACAGTTAGCCGTTTCATGCTAAATGTTTAGTGGCATTCATCTAATTGCTGATGAAACTTGTTCGAGTTAGTGGTACAGAGCTACACAGGGAGAAATCATAAGGAATCACTATCTTGGCGGTCTTCCACATGGAGACTAAACAAACAATTTTGGACGCAGGTTTGTTCGGCATTCTGTTTTGTTGATTTTCTGGCATGTAGATACTGTATTTTGCTCTTGCGATTGTCTTACAGAAATCCATTTTGCATCCACAGTCAGGACATTAAGCAAAAATTACGCTCTAATGTATTGCTTCTGAATAGAACGACAGATCTCCAAGCATCATTGATGTTGCTTATCCGTTAGATCTTGTGGTACCCATGTTAAAATCTTTTCAACCTCTCTCATTGTAGCCAATTACCGAGAAACTGTCTAACTACGGAGAGTTAGCATCGAAACTGTTATACTGTTAGTAGGCCTTTTCTTTTTGCTATAAATGTTTCACATCAGAACGCACAGGATAACTGACTCCGTCTTATGCTCGATTGCAATATCATTACTACCGAACACTCTTCGAGAAACAATGTACGGATTGTCCGTTCGCTTCTCATATTTAATCCTAATGCTTTGTTAACGTTGGACACTGCTGCAGCCACCGAATGTCCGAACCGGAACTCGCGCTTTATTACAATTTGCATGTCTCGCTATTCCATCGCGACCTTCAGTGATTCTGGTGAACCAATCGCCGCTTTATATAATGTCTGGAGTGTTGTGTATATATTACTGTTGTTGAATAACAATTATAAATGATATTTTAAATTACAATAAGGTTTTTTTTTTTTTTTCAAAAGAAATTCCGTTTTGTATATAGTTTTTTCTATTTAGATCCAACCCTGCAATATAGAAGCAGAAGCTGGCTTTGTTTTAATAATTAGAAATTTCCTTTTACTCACTTATAAAGTAACAAGACTATTTAAACACGTATAACTCAACTACTTATGAATCACTTATATTATTTCAATATTACAACTTTGCTACCAGCACGATTAAGCATTCACGTGGAGTTCATAATGGCACAAAATTCCTTAAAGTTATACTCATATTTTTACTTAAAGTTATAAAGTAGATGGTACCACGTTACAAAAACTGGCTGGGGAAAAAAAAACATTAACTTACGTACAGTGAATAGGCCGGCCTATTTAGAGGGCTTCCAGAAACCTGCTTGATCTTTAGTACGACGAGGTTTCCTTCATCTGGATCGTAATCTGAGTTTCTTTGTAATACAACTACAGGGTCCTACTTCTTCTACTTGAGACTTTAATTATATGTAAAATATGTAGGCTTTTATTATCAGGAATTTTCTATTTTTCTGCTAATCGCGAATCCACTAAAGCGTCGGGATTGAACCGCCAACAGGGTTCCTTTTTTGGAGGAAATGTCTTGCAGTCCTTTTCTACTTCCTCCTTTCTCTGGCGCTGACAAGTCTCTCTTCCTCCTCCCCTCGCTTTCGCCTTGCGAAATCGGTTTTCTTCAAGTCCTATGTTAGGGCATCTCAATTCGTCATAATTGGGGGGGGGATTATAGAATATAATAAAAAAAGGACTTCCAGCCAGGAAGAAAAAAAATGAGTAGTTTAATTTGAAAAATTATTCATCCAGTAAATAAAACACCAATAATTTACCTGGAAAAAAAATTGAAGATTTTTTTTTTCACACATTTACAATCCAATTGAAACAATTACAATCTAGAATACATCTTTAGAGATGCAGTTGTGAATATCCTCTCCGCCGCATAGGAATCACTTCTCTGGCATTCGGGAGTTTGCAGGGAAAATGCAATCTATCTAATTTGTATCATTCTTATATTCCAAATTTAATGCAATTTCTATGATCTATTTATATGGTACCTAAACTATTTTGGCATGGCTGTAATTTGTTAACTATTTTTTTAATATTTTTGTACATCCCAATTTTCTACTTAAAATCATACATAAAGTATTCATTTATATGCCACACAATATAATCTTGGCAGCTTTAAAACTTTAAATCTTTTTATTGACTGCTAAAATTAATAAATTCAGTAAGCAGTTGCATAAGTAATTCAAAATATAAAAACATATATTTACAAAACTACAAAGTTATTTATTGCTGTACATACACTTTATACAATCTTTCATTGTGGAATCAGAATCGTAGTTCGAATCTATTACTTCTACTGCGTTTACACCCCTAGACAAGTAATCAGCAGTTGTATTTAATTTTCCCGGTTTATGTACAATGATATAATCATATTGTTGCAGAGTCATTACCCATCGGGCTATTCTAGAAGCTGGACCTCGCACTTTAAGTGCGAAGGAAAGACTTGCTTGATCGCAATATATGATAAAAATTTTTCCGTACAAATATTGCTTAAAGTGGGTAACGCCAAATACAGCACCGAGCATTTCTTTTTCGACTGTACTATATCGAATTTCCGCATCTTTTAGTTTTTTACTGGCGTATGCAACAGGATGTGGGAAGCCATTTTCGTCATTTTGGCAAAGAACAGCTCCTAAAGCATATTTTGAAGCGTCAGTACTTAATGTAAATTTCTTTGACAAATACGGTAGTTTCAAGCAAGGTTCAGAAATTAGGCTGTTTTTCAAAGTGTCAAAAGCATGCTGAGATGAATCATCCCAACTGAATCTAGAATCATTTTTCGTCAAGTTTGTTAGAGGTAATGCTATTTCAGCATAATTTTCTATAAACCTTCTGTAAAACCCTGTCAATCCAAGAAATCCTCTAACTTGTTTACGAGTGGCTGGGACTTTGAAATTTAACACAGCCTGTATGTTTTTCTTATCGGGATAAACTGTCCCTTTTGAAACAGTAAAACCTAGATAGTTTATAGTTTCCTTTAGAAAACAGCATTTGGAAGGTTTAACTTTCAATTTATGTTCTTTTAATCTCATAAAAACTATCCGTAATTTATTTAAATGTTCATCTATTGAGTCAGAAGAAGCAATTATGATATCATCTAAATATACTGCTATTTGAAGAGGTTTTAATCCAGACTACTATTTTCATTAATCTTTGAAAACTATTAGGCGAATTGCGCATACCAAAAGGTACTCTATTCCATTCATATAAACCATGCTCAGTTGCAAATGCGGCTTTATACGTGTCTTAAGAATCAATTTTCATTTGGAAAAACCCGCTACATAAATCCATACAAGAAAATAGAGTAGCATTTCCTAAATTGTCCACCAAGTCCGTCATATTAGGAATAGGAAAAGAGTCGGTTATAGTTTTTTCATTTATAGTTTCCTGAAGTCGGTACAAAGTCTGAATGAACAATCTTTCTTTTTGACAAGAAGTACTGGTGCGCAAGGGGAATTGCTTTCTTTAATAATCCCTATGTCTAGTAACTCGTTGACCTGTCTATTTAATTCCTCTTTTAGGTGATGAAGAGGTCTATAAAATTTTTGCCTAACTGGAATATCGTCTGTCAAATTAACTTCATGTTGTACAGTATTACAACCCTCCAAATCTTGAATAGAATGGGCAAAAACATGTTTAAATTCTTCAAGCAGGAAATAATTTACTTTTCTTATCTTCGGATAGATGAGATAAATCTGGTTTTCCTTCCCAAGCTTTGAAATCATACCTATTTCTTCAGCAGGAAAAGTATTACATTCTTTAGCATCAACTTTTGTTATTTGTAAAGGTTCAATGGAAACTAATTTTGAACCTTTGTTTATGTGTATAGTATTTTTGGATGTATTTGCAACCCTTATTTTATAATTGCTTTCCTTAGATACTAGGTTTAAAGAGCGAGCAACCCATAACCCTCTGTCACCCGCATGGTCATTTGCAGGCTCTATTAAAACTGAATCTAAATTTGAATTTAACTTTTCTTTTGTTTTGATTTTTATAATTTTTTCGGTTCCAGGAAATATTTATTTTGGTAACGGAAAATCCAAAAATACAACTATTGTTATTTTCTTTGTTCGCGGCATTAGTTTTTATTTCCTCACAGTCAGGATTTTGGTAATTCCATTTAATTGAAGCATTTGTATTATGTAATAGTTTTTGTCTATAATCAATTATCATTTTATGTTGTACAGAAAAATCGCTACTTAGTATTAGTTTATATTTTTTTGAAATACTATCTTTAGTAATACGGAATTCGCTTTTAAATTCAGTAGTATTTATTTTTAAATTTACTTTTTCTTCAATTTCTAACACATGGTCTGAAATACCTTTAATTTCGACGCCGCAGGCGGACAGCCTACTCGCGTAGCGAGTGTAAGTCTGTTCATGTCCGCTGCGTAGTGGAACCACATCACGGAGAGGCATAGAGCCCCCCCCCCTGCCGGGCCTGGAAAGTGAGAGCTGATCCAGTAGCCGAGTAGATTGCAGACGGGTTACCACTCTGTCTGACCGATACTGGTCTGTCAACTATTGTCTTTTGCTCGTCCTCGGAATAAACCAGACAAGCCTATCCACCAACCCAACGTGTATACACCATTCCCCGTTTATTTATACGCAAAAGACAACACAAAGCCCGACCGCGAGGTGAGACCCACACAGTGAGCGTTACGTTTACAAGTGCGGGCTGGGGAATGGTTGCCCTCATGGGGGACTTTGTGGGAAGATGAGCCGTATTTGCGCTAGTCTAGAGGGAAACCATGAAAACCTCTAGAACCCACCCCGAGCTGGCATGCAACTCTGCTGCGTTACAGGTAGAGCTGCAGCACGCTCTGACGACGATGGTCTTGATATAGTGTTTGGTTGATCGCCGGAATAATAATTTAAATCGGCGTCATCCTTTGTCTTGTTTGGGTTGGTGGTCGCGGTTTTATTTGCCCTGCAATGCGATAGTAAATTTCGTATCTACACTGCCGGGTGTCTTTCACGCTGACCCTGTGTTCCGGCGAGTGGTGCCGCTTTCATCTGGAACATTAGTCTGTAACCCATTTGATTGCACGCACTCACTTGCTGGTTCTGTCACGTTGTGATCTGACATTAACCGTCTGAGAAACCACTTTTGTGGCCGGCCAATGTCGACGATCACTTTGTTTTACAAGTGTCACTGGAAACTCACAATTTCCTTGGTCGCGCTGCACTAAAGTTTGTGTAGTCACTTCCTCGGTCACTGCTTGCCTCCAGGCATTGTGGATTGGTCATGTTTAGTGTGGCCAAGATTCCTCAATCTCACTGGTTTGATGACATATGTGTTGTATTCAGGTTGATTGGGTTCCTTTGCCTAGTCACAGCCGGGGTAGTCAAATGGTCTACTGCATGGTGGACGAGCTCCTCAAGATGGTGAGGTCTGCCATGTAGTTGTGTAATTGTTTATGTGGTCCCTGTATTCCTCAAGAAGGTGAGGCCTGCCTTGTTGTTTGTATTTCTGTTGGTGTATGTTTAAGCACAGGGAAACTTAGTCATTTACATCTTCTACCGCCACCGGTTTTATTATTTCTAGTTTTCTTATTATTTTTATAAGTTTGTTTTGCGCTGTTTTGTTTTTAAGTATATATATATATATATATATATATATATATATATAATTCACTCCACTCTGCTACGTTGTCTTCCGTTGGCTTATTTAAGTGATGCACTGATGTTAGCGGGCAATCGAATGCATAATGTTGTGGGTTTCCTTCTTCCCCACAAATGCTATCTCCTGTTGTGGCTTTCCCCAACCTGTGAACAAAGGTTGGGAATTGGCCGTGGCCTGTAAAGTATTGGGCTAATTGTTGCTGGCCTACCAGTCGCTCTGTGTTCACATTTGGGAAGAAGGTATGTGTATACCTGCCTGTGTCTGCTGTATCCCACTCTTCTTGCCACCGATTTCGGATTTCTTTGAGTACTAATTTTTTCAGGTGCGACTATGGTAGCTTAATTGTTTCGTCCTGTGGCATTTGTGTTGCCCTTTTAGCGGCTTTATCGGCCTCCTCATTTCCTATTATTCCTGTTTGCGCAGGTACCCAGTATAATTTAATTGTGCGTTGTTTTATTAGTTAAATTAGTAGTTTTTGTGTTTTTGAATGTATTCATTCCTCTGTTTGTGTTTGGCTATGGCATACAGACTCGAAAGGCTATCCGTATGTATGTATGTGTGTAGTTGCTGGGTTGTTTCCTTTAATCCATGTGAGTGCTTTATTTATTGCATTTATTTCTGCTTGGAAGACCGAATTGTTCCTATTCATGGGCAGGTGAGTGGTGTTAATTAATTGTGTATTATTGTAAACAAAGATTGCCGCGCCAACACCGTCCTCAGTTTTGGAGCCATCAGTGTATATATTATAGTGTGGCGATAGTGTTGATTGTGTTGGAGGGAGGTTTATAAATTTTTCCATTATTTTATCAGCTGGGTGGATTGGGTTTATAGCAGCATTGGTCTGATATTGCTCTGTTTTTAGCGTTATTGTGCCTAGGTTAACGTCCTCATTGTATCTTAGCACGTTTGCCACGGTCGCTTCCCTCAGTACCTGGAGATGTAGTGGTATCACACCCGCTAGGACGTTGAGCGCTGCTGTGGATGTTGTTCTGTAGGCCCTTGTTATTCTTAACAAGAATGGCCTTTGTACTGTCTGTAGTTTTTGTGTGGCTTGTTTGCCTAAGTTACTTCCCCATACTGATGAGGCATATGTGAATATTCTTTCCGCTACCGTGTGATACCATGTTTTTAGAAGTTTTGATTTGAAGTTTACATTGTGAGAGCATTACACTACTTTAATTAGCTATCGTTTCAAAAAAATTCGTTCGATTAGATTACAAGATACGCCCGCATCTAAAAGAGCATTCACTTTTACATTATTTATTGTGATTTGAATTACTGGCAATTTATCATTTATTGTAGATGTAACAAATAAAGGCACCTGTGTGGGTTTATTTTCGGAAAAGCGAGGTGCAGCCGTCTCTCCTCCTATTGCTATTTTAAATGATTTCTTCTATTACCTCTACCTTTTGGAAATTGTTTTGTTTGTTGGAATACCAACATTTTTGCGTTTCATGTCCAATTTTACGGCAGATGGAACAAAAGGGTATTCTGCACGTGGCTTTTTCATGCCCATGTTTTTTACACCTGACTCAAAACAAACTAGGTATTCTTTGGTTTCTATCTTGCGTTTGTATTTGACCTACTTTTAATTCAGCTATTTGAGCTTGTAAGTCACTAATTTGTTTTATAAACATGCCTTGCATTTCTGAGTTTTTTCTGTGTTATGTTTGATTAATGATTTTAGTTTCCCTATCTCATTTATTTGAGTCACAGCATGGACTATTTCAAACTGTGTAGTTGGTGGTCTATTTAATGGAATGCATTCCTCTAAGAGAATGACTTGTATCTTGAATTCACTATAGTTCGTGAGAGCTAAAGGCGTTATTCCTCTTAAAAGTTCAGGTTTAAGTCCATTTTTTGCCGTAGACAATAATAAATCTAATCTATATTGCTCGAATTCACGACTTCGTTCACTAGGAACGCATTTATACGATATACCCTCGATTCGTGAAAAATATCTTCGTGCTGATTCTGACGGTAACTGATAACTCGTAGTTAAACGAGAAATATCTGTTGTCATAGAGTAACTGAAGCTAAGCCTATCACGAAGCGCCGCGCAAACATCTACATATGAACCGTGTTTTGTAAGGTCACCCTGACTTGATAAAAATTCCTCCGCTTCTCCAGAAATTCTCAATTTTAGACCTAATAATTTGCCTTTTGAGTGCTTTGAGCTATGATCACCAATTTCATCGATTCTATCCAAAAATTGTGATAATGAAACATCTTTACAACTGTCATCAAAAACAGGAATATTATTTAGAAATTCACCAGTATTAGGAGTGTCTAATGACACAACACTTGAAGCGGTTTGAGTCTCGCTATTCATAATTACATTAATTAAATATATTTAGCTTAAAGTAATTTACCTTAACAAATGCTAATTTAAATATATGAAATTCATACAATTATTTATTAAAATTTTCTCACCAGTTACAATGTTCCACTTAATATAAAATAAACAAAATAAGATTACTGTAAATAATTAAATAAGGAGATGTATCACTTGCAACCTCCTAATAGCCAGCCATGTTTATAGTTAAGCCAGAATTTTATTCCATTTTCAGTTTTTAAAAATCCACTTTAAACGGCACCATTTTGTTGTGTATATGACTACTGTTATTGAATAACAATTAAAAATTATATTTTAAATTACAATAAGGTATTTATTATTTTTTTAAAATTGCTTTGTGTATTTATTATTTTATTTTTTCTACCCAGATCCAACTCCTGAAAAATAGAAGCAGAAACTGGCTTTGTTTTATAGTAAGAAATTTCCTTTTATTCACTTATGTGTTTAAATAGTTTTGTTACTTTATAACTCAATTACTTATAAATCACTTATATTATTTCAATATTATAACTTTGCTACCAACACGATTAAGCATTCACGTGGAGTTCATAATGACACTAAATTGCTTAAAGTTATGCTCATATTATTACTTATATGAGCATAACTTTAAGCAATTTTATAAATATAGTTATAAATAAAGTAATAGTAAATAAATAATAGTAAATAAAGTTATAAAGTAGGTGGTACCACATTTAAAAAAACTGGCTGGACAAAAAAAAGAATTAACTTACGTATAAACAGTGACTAGGCCGGCCCGTTTAGAGGGCTTCCAGAAACCTGCTTGATCTTTACGATCCAGATGAAGGAAGCCTCGTCGTACTAATCTGAGTTTCTTAGGAATAAAACAGCAGGGGCCTGTTTCTTCTTCTAATTCAGACTTTAATTATATTGAAAATATCTCAATTTGTCAAAAAGGGGGAGGGGTGATTATAGAATATAATAAAAAGACTTCAGCCAGAAAAAAATGCGTAGTTTAATTTGAAAAATTATCCAGCCAAATAAATAGAAGAGGAGTATTCTTCTCGCCATTTGATGTATAACTGATGGTTGGAATCATTATTAGGGTGGGTAAAACGACGCTTTGAATTTAATTATGTCGGGACTAGCCAATAATTATAAAACGACCCATTATTAGGATCATTATGATCTTATATTCTGATTAAATCCAATAAAATATATTTTGTCTGTTGGATACTGTTGGTATATTCCTTTTTAAGCATTGCATTTATGAAAATTTTGTATCTTTGAAATTACACTAAGATGCAAAATTGAATCTGAGATAAAAGTTAGGCTTAGATTTCCCGGTAAAAATAAATATTAAGTTGAATAAAATAAGAGTTCACTCCATAATCTGATCTTGTCGTAGAACAACTCTCATCAGAGAAAAATTCTGTAGTGAACCTCAGCCAGTGTCGAACAACTGAAAATACACATTGTGTTTCGGTTTTCTACATGCAATTCCTTCAATGTGAGCGCTTGAGAATCTTTATATTTCCTTCTTTCTGACACGTTTCTCCTGTCTTTGAAAAGTCCTCCCAGGTGGATATAAAATGCCTTGCGAATTGCATAAGTCTCTCGGATGCCCACTGAACGATGGCAAAGTTAAATAAAACAATATATTTATCAAGTTTATGTTTCTGCTAATAACATATCTATATGAAATATATTACGTTTATGAAATTAATTTTATTTATAACAATTTTTAATAAAACTAATGCATCCTTTTAAATTTTCCTATTTTTTAAATCAGAAATATCAGTCTTGAAATTCTCATCCCACGGCGAGTAAATTAGATGCTACTCACTTTTCATCCTTTTAACTTATGTTAACACACAAGCAAGGAAATATATATTCACAAAAATATGTCATATTTTATATACACTGCTGGACAATTGCTAAGGACTAATAATACGATCATCCATAGCAACCACAAAATGAAAGGAAGTAAAATGTGGAAAATTTGAATAAGTGCGGTATGTATTAAGAAGTATGCGTATATAAATTTTTTTCCACGTCTGTTCATCACATGATAGCGTTCATAAGAGCTTTAAAGGTTTTGGCGCGTGTGAACAGTTGTTGTTACAAGTAAAAGTTTTACAGCAAAGATTTAATAGAGGAACTTGAAATTTTTGGCAGGTCTTCTCGACATCACTTAGATGATTTTATGCATGGTCGAATTAATTGAAAGATCGAAGAAGGGCGAAAAATAGCAGATGTTGTGTCAGAGAGTTCGAAATCGCTAACAGAGTTGTTTGACGACTTTGGAAGTCATTTAAAATTACGGGAGTGTGTAGTAGGCTGCGCGGAGTAGCACGTGTTAGAAGTACGACGCCTACAGAAGACAGATATATCGTCCTTTCAGCAAAAGGAACAAGCGTACCATAACTCAGCAGGTGGCAAATCACTTTCTTGCTGCCTCAGGAAAGCAGATCTCCCGAAAAACTGTTGCCATACGTTTGTGGAGAGGAGGACTATACTCCCGCATATTTGTTGTGTGTGTCCCATTGATGAGACAGCACCGTATTGTCCGTTTGCAATGGTGTGTGAGAATCGCAATTAGACTGAACAGGACTGGGCATGCGTACTATTCTCAGTTGAGAATAGGTTCAGTCTGTCATCGGATTGTAGACGGAAACTGATCTGGCACGAGAGTGGTACTGCTTATCGTCCAGATCATATACAGGAAAGGAACTGATCAATGACTGCACGTCCCTTCATGTGGTTTCGATTTGGACTATGACCTGCCAACGATATATTAATGAAGTTCTAATTCCTCATGTTCGTCTTTTCCGTGGTGCTGTCGGTGATAAATTTGTTTTTATGGACGACAACGAAACATGTCATCGAACACTCGCTGTTCAGGATTGTCTAGACAGCGAGGGTAGTCAACGCTTAGTATGACCATCACCTTCTCCAGATCTAAATGTCACTGAAAATGTGTGGGGTGCTTTGGGGACGCAAGTTGCTGGTCGAAACTATCCTTCGACAAACAAGAACACCCTGTTCCGTGCAATCACAGAGGAATAGGATAAATTGCCTCAACAGCTGCTGGATAATGTTGTGCAATGTATGATACGACGTGTGGAATATTGCATCACACTCCACAGTGGACATATTACGTACTGATACCTTTCTTGAAGGTGCCATCTGACTTTTAGAAGTATTCTTCCATTTTTTTCGTATGCAGCATCAAATGAAACTTTTTTTCTTTCAGATGTTTCAGATTTTTTACTTTCATAAATAATAAATATTCTTTATTCTAATGTCTGAAAAGTGTGGCAACTGTATTTTATCCTACTAGGCCTCATGTCTTGCTTAATATGCTACATTGCAATTTGTGATCCATCCTTAGCAATTGTCCAGCTATATATTTATATATATATATAGAAAGAAAGAGAAGAAATTGTTAAAGCTAAAAATAGTATATCTCAATTTAATTTCAATTTAATATTGTTGAATGCATATATAGTGTTTTCCTTTTTATTTTAATAGATATAAAGAATAATTTTTCTGTTTTTTATTATCTAGGCCTGTAGTACAGTACACCGCTGTCTGCATATCAGAATCAAATCTTGATTCCTTTAAGGAAATTCATCACATTTTATCTAATAAATTCCATGATTTGTTTGATAGAATATATTATCCTTTAAAGTAAGTGAAAATGATTTATTATATTTAAAAAAACAGAAACCTAAATAACCATTTTTTGTAATTTCAATCTACTTTTGCAAATATTGTATGAGACAGTTTGTGCAGCAATATTTCCGTGTAGTAGATGGTGTTATTTTAATAAAGCCGATTTACAAATAATTTAAGATTTTTTTTATAATAATATTAAAAAATGTGACAATGTTGAAAGAATTTATATTATTGTAGGAAATATGACATGATATTAAGAATTCTCATTCCAGATAGAGTGTAACTAGAAAAAATTTTTCCTCCAAGTTGCCAGGAGATATTTTTTAAGGAAAGTAAAAAAGAAATGTTTTAAATAATACACAGAGACTTCATATTTTTATTCTTTCTTTCAGTAAATATAGGCCAGTAATTTTATAAAAATGGAAAGTTATTTCATGTATTACGTTCATTAAATAGGGGTTTGGAGTCGGAAAAAAGATAAATTAAATAATTGATACACATTAGAGTAACATTCGCTGTTGAATTGAAACCGTGCATTATTATATAAATAAAACATATATTTATATTTTCAGTATATCAAAATTCTTTATTCTGTTTGTAATATACATGTAATTATTGAAAAAGTCTTAGAGCTATTCTAGTTTAATGAAATGATTAATGACTGAAATATATCCTAAATTGTTATAATTTTGGTATAGCTTGTATAAATATTTCCTATTCTCTCTTTAATTTAGGAACAGAGTAAAAGTTTTATGTGTTTATAATAATATCTTCCTTTCCAAGAGTCATGAATTCAATGTTTTATTTGCTTGGCGGTGCAAACTCAGTAAAAGAAAAGACACTACAAAGATTAAACGGGGAAAGAATATTTTAAAGAATATTGAATTATTTTGAAATTTTGTAAAAATTACTTTAAAAATTAAAGGAAGAAAAATATTTTTTGAAAAATGTTAGGTTCATTTAAGATTATCAGTGACTACATTTTGTTCAAAATGTTTTTTGTGACAAATTTCATTGCTATGTATACTAGCGACCATTGCATTGCTATGATAAATAAGCACCAAGGCGTACACATTAAGTTCGTATGACAAAAGATGAAAAGTATTGCATTTTCGCCGCATTCATGAAAACATGCTTGCTCAACGATGTCTGCTATTTATAAAGAATAATCTCTCTGCATATTTCTCTTATAAAATTTGTATTTGTAATTATTTTGATGCAAGAAATTTATTTTTCTCTTTTTACGTAAGACAGTGTTTCGTAATTTTCTAGTATTTACGGCCCAATTTTCAATCGCAATATTCATTGCGCCGCTTTCCCCAACGTGTACAATAAAATGTGTATAATAATAATTTGAGTATTTTGGCGCTAAACCTACACCACAACCTTAATTTTAAACTTGCTCTTGCGTCCCGCTATTCTCACGGTTTCACAAGAAGTTTTGATTTTTGTGGTCACCTTAAAAGTTAGGTTAGGAACTTGTGCAGATGTGAACAAGTGTTTTCTCATAGGGAGAATGAGAAAGTTCCGTGACGTTAATTTCAATTCCAGACAATTTCATTCGATTCGATCCTTCTATCGCTATTGAGCCGAGCTGGCAGACGAATTGGTTAGCGCACTTGCCTTCGGTTCAACAGTTAATGGGTTCAAATCCCACCTTGAACATGGATATTTTTAGTGGTTCGGAATCCACTTTAATAATAATTAGCCCTCGTGTTTTCCCGATATATTTAGCCCTCGTGTGAAAAAGTGACCTCTAAGCGACATACAAACCAGTCCAACAAACCTCCATCGCTATTGAATCTATTCTGAATGTGTATGTTATATATATTTTCGTGTAATTGCATTTCACAGTATTATATATTCACTGCAGCAGACTTCTGCAGAATCATAGATAAATTTTTATGCAGGCGTAAGCGAACATTAGACGATAGACTGGCATCAGTAAGTACACAGACGAACTTGGTTTCGAGAATAAAATCAAGAAAATATTCCCAAAAATACTTAAATTTTGGGTTCACTACTTTTGTTCTTCCTTATCGCTTGGTCTGAATCAGACCAGGACCCTGACATCCTTCGCCTTCAAAGAATTAAGGGCAGGTCCAGGGGTGTGTAAAAGTTCACGTTTTGAAAAGCTAATGCAGTTCAGTAGGTGTTCGGGACCGGTTGGATTCACTAACATTGAAGTAAATGAAGAAAAGCTCCTGTGTATCATTTGCTGAAAAATGTTGGCTTGCGACAGTATGTGACCTAATAAACTCAACAGACATTTTGAAACGCTTTATAGTGAGTACGTAAATAAGGCCAGAGAATACTTCGATTTAAATGAAAATCATATGAAAAGCAAAAATCATTGTTTAAAAAAAACTGATTGGAAAAGCCTTAATTGCCTCTTACAAAGTTTCATATAAAATAACCAGACGTAAAAAGCCTCACACCATTGGTGAAGAGCTTATTTTGCCAGCTGCATTTGAGATCGTAGAAAATATGTTTGGAGATAATTTTGCAAAACAATAGCAGTCTATACCTTTTTCAAATGATAATGTTGCCCGTCGAATTGCTGATATAGCTAAAGATATAGATTGCCAGCTTTTGACGAAGTTGCGTGACAAATTATTTCCAATACAACTCGATGAGGCAACAGATAGTAATAAAGATGCTCATTTCATTGTCTATATTAGATTTTGTAATGATTTGTCAAAAGTAGAAAAATTACTTCTACTATTGACAAACTATCTGCAAACCAATAGCAAATAATGCGAGTGATTTAGTTGGATATCTACCTTAAATGATTTTATGAACGAGGCAAACGTAGAATGGAAAAATTGCGTAGGAATGGTGCTCGTTCACTGTTCGGAAGATTTCAAAGTATTCAAGCACATGTGATACAAAAATCGCCACAATGCATGTGGACACTTTGCATGATCCACAGAGAAGCTTTGGTTTCCAAAGAAATGAGATCTCGTTTGAATATTAGTTAACTACGGTTGTAACCATAGTAAACAACTTAACAATGTTTGCAAATTTGAATGATTGTATTAAAACTTAACAAGGTTGAACAACATGTAAAAGTTGATTTTGTAACCATTGAAAATCATTTAGCTATGTCAACAAAGGGTTTTAAATAGTATTCTCTTGCTGATGACAAATTGATAGCATATTACAAGTGGTTGAGTGATCCATTTCAAAATATTCCAGAAGGACTCTCAATTGAAGAGGAAGAAACCGTCGTAGACTTTACGGAGAGCGGCGAAACCAAATGACAAATCAGTAATAAATCACTCTTTGAATTTTGGGCAGGAGTGGATGATAAGTTTTCCGCACTAAAAACAAGGGCATTTCGCATTCTACTACCATTTTCAACATCTTACCTTTGTGAAACTGGATTTTCTGCAGTGGCTTCTTTGAGGACAAAATATAGATCTCGGCTAAATATGCAAAAAGAACTGAGAGTACCTATTTCTAATATTAAAGCCTCCTTCGAAAAACTTTTTTCCCCATGGAAGATTGTAAACAGTTACAACTGCAACAAAGTTTATTAATTTATTGTTCCCCGATACCCAAGGAACCGGCCGGAAAGAGTGACCTCTTAGCCACCGAGGCCTTGCACCAGGTGCAACACAGGGGTTGGGCCACCATCGCATTCTCACACATGCCATAGGGACCCGTTTATAGGGTAGACATCATTCATACTTCATTCACACACAAGAAAAGGACAAAGTCAGGATATATATATATAGAGAGAGAAAGTATATTCATGAACCGGGATTCGAACCCACGATCTTGCTATCCGTAACCAGCCACGTTGATTACTAGACAAGTTTGCCGGCTCCTTCGAAAAACTTTGTTCTGAAAAACAGGCCCAAGGAAGTCATTAATAATTATATTAAATTTGTTTTTAATGTAGTAAGTTGTTTTAATTTAATAAGTTAATTATTTAATATGTCGAAATCTATTTTGTTTTGTATGCGTGTGTTGATTCCTTTCAGTCACTTATTCAATTTTTTTAAATATTTTCTCTTAGATATGCTCGCGCCCCCATTAGTGTATTCGCGTCCCCCTAGGTGGGCGTGTCCCACACGTTGAGAATCACTGAAGTAAGAAATATGCGTATCACATTGAGACTGAGTTGTAGCCTGATGTGGGTGAGATATCAATAAGCTAGACTATTATTCGAGGCTAAAGACCTAAATTGGATAGAATTCTAAATGGTATATAAAATTTGCTTTAATTGGTAAAACAATTTTATTAACACAACAAATTATTAAATATTATTTACTGGATGAATTTAAAGAGATTCATTTAGAAAAGTTTCAATAGAAGCAAGAAATAATCATTAAACTTTGAACTCCTCGCATGAAAACCAGCGTTAAATGTTTGTTATATAAATATTGTTAAATTAACGATGAATTATATAAAATATAAATATGCAAAATGAAATTTAAACATTTGAATGTTTGCGAAAAGGAAATCAATACAAAATTAAAGTTCCGAGATAAAGTTTGAAAAAATTCAGTCATCATAGTTATTTTTTGAAGTTAATCTAAAGAGTGTCCAACCGACTGATTGATTTGCAGTATAGCCTTCAATTAAACGGTTCTTGTCTTCAATTCTCATCTGGGAATTAGATGTCTAAAAATTATTATTGACATAGATTCTGATTTATGAGAATCTATTCTAAATTGTAGGCTCTGGTCTATTTAGTCATCTTATGTAAAAATTATCCACCGAGCGATAAACAAGTGCTGCAGTAGTTCCGAAATATCTGACTCGATCTCTTTCGCCTAACCGCCATTTCTCGAACAATTATTTTCATTTACAAACTTCAACAAAAATTAAGGGGTGGAAGCAAGTTGAAGTTGTATATGGCTTATAAAATTACAGATCTAGAGCAAGAATTCTCTTCATTCTACGATTTTACATATTTTCTTAACTTATGGCGTTTAATTTTTAAATTTAATGGAGAATATGGAATTTTCATTGAATAATAGTGGTTTCTGTCTTTGTTAGAGACATTAAAATATCTACATAAGCTGAAGAAATCATGATTACATGTAATTTCCACGAAATAATTAATTTCATTTTAACAACTAAAGATTTGTGCTAAACTATTCAATGTACTAAACTTTACAAAAGTCGCCTATCTGCGATTTCTTGAACATTTATTTCCAATTACCAACTTCAACTTCCTTCTAACCCTTTATTTTTGTTGAAGTTGTATATCGCTTTTAAAATTATAGATCTAGAGCAAGAATTCTCTTCATTCTACGATTTTACATATTTTCTTAACTTATGGCGTACACTTTTTAAATTTAATGGAGAATATGGAATTTTCATAGAAGAACAGTGGTTTGTGTTTTTGTTAGACTACTAAATTTTACAAAAATCGTATAATAAACTTGGTCTAACATTGGTTTCTTACATCATTTTCTGATGTGGGTAGTTTTTCATACTTAAAGTATAGGGAAATCTGAAATGCGGTGCTTTACAAAATTGAATGGAAAAGGATACTGGCAAATCCGCATTACTCTACGCGATGCAATTTTTCAGTTAACAGCTGAAGACCATATTGTGACCATTAATTCGAAAATAAGGGAAATGGAACCAAGTACAAATAAGGAGTATGTCGGTTACAAGGTTAGAAAACAATTTTGCAAGATATCGCTGGCCTCTGGTCGGTTACATTTTTGAAGAGTTTGTACATAAATATTACCTGCGTGGAGAATAAAATACGATATAAAATCATAAAACTCTCTTATTAGTTGTGACAGTATTTCTTCGTGCTCGAAGATTTCGGAGATGCATTCCTAATTTTTCAAGAGGGATGGGAATTATACGGTAAAAACAAGTAGTTAGGAAAAAATCAATAAATTGAATAATATTTATAGCTGTGTACAAGCCTGATGACCATTCTATTTAAATAAGACGTTAAACATTACCCCCACCCCCGATGCAAGTCTTCAAAGAGCATATGGCTTAAGTAAACCCTTTACCATTGCCCCAACCTTATTCCATTTCAAAGAGCATTGCCGGCAGTGGCGTTAGATATCGTCTAATTGTTGGAAATGGAAACCTTTTACCCAGCCTTTTACTCCTTGCGGACAAATGAAAAATTGGGGATCTGGCCTACGTTTCAACTATTCGTGGGGTCAAATTCTAATTACGACATGAATGTAGAAGTTCAAAACCCACGTTAAACTGTAAGTCCTGTTATAGTTCTCTTGTGCAAAAGTGCCCTTTAAGTGACAACTAAGCATCAATAAATGTAACTTCTCATCTGTTACCGTCTCCATATGCCTCTCATGCAAAAACTGTGCTTTTCAATGAATACAAATTAATTTTGGGAAATGACTGATATGCTCATGAAGAATTTGAACCTCGCAGTAGAAATACCGTTGCGAAATATTTCCGGAAAGTCTGTTTTTCTCGTTTGTGCAGTCGTAAGAGGGTTGAATGGCGGATTTTTCTCTCTGTGCTTAACTATGGGAAAGTCTTGCCACGACTCCCTAATTCCGATTCAAGTTTGAAATTGATAATGTATATTTGACTGGATAACAGATATTTTATTCTTTGTATCACATCACTGTGTTTATGCCACAGGGGAATTTATATATGTAAAGGAGTTCTTTGAGGCCCCTTTTTTTAGCGGCATTGAGCACTTTGTTTGCAATAAAATTCAATGAAAGGATAACTTGGGAGTCTTCTTAACCTTTTCTTGCTGCACGTACCATTTTATTGACAATATACGTCTTTGACATACGATTTTTTTAATACATACTTCGTCATTGGGTAAAATTCATTATTAATATTCTATACTGAATGAAAAAATGTATACCGTAATAATTCTTTCCGATTTCGTGATGCTGAATAATTTATTTCTCAATTTGAGTTGAAAGGAGAGACGATTGAGGTGGTTGCGTCGAATTCGGATTCAAACCGAGCATCTGTTTAGAAGAAATTAACTAATGTTCTGCAACGAATAAATATCTAGTGTTCTGCATTTTCATTATTTTCCTTTATTTTTTATTGACTTTTGAAGTGGGTAGGCTGGGATAGAATAGCATTAGTTAAGGTGCCTAAGGTGGGTACTAACCACTATTGATGTTGTCTGTGTCATTGTCTTTCGGGCTCTGATGAGCTGTACATTCTTTTAATCCAGTGATTCTCAAACTGTTGGGTGGGTCCCCATAGGGGGACGCTAGCATGTACAAGAGAAAATGTTATTTAAAAAATTCCTTAAGAGACTGAACGTGAAGAACACACACACACACATGCAGAACAAAATTCATTTCGACATATTTAACAATTAACTGGTTTAGTTAAAGCAACTTACTAAATAAAAAACATATTTATTAATTATTAGTGACTTCCTTGGGTCTGTCTTTTAGAGCAAAATTTTTCGAGGGAGGGATATTAGTATATATCCCTCCCTCGATATTTAATATTAGAAATACACTCAGTTATTTTTCTATATTTACTTGAGATCTATAATTTGTCTTCAAAGAAGCCACGGCAGAAAATCCAGTTTTACAAAGGTAAGATATTGTAAACGGTAGTAGAATGCGAATTGCCCTTGTTTTAGTGCAAAAAGCTCATCATCTACTCCTGCTTAAAATTCAAAGAGTGATTTATTACTCAATTGTATTTTTTTTTCGCCTCTTGCCGTGAGGTCTATGAAGGTTTCTTCCTCATCAATTGAGAGTCCTTCGGGAGTATTTTGAAATGGATTCTCAACCATTTGTAACTTGATATCAGTTTGTCGTCTGCAAGAGCGTATTTTTTAAAATTCTTTGCTGGCATAGCTAAATGATTTTCAATGGTTTAAAAGACAACTTTTACATGTTGTTCTTCAGCCTTGTAAGTTTTAATACAATCATTCAAATTTGCAAACATTGCTAAGTATTCTTGATTTAACTTTCTGCTTCCCAATTCCAATAAAATTCAAATAGCATTAACTTTATCACTGGTATCCAATATATGTGTGTTTGCTCTTTGCAGTTGAAGAATCAAGTTATTTAATTTTCCGAATATGTCGGCCATGTTTCCCAATTTCATCACAAATAAGCTATTGCGAAAATTCTCATTTTCCGGTCTGTTTTCCTCTTCTAGGAAAACGGCGATATCTTCTCTTGATTAATAAGTACATAGTAAAAATTTCCCACGTGATAATCGTCTTGCCTCGCTATAAAATAGTAATGCCGAATGTACTGTGCTTATGTCTTTAAAAATAGCGGAAAAGATTTTTAAAATCAGTGATCTCATTTTTATATGATTTACTACGGTTACAACCGTAGTTAAGAAAATATTCAAATCAGGACTCATTTCCTTTGAGTTCGAAGCTAATCTGTGGATCATGCAATGTGTCTACTCGCTTTATGGAGAAGGCAATGAAATGAGCATATTTATTATTATCTGTTGCCTCATCGAGTTATATTGGAAACAGTTTCTCACGCAACTTTGACAAATCTGAAAATCTACATCGTCAGCTATATCAACGATTCGACGGCAACAATAACATTTGAAAGAGGTATAGAGACAGCAAAAGTTTTGAAAAATTATCTCCAAACATTATTTCTACAATATGAATTGTCTGTCAAAATAAGCTCTTCACCAATTGTGTGAGGCTTTTTACATCTGGCTATTTTATATGAAACTTAGTAAGAGGCAATTAAAGCTTTTCCTTTGATGGACAAAGTTATTTTAAGCAATGATTTTAGTCTTTCATGTAATTTTAGTCTTAATTCGAAGAATTCTGTGGATTTGTTTATGTACTCACTTTGAAAAGTTTCTTAAAGTTTATTAAGTTTCATGCTGTCTCCCGCTAAAATTCTTGAGCAAATGGTACACAGGGTTCTTTCATTTTTATTTACTGAAGTACTAGTGAACCACAAATTTCAGTATTCTTGAGAATATTTCCTTGATATAATTTGGGAACCACGCTCGTCTGTGTACTTATTGATGCTTGTCAATCGTCTAATGTTCGCTTACGCCCGCTTAAAAATATATCCATGATTCTGCATAAGTCTGCTGCCATGATTATTTAATACGGTGAAATGAAATTGCACGAAAATATATATATAACATACACATTCAGAATAAATTAAATAGCGATAGAAAAATCGACTCGAATAAGAATGTCTGGAATTGAAAAATTGATGTCATCGAACTATCTCCTTCTCCCAAGAGAAAACATTTGTTCACATCTGTGCATGCTCTTAATTTTAACTTTTAAGCTGACCGCACAAATTCGAGACTATTCAGAACATCTCGCAAATCCGTGAGAATGCTACAAGGCGGGACACAAGAGCAATGAAAAGGCATAGAATTCTTGTGTGTTGTAAGGTAACTATCGGTGTTGCAAAATGTCAATAAACTTCCGTATTCTTGGCAATTGTAAAGTTTAAGGTTATAGTGTAGGTTTAACGCCAAAATATTCAAAATACATTATTATTGTATACATTTCATTGTAAGCGGTAAGGAGGGGGCTGCGATGAAAATTATGATTGAAAATTGGGCCGTGAATACTAAAGGTTGAGAAACACTGCTTTAATCTGAACAATTTGTATGAAATTATTTCGGGGTACCGAAAGCAGTCGACTTTTTCACTGTGCCTTGTTCATCAAGAGCCTACTTAGTCAGACAATATTTTATTAGTCATTTTTCCGGAATTATGGTATGTAAAAGAATATCGCACTAATATTCCAAGTAGTGAATGCAGTATTGGAACAAATATTCAATATCATCAATTAGTATTTTTTTTTTATCTTAATATCGGAATTCTAGTTTCAATTTCTGTAGTAGGAGTTGTAGAAAAAGGAAGAATACAAATGCAAACCTGCCATACTTTTAGAGAAAAAATCATTATTCTGCTGATTTTGAGGAGGGGATATCAGAAGACACCAGCCACATTTTTGCTTGAGTGCTTAAAACGGTTGTATCGCAAAAAGACAAGTTTATTCTTTAGATTATACATTCTGGAAATGATTTTTGTTTTTCACTGGTCAACACTTAATTAAATATGGATGCAATACTGTGACAAGAAATCAGTCTGCCACTAGTTGTTGATTAGGACTTCGAACAGCTTATAGACGTTGTTGCTGAGGGATTTCGCACAGATCTAAGAAATGCAGATGAAATTTAACCGTTTCACTAGAAGCGGTAAATTGTCTGGAACGTTCAGTACACGTTTGACGAATGTCCTCCTCAATGGCTACCTGCAGATCTTTGTCATCCAAGACCCGTGGTCTTCCAATACAGTCTACATCGCGTAGGGACAAATTTTCCTACCTAAATTTATGAAACTAATGATTTGCCGTACCTTCTCTCATAGTGCTATCCCCAAACGATTGATTTATTCAGCTAGTGGAAGCAACAACTCATAAGCCTATTTTGAAATCGTAAATTAAACAAACTAAACTTGCTCCATTTACACGTCCATTTCTCTCCGCAACTGTTCGAGTTACTATTGAGGAAATTTCGCAGTGGACCTATTTTTATGACGACTGATTTCTACTCTCATATGACCGGTGATTCAATCCGTATAAACAAATTTGCATACTTATTCGCACTCTATTCAATGGCAATGCGAAATCAACAGGAACGTTCCTGTTTACCTTGTAATAATAGAATTTAAAGAGCTAAGTAACCGCCTTCGGGGGAATATACTTTTTGCAACAAGTTTGCAGTTAACAATCCACTGTTTCAAAAGTGAGTACCACAGTGGCCGAAGGAGTCGAACCAACGCTATAAGTCATCTTGGTCGGAGAACAATTTTTCCCTCAGTAACCTGCCTGAATAACGAAATATGTAATCAGTCAGAACAAAATCTGTTGAATAAGAGTAGTGCAATTGAAACTTATACTCCGACATCTGGATTCTTATCTTCTATAAACGGAGACATATAGTTGCATTCCATTTTTATACGTGTATGAGGTCTACACTATTGACCTCAGTTAGCTGTTTCATGCTAATTTTTAGGAACATTCCTCTAATTGCTGACGGTACATGTCCGAGTTTTTGGTACAGTCACAACAGTGTGAAATCATAAGGAATCACAACCTTGGTGGTCTTCCAAATGGAGACGGAAACAACATTGGTGGACGCAGGTTTGTTCGGCATTCTCTTCCGCAGATTTTCTGGTATGTAGATACTGTGTTTTGCCCTTGCGATTGTTTTACAGAAATCCATTTTGCATCCACAGTCAGGACACAAAGGAAAAATGACCCTCTAATATTTGCTTTTGAAGAAAACTACTAATATTTTGCTTTTGACTGTCCATTTGGTTCTGATATTTAAACCTCATGCTTTGACACAGCTGCAGCCACCGAATGTCCTTGCCGGAACTCGCGCTTTATTACGAATCGCATGTCTCGCCATTCCGTCACGGCTTTCAGTGATTCTGGTGAACCAATCGCCTCTTTATATAATGTCTGGAGTATTCTACTAGTCATTTGATGTATAATTGATGATGGGCATCATTATTAAGGTGGGTAAAACGACGCGTTGAAGTTACCATTGTCGGGACCAGCCAATAATTATAAAACGACCCATTATCAGGATCATTATGATCTTATATTCTGATGAAATCTAATAAAATATATTTTTTCTGTTGGATGCTGTTGGTATGTTCCTTTTTTAACAAATTCCATTTATGAAAATTTTGTATCTTTGAAAGTACACCAAGATGCAAAATTGAATCGGAGATAAAAGTTAGGCTTAGATTTTCCGGTAAAAATTAACAGATATTAAGTTGAATATAATAAGAATTCACACCATAATCTGATCTTGTCGTAGAACAGCACTTGTCAGAGAGAAAAATTCTGTAGTGAACCTCAGCCAGTGTCGAACAACTGAAAATACACATTGTGTTTCGGTTTTCTACATGCAATTCCTTCAATGTGAGCGCTTGAGAATTTTTATATTTCCTTCTTTCTGACACGTTTCTCCTGTCTTTGAAAAGTCTTCCCAGGTGGATATAAAATGCCTTGCGAATTGAGTAAGTCTTTTGGATGTCCACTGAACGATGGCAAACTTAAATGTAACAGTATATTTATCATGTTTATGTTTGTGCTAATGACAAATAATCTATATGAAATATATTAAATTTATGAAATTAATTTTATTTATAACAATTTTTAATATAACTAATGCATCCTTTTAAATTTTCCTATTTTTAAATCAGAAATATCAATCTTGAAAGTCTCATCCCACGGCGAGTAAATTAGATGCTACTCACTTTTCATCCTTTTAACTTATGTTAACACACAAGCAAGGAAATATATATTCACAAAAATATGTCATATTTTATATACACTGCTGGACAATTGCTAAGGACTAATAATACGATCATCCATAGGAACCACAAAATGAAAGAAAGTAAAATGTGGAAAATTTGAATAAGTGCGGTATGTATTAAGAAGTATGCGTATATAAATTTTTTTCCACGTCTGTTCATCACATGATAGCGTTCATAAGAGCTTTAAAGGTTTTGGCGCGTGTGAACAGTTGTTGTTACAAGTAAAAGTTTTACAGGAAAGATTTAATAGATGAACTTGAAATTTTTGGCAGGTTTTCTCGACATCACTTAGATGATTTTATGCGTGCCCGAATTAATTGAATGATCGACGAAGGGCGTAATATAGCAGATGTTGCCGGGGAGTTCGACATCGCTCACAGCGTTGTTTCACGATTGTGGAAGTCATTGAAAACTACGGGAATGTGTAGTAGGTGGCACGGGGGAGGTCGTGTTAGAAGCACGCCGCCAACAAAAGAGATATATCGTCCTATCAGCAAAAAGGAACAGGAGCACCACAGCTCAGCAGGTGGCAAATCAGTTTCTTTGTGCCTAAGGAAACCAGATCTCCCTAAAAACTGCTGCCATACGTTTGTGGGGAGGAGGACTATACTCCCGCAGATCTGTTGTTTGTGTTCCATTGACAAGACAGCACCGTATTGAACGTTCGCAATGGTGTCGTGAGTATCACAATTAGACTGAACAGGACTGGGCATGCATACTATTCTCAGTTGAGAATAGGTTCAGTCTGTCATCGGATTGTAGACGGAAACTGATCTGGCACGAGAGTGGTACTGCTTATCGTCCAGAAAATATACAGGAAAGGAACTGATCAATGACTGCACGTCCCTTCATGTGGTTTCGATTTGGACTATGACCTGCCAACGATATATTAATGAAGTTCTAATTCCTCATGTTCGTCTTTTCCGTGGTGCTGTCGGTGATAAATTTGTTTTTATGGACGACAACGAAACATGTCATCGAACACTCGCTGTTCAGGATTGTCTAGACAGCGAGGGTAGTCAACGCTTAGTATGGCCATCACTTTCTCCAGATCTAAATGTCACTGAAAATGTGTGGGGTGCTTTGAAGACGCAAGTTGCTGGTCGAAACTATCCTTCGACAAACAAGAACACCCTTTTCCGTGCAATCGCAGAGGAATAGGATAAATTGCCTCAACAGCTGCTGGATAATGTTGTGCAATGTATGATACGACGTGTGGAATATTGCATCACACTCCACAGGGGACATATTACGTACTGATACCTTTCTTCAAGGTGCCATCTGACTTTTAGAAGTGTTCTTCCATTTTTTTCGTATGCAGCATCAAATGAAACTTTTTTTCTTTCAGATGTTTCAGATTTTTTACTTTCATAAATAATAAATATTCTTTATTCTAATGTCTGAAAAGTGTGGCAACTGTATTTTATCCTACTAGGCCTCATGTCTCGCTTAATATGCTACATTGCAATTTGTGATCCATCCTTAGCAATTGTCCAGCTATATATTTATATATATATAGAAAAAGTAGAAATTGTTAAAGCTAAAAATAGTATATCTCAATTTAATTTCAATTTAATATTGTTGAATGCATATATAGTGTTTTCCTTTTTATTTTAATAGATATAAAGAATAATTTTTCTGTTTATTATCTAGGCTTGTAGTACAGTACACCTCTGTCTGCATATCAGAATCAAATCTTGATTCCTTTAAGGAAATTCATCGCATTTTATCTAATAAATTCCATGATTTGTTTGATAGAATATGTCATCCTTTAAAGTAAGTACAAAGGATTTATTATATTTAAAAACGAAACCTAAATAATCATTTTCTTGTAATTTCCACAGGAAATTCAATCTATTTTTCCAAATATTGTATGGATCAGTTTGTGCAGCAATATTTCCATGAAGTAGATTTTGGTATTTTATTCCAAGCTCATTTATAAATAATTAAACCTGCACTACAACCTTAATATTAAAATTGCTCTTTGATCCGCAATATTCACGGTTTCACGAGAAGTTTCGATTTTTCTGCTGTCCTTAAAAGTTAGGAGTTTGCGCAGATGTTAACAAATGTTTTCTCATTGGGAGATTGAGAAAGTTCTATGACGCCAGTTTCAATTCCAGACTGTTTCATTCGAGTCGATATTTCTATCGCTGTTCAGCCGAGCTGGCAGCCGAATGGTTAGAGCTCTTACTTTCGGTTCAACAGTTCATGGGTTCGAATCCCACCTTGTCCATGGATGTTTGTAGTGGTTTGGAATCCATTTTAAACCGTAGTTCCTGGTCTAATTAGACCTCGTGTGAAAAAAATGACCGTTGAGCGACAAACAAACCAAACTAACTTCTATCGCTATTGAATTTATATTGAATGTGTATGTTATATATATATATTTTCGTGTAATTGCATTTCCCCGTATTAAATATTCACAGCAGCAGACGTATGCAAAATCATGGATATATTTTTAAGCGTTAAAGAAAAAATATATATATATATTTTCACACACAAGAATACTTAAATTTTGGGCTCACTAGTTTTCTTCTTCTTCCTCCTTATCCCTTGGTCTGAATTAGACCAGCACTATGATATCCTTCGCCTTCGAAGAATTAAGGACAGTGCCAGGGGTGTATAAAAGATCACGTTTTGAAATGCCAATGCGATTCAGTAGGCGTTCAGGACTGGCTGGATTCACTAATACTGAAGTAAATGAAGGAAAGCCCCTGTGTATCATTTGCTCAAAAATGTTGGCGGTAGACAGCATGAGAACTAATAAACTATATACATTTGGAAACACTTCATAGTGAGTGTGTAAACAAACCCCGAGAATTCTTCGAATCAAAATTTAATCATATGAAAAGCAAAAATCATTGTTTAAGAAAAAAAACTTTGTCTGTGAATGAAAAAGATTTAATTGCCTCTTACAAAGTTTTATATAAAATATCGCGATAAAAGCCTCACACCATTGCTGAAGAGCTTCTTCTGCGAACTGCAATTGAGATTGTAGAAATTATGTATGGAAATAATTTTGCAAATCACTTGCATGATAACTCTTTCAAATGATACTGTTGCTCGTCGAATCGCTGATATAGCTGAAGATGTAGAGTCAACTGTTGTCGAAGTTGCGTGATAAATTGTTTTCAATACAAATCGATGAAGCAACAGATAGTAATAAAGATGCTCATTTCATTGCATATGTTAGATTTTGTGATGATTTGTCTGTAGTAGAAGAATTACTTTTCTTCAAATGAATAGAACTCAAAGCAACAGCACTCGCATTATTTTCTATCTTAAATGATTTTATGTACGAGGCAAATATAGAATGGAAAAATTGCATCGGAATATCCACCGATGGTGCTCGTTCAATGATTGTATGAAAACTTTCAAAGCTGAAAATCAACATGTAAAAGTTGTTTTTGTAACCATTGAAAATCATTTAGCTATGCCAGCAAAGAATTTTAAAAAATACGCTCTTGCTGACGACAAACTGATATCAAGTTACAAATGGTTGAGGAATCCATTTCAAAATACTCCCGAAGGACTCTCAATTGAAGAGGAAGAAACCTTCATAGACTTCACCGGAAGCGGCGAAATCAAATGACCATTAATAAATCACTCTTTGAATTTTGGGCAGGAGTGGATGTTGAGTATTCGGAACTAAAAACACGGGCATTTCGCATTCCACTGCCATTTTCAACATCTTACCTTTGTGAAACTGGATTTTCTGCGGTGGCTTCTTTTAAGACAAAATATAGATCTTATCTAAATATAGAAAAAGAACTGAAAGTGTCTATTTGCAATATTAAACCCTCCTTCCAAAAACATTCTTCTGAAAGACAGAACCTAGGAAGTCATTAATAATTATTAGATTTGTTTATAATTTAGTAAGTTATTTTAATTTAATTAGTTATATTATTAAAATATGTCGAAATGTATTTTGTTTTGTATGTGTGTGTTCATTCCTTTCAGTCACTTATTCTAAATGGTATATAAAATTGGATAGAATTCTAAATGGTATATAAAATTTGCTTTTATTGGTAAAAAATTTTATAAACACAACAAATTATTAAATATTATTTAAGGGATGAATTTAAAGATAAATTCATGCATAAAATTCTCAAAAGAATCAAGAAATAATCATTAAACATTGAACTCCTCGCATGAAAACCAACGTTAAATGTTTGTTATATAAATAATGTAAAATTAAGGATGAATTATATCAAATATAAATATGAAAAATGAAACTTAAATAGTTGAATGTTTGCGAAGAAGAAATCAATAGTTGCAAATAATACAGTCATAATTTTTTTTTAAAGTAAATCTATCGAGTTTCCAATCGAGTGATTAATTTGTGGCATAGCCTTCAATTAAACGATTCTTGTGTTCAATTCTCATCTGGTTTTTAGATGTCTATAAATTATTATTGACATAGATACTGATAATTCAGAATCTAAATTGTAGGCTGTTGTCTATTTAGCCATTTTATGTAAAAATTATCCACCGAGTGATAAGTGCTGCAGTAGTTCCTGAAGATCTGACTTGATCTCTTTCGCCTATCCGTGATTTCTTGAACAATTATTTCCAATTACAAACTTCAACTTGCTTCTACCCCTTAAGTTTTGTTGAAGTAGAGCAAGAATTCTCATCATTCTACGATTTTACATATTTTCTTCTTGACTTAAGTTCACTTTTTAATTTTAGTGGAGAATATGGAATTTTCATAGAAGAACAGTGGTTTGTGTCTTTGTTAGAGACAGTAAAATAACTGCATATGCTGAAGAAATCATGAGTACATGTAGCTTCCACGGAATAATTAAAGCAATGTATTATATTTTCTCACTTTTTCAGAATTCGATTTCCAATTTGCTATTAAATTGTGTGTCTAAAAATTTACGTTCATTTTCACAACTAAAGATTTCTGCTAAACTATTCAATGTACTAAATTTTACAAAAATCGTATAATAAACTTGGTCTAACATTGGTTTCTTACATCATTTTCTGATGTGGGTAGTTTTCCATACTTAAAGTATAGGGAAATCTGAAATGCGGTGCTTTACAAAATTGAAAGGAAAAGGATACTGGCAAATCCGCATTACTCTACGCGATACTAATTTCCAGTTAACATCTGAAGACCATATTGTGACCAATAATTCAAAACTAAGGGAAATGGAACCAAGTAAAAATAAGGAGTATGTCGGTTACAAGGTTAGAAAACAATTTTGCAAGATATCGCTGGCCTCTGGTCGGTTACATTTTTGAAGAGTTTGTACATAAATATTACCTGCGGGGAGAATAAAATACGATATAAAATCATAAAACTCTCTTATTAGTTGTGACAGTATTTCTTCGTGCTCGAAGATTTCGGAGATGCATTCCTAATTTTTCAAGAGGGATGGGAATTATACGGTAAAAACAAGTAGTTAGGAAAAAATCAATAAATTGAATAATATTTATAGCTGTGTACAAGCTTGATGACCATTCTATTTAAATAAGACGTTAAACATTACCCCCCCCCCCGATGCAAGTCTTCAAAGAGCATATGGCTTAAGTAAACACTTTACCATTGCCCCAACATTATTCCATTTCAAAGAGCGTTGCCGGCAATGGCGTTAGATATTGTCTAATTGTTGGAAATGGAAACCTTTTACCCAGCCTTTTACTCCTTGCGGACAAATGAAAAATTGGGTATCTGGCCTACCTTTCAACAATTCGTGGGTTCAAATTCTAATTACGACATGAATGTTTGTAGAAGTTCAAAACCAACGTTAAACCGTAGGTCTCGTTATAGTTCTCTTGTGCAAAAATGACCTTTAAGTGATTAGTAAGCATCAAAAAATGAAACATCTAACAACTTTCCGTCTCAATATGCCTCTTAAGGAAGAACGTTGCTTTTCAATGAATACAAATTAATTTTGTTAAATGACTGATATGCACATGAAGAAATTTGAAGCTTGCAATAGAAACATTATTCCGAAATATTGCCAGAAAGTCTGTTTTTCTCGTTTGTGCAGTCGTAAGAGGGTTGAATGGCGGAATTTTCTCTCTGTGCTTAACTATGGAAAAGTCTTGCCACGCCTCCCTAATTTTGATTCAAGTTTGAATGTGATGATATATATTTGAGTGGATAACAGGAATTTTATTCTTTGTATCACATCACTGTGTTTATGCCACAATGAAAATTATAAATGTAAAATAGTTCTTTGAGGCCTTTTTTTAGCGGCATTGAGTACTTTGTTTGCTATAAAATTCAATGAAAGGATAACTTGGGAGTCTTCTTAACCTTTTCTTGCTACACGTACCATTTTATTGACAATATACTTCTTCGACATACGATTGTTTTAATACATACTTCGTCATTGGGTAAAATTCATTATTAATATTCTATACTGAAAGAAGAAATGTTAACCGTAATAATACTTTCCGATTTCGTGAGGCTGAATAATTTCTCTACTTGAGTTAAAAGGAGAGACGATTGAAGTTGTTGAATCGAATTCGGATTCAAATCGATCATCTGTTGAGGAGAAATTAACTAAATCAACGAATAAAAAATCTAGTGTCCTGCAATGTAATTATTTTCCTTCATTTTTAATAGACTTTTGAAGTGGGTAGCCATTAGGGTAGAACAGCATTATTTAAGGTGTTTAAGGTGGGTACTAGCCACTATTGATGCTGTCTGTCATTGTCTTTTGGTCTCTGATGATCTGTACATTCTTCTTTTAATCCAGTGATTCTCAAACTGTTGGGCGCGCCCCCCTGGGGGGACGCGAGCATATAGAAGAGAAAATATTATTTAAAATAATTGCTTAAGAGACTGAACGGAAAGAACACACAGATACAAAACAAAATGCATTTCGACATATTTAACAATTAACTGATTTAGTTATAACAACTTACTAAATTAAAAACAAATATATTAATTATTAGTGACATCCTTGGGCCTTTCTTTCACAGCAAAATTTTTCGAGGGATGGTTTAATATTAGATATACACTCAGTTATTTTTCTATAATTACTTGATCTATAATTTGTCTTCAAAGAAACCACGGCAGAGAATCCATTTTCACAAAGGTAAGATATTGTAAAAGGTAGTAGAATGCGAATTGCCCTAATTTTTATTGCAAAAAGCTCATCATCCACTGCTGCCGAAATTTCAAAGAGTGATTTATTACTCCACAGCCTTTTGGGTTCGCATCTTGCCGTGAAGTTTGTGAAGGTTTCTTTTTATTCAATTCAGAGTCCTTCTGGAGTATTTTGAAATGGATCCCACACCCATTTGTAACTTGATATCAGTTAGTCGTCAGCAAGAAAGTACTTTTTAAAATTCTTTGCTTTCATTTCTAAATGATTTTCAATGGTTGCAAATACAACTTTTACATGTTGTTCTTCAGTCTTGTAAGTTTTAGTACTATCATTCAAATTTTCAAACATCGTTAAGTTTTCTTGATTTAAATTTTTGCTTTCCAAATCCAATTTAATACAAAAAGAATTAACATTATCACTGGTATCCAATATATGTGTATTTACTCCTTGCAGTTGAAGATTCAAGTTATTTAATTTCCCGAATATGTCGACTATGTATCCCAATTTCATCACAAATAAGCTATCGCAAAAAGTCTCAGCTTCGGATTGTTTTCCTCTTCTAGGAAAACGGGGATTTTTTCTCGTAATTCATAAGCACATTGGAAAAATTTCCCTCGTGATAACCGTCTTGCCTCGTAATAAAATAGTAACGCTGAATATACTGTATTTACGTCTTTAAAAATTGCGAAGATTTTTGATTTCAGTGGTATCATTTTTATCATTTACTACGGTGACAATTGTAGTTAAGACTATTCAAATCGGGACTCATTTTTTTGGAAGCCAAAGCTTTTATGTGGATAATGCAATGTGTCTAGACGCATTATGGCGATTTTTGTTTTAAAAATTCTTTAATACTTTGGAATTTTCCGGACATAGAATGAGCATCATTGGTGCATAATTAGATAATCATTTAAGATAAAGCAACAGTCGCATTATTTGCTGAGTTCTTTTGGTTTGCAAATGAGTAATTTTTCTACTAATGACAAATCATCACAAAATCTAACACAGGCAATGAAATGAGCATATTTATTACTATCTGTTGCCTCATCGAGTTATATTGGAAACCATTTCTCACGCAACTTTGACAAATCTGACAATCTACATCGTCAGCTATATCAACGATTCGACGGCAACAATAACATTTGAAAGAGGTATAGAGACAGCAAAAGTTTTGAAAAATTATCTCCAAACATTATTTCTACAATATGAATTGTCTGTCAAAATAAGCTCTTCACCAATTGTGTGAGGCTTTTTACATCTGGCTATTTTATATGAAACTTAGTAAGAGGCAATTAAAGCTTTTCCTTTGATGGACAAAGTTATTTTAAGCAATGATTTTAGTCTTTCATGTAATTTTAGTCTTAATTCGAAGAATTCTGTGGATTTGTTTATGTACTCACTTTGAAAAGTTTCTTAAAGTTTATTAAGTTTCATGCTGTCTCCCGCTAAAATTCTTGAGCAAATGGTACACAGGGTTCTTTCATTTTTATTTACTGAAGTACTAGTGAACCACAAATTTCAGTATTCTTGAGAATATTTCCTTGATATAATTTGGGAACCACGCTCGTCTGTGTACTTATTGATGCTTGTCAATCGTCTAATGTTCGCTTACGCCCGCTTAAAAATATATCCATGATTCTGCATAAGTCTGCTGCCATGATTATTTAATACGGTGAAATGAAATTGCACGAAAATATATATATAACATACACATTCAGAATAAATTAAATAGCGATAGAAAAATCGACTCGAATAAGAATGTCTGGAATTGAAAAATTGATGTCATCGAACTATCTCCTTCTCCCAAGAGAAAACATTTGTTCACATCTGTGCATGCTCTTAATTTTAACTTTTAAGCTGACCACACAAATTCGAGACTATTCAGAACATCTCGCAAATCCGTGAGAATGCTACAAGGCGGGACACAAGAGCAATAAAAAGGCATAGAATTCTTGTATTTTGAAATGTAACTATCGGTGTTGCAAAATGTCAATAAACTTCCGTATTCTTGGCAATTGTAAAGTTTAAGGTTATAGTGTAGGTTTAACGCCAAAATATTCAAAATACATTATTATTGTATACATTTCATTGTAAGCGGTAAGGAGGGGGCTGCGATGAAAATTATGATTGAAAATTGGGCCGTGAATACTAAAAGTTGAGAAACACTGCTTTAATCTGAAAAATTTGCATGAAAATATTTCGGGGTGCCGAACGCAATCGATTTTTTTTCACTCTGTCTTGTCTGACCGGTGTTTCAATTCGTATAAACAAATTTGCATATTTATTCGCATTTTGTTCAATGGCAATGCGGAATCAATATAAACTTTTCTTCTTTATCTTGTAATAATAGAATTTAAAGAAGTAAGTTACCATCTTCGGGGTAAATATACTTTTCCCAACAATTTTGGAGTTAATAATTCAATGTGTCAAAAGACAGAACCACAGTGGTCGAAGTAGGCGAACCTCCGCAATAAATCATCTTTATTGGAGAACAATTTTTCCCTCAGTAACCTGTCCAAATGGCGAAATATGTAATCAGTCAGAACCAAATCTGGGGATGAAGCTTATACCCCGACATCTGGATTTTTATCTTCTATAAAAGGAGACATATATTTGCACTCCATTTTTATAAGGGTATGAGGTTTAACCTATTGTCCACAGTTAGCTTGTTATAAAGCTAACGTTTTAGAAACATTCATCTGATTGCTGACGATACATGTCCGTGTGAGTGGTACAGCCACACAGGATGAAATCATAAGGAATCACTATCTTGGTGGTCTTTGAAATGGAGACGAAAAACCAAATTCTGTATCGCAGATTTTCTGGTATGTAGATACTGTGTTTTGCTCTTGGGATTGTCATACAGAAACCCATTTTGCATCCACAGTCAGGACAAGAAGCAAAAATGACCTAATAATTTGCTCCTTAAGAGAACGACAGATCTCCAAGCATCATTGATGTTGGTTATCCGATAGATAACCAAATCTGGTTATGTATCGATAGATCTACCGATAGATAACCAAATCTTGTGATACCCTTGTTAAGATCTTTTCTTGGATCATTGTTGCTAAATATCGAGAAACTGTCGAACTACGGAGAGTTCGTCTCCGAACTGTCATACTATTGAGATAAATGAGCCTTTCCTTTTGCCATAGATGTTTGACATCAAAACGCACAGGATAACCGGCTCCCGGCTTATGCTCGAGTGCAATATCATTACTACATGAGTCTTTGAGAAAGTCCACGGATTGTCCGCTTGCTTCTGATATTTAAATCTCATGCTCTGTTAACGTTGGACACTGCTCAAGCCACCGAATGATCTAGCGCTTTATTACGATTCGCATGTCTCGCCTTTCCATCGTGACCTTCAATGATTCTGGTGAACCGATCGCCGCTTTGTATAATGTCTGGAGTATTCTACTCGCTATTTGATGTATAATTGATGGTGGGCATCATTATTGTAATTGGAGTAAAACGACGCGTTGAAGTTTCCTCTGTCGGGACCAGCCAATAATTATAAAACAACCCATTATTAAGCTAAATATCATCCAATATTCTGATCAATTCTAATAAAATTTATTTTTTCTGTTGGATATTGTTAGTATGTTCCTTTTTAAACTGATTGCATTTATGAAAATTTTGTATCTTTGAAAGTACACGAAGATGCAAAATTGAATCTGAGATAAAAGTTAGGTTTAGATTTCCCGGTAAAGATAAATATTAAGTTGAATAAAAGAAGAGTTCACACCATAACCTGATTTTGTGGTAGAACAGCACTTGTCAGAGAGAAAAATTCTGTAGCCAACCTCAGCCAGTGTCGAACAACTGAAAATACACATTGCGGTTCGGTTTTTCTACATGCAATTCCCTCAATGTGGGCGCTTGAGAATATTTATATTTTCTTCTTTCTGACACATTTCTCCTGTCTTTAAAAAGTCCTCTCAGGTGGATATAAAATGCCTTACTAATTGCATAAGTCTTTCGGATGCCCACTGAACGATGTCACAGTTAAACAAAATAGTATATTTATCATGTTTATGATTGTGCTAATAACATATAAGATCTGTAAGAAATACATTAAGTTTATGAAACTAATTTTATTTATTGGACTCTTTAATAAAACTAACTTATCCTTTTACATTTTCCTATTTTTTGAATCAGGAATATCAAAGCTTGTTGAAATTCTCATCCCACGGCCAGCAAATTAGATGTTACTCACTTTTCATCGTTTTAACTTACGTTAACACACAAGCAAGGAAATATATATTCACAAAAATATGTCATATTATATAGACCCTGCTAGACAATTGCTAAGGACGGATAACACTATCACCAATAGCAACCACAAAATGAAAGGTAGCAAAATGTGAAAAATTAGAATAAGTGCGTATTATAGTAAGAAGTATGCGTATGCAAAGTTTTTTCCACGTCTATTCATCACGTTATAGCGTTCATAACAGCTTTAAAGGTTTTGACGTGTGTAGACAGTTGTTGTTTGAAGTGAAAGTTTTACAGCAAAGATTTAATAGACGAACTTGAAATTTTTGGCATATCTTCTCTACATCACTTAGATAATTTTACGTGTGGCCGAATGATTTGAAAGATCGATGAAGGGCGAAGAATAGCAGATGTTGCCAGGGAGTTCGACATCGCTCACAGCGTTGATTCATGGTTGTGAAAGTTAATTTAAAACTACTGGGATGTGTAGTAGGCGGCACAGGTAGTCGTGTTAGAAGTACGACGCCAACAGAAGACAGAAATATCGTCTTATCAGCAAAAAGGAACAGGTGCATAACAGCTCAGCAGGTGGCAAATCAGTTTCTTGCTACCTCAGGAAAGCAGATCTCCCGAAAAACTGTCGCCAGAAGTTTATGGGGAGGAGGACTATAATCCCGCAGGTTTGCTGTGTGTCCCATTGACAAGGCAGCACCGTATTGACTATTTGCAATTGTGTCGTGAGCATTGCAATTAGACTGAACAGGACTGGGCAAGCGTACTATTCTCAGTTGAGAATAGGTTCAGTCTGTCATCGGATTGTAGACGGAAACTGATCTGGCACGAGAGTGGTACTGCTTATTGTCCAGAAAATATACAGGAAAGGAACTGATCAATGATTGCACGCCCCTTCATGTGGTTTCGATTTGGACTATGACCTGCCAACGATATATAAATGAAGTTCTACTTCCTCATGTTCGTCTCTTCCGTGGTGCTGTCGGTGATAAATTTGTTTTTATGGACGACAACGAAACATGTAATCGAACACTCGCTGTTCAGGATTGTCTAGACAGCGCTTAGTATTGCCATCACGTTCTCCAGATCTATATCTCGTTGAAAATGTGTGGGGTGCTTTGGGAGGCAAGTTGCTGGCCGAAACAATCTTCCGTCGAACAAGAACACACTCTTCCGTGCAATCACAGAGGAATGGGATAAATTGCCTCAACAGCTGCTGGATAATGTGCAATGTATGATACGACGTGTGGAATATTGCATCACACTCCACGGTGGACATATTCCGTACTGATACCTTTCTTCAAGCTGCTTGCTGACTTTTAGATATATTGTTCCTTTTTTCGTGTGCAGCATTGAATGAAAAATTTTTTTTTTCAGATGTTTCAGATTTTTTACTTTCATAAACGATAAATATTCTTTATTCTTATGTCTGAACAGTGTGGCAACTGTATTTTGTCCTACTAGGCCTCATGTCTTGCTTAATATGCTACATTGCAATTTGTGATTCATCCTTAGCAATTGTCCAGCTATATATTTATATATATATAGAAAGAGTAGAAATTGTTAAAGCTAAAAATAGTATATCTCAATTTTTTTTTCAATTTAATGTTGTTGAATGCATATATAGTGTCTTCCTTTTTATTTTAATAGATATAAAGAATAATTTTTCTGTTTTTTATTATCTAGGCCTGTAGTGCAGTACATAGCTGTCTGCATATCAGAATGAAATCTTGATTCCTTTATGGAAATTCATCGCATTTTATCTAATAAATTCCATGATTTGTTTGATAGAATATATTATCCTTTAAAGTAAGTGTAAATGATTTATTATATTTAACAAAACGAAACCTAAATAACAATTTTCTTGTAATTTCAATCTACTTTTCAAATATTGTATAAAACAGTTTGTGCAGCAATATTTCCGCTAAGTAGATCGTATTATTTTAATAAAGCCGATTTACAAATAATTTAAGAATTTTTTTTATAATAATATTAAAAAATGTGACAATGTTGAAGAATTTTATATTATTGTAGGAAGTATGACATGATATTAAGAGTTCTCATTCCAGATACAGTGCAATAAGAAAAAATTTTTCCTCCAAAGTGCCAGGAGATATTTTTTAAGAAAAGTAAAAAAGAAATGTTTTAAATAGTACCACAGAGACTTCAAATTTTTATTCTTTCTTTCAGTAAATATAGGGCAATAATTTTATAAAAATGGGAAGTTATTTCCCATATTACGTACATTAAATGGGGGTTTGGAGTCGGAAGAAAGATAAATTAAATAATTGATACACATTAGAATAACATTCGCTGTTGAATTGAAACCGTGCATTATTATATAAATAAAACATAAATTTATATTTTCAGTATATCAACATTCTTTATTCTTACTGTAATATACACGTAATTATTGAAAAAGTCTTCGAGATATTCTAGTTTAATGAACTGAATAATGAATGAAATATATCATAAATTGTTATAATTTTGGTATAGTTTGTATAAAAATTTCCTATTCTCTCTTTAATTCTAGCAGCAGAGTAAAAGTTTTATCTGTTTGTAATAATATCTTCCTTTCCAAGAGTCATGAATTCAATGTTTTATCTGTTTGGCGGTGCAATCTCAGTAAAAGAAAAGACACTACAAAGATTAAATGGGGAAAGAATATTTAAAAAAATATTGAATTATTTTGAATTTTTGTAAAAATTAATTTAAAAATTAAAGGAAGAAAAATATTTTTTGAAAAATATTAGGTTCATGTAAGATTATCAGTGACCACGTTTTGCTAAAAATGGTTTTTTGTAACAAATTTTATTGCTATGTATACTAGCGACCATTGCATTGCTATGCTAAATAAGTACCTATACATACACATGAAATTTAAATGACAAAAGATGAAAAGTATTGCATTTTCGTCTCATTCATAAAACCATGCTGGCTCAACGATGTCTACTATCTATAAAGAAAAATCTCTCTGCATGTTTCTCTTATAAAATTTGTATTTGTAATTATTTTGATGCAAGAAATTTATTTTTCTTCTTTTACGTAAGACAGTGTTTCGTAATTTTCTAGTATTTACGGCATAATTTTCAATCGCAATATTCATTGCGCCGCCTTCCCCAACGTGTACAATAAAATGTATATAATAATAATAATTTGAGTATTTTGGCGCTAAACCTACACCACAACCTTAATTTTAAACTTGCTCTTGCTTCCCGCTAATCTCATGGTTTCACAAGGAGTTTTGATTTTTCTGGTCACCTTAAAAGCTAAGTTAGGAACTTGTGCAGATGTGAACAAATGTTTTCTCATAGGGAGAATGAGAAAGTTCTGTGACGTTAATTTCAATTCCAGACAATTTCATTCGATTCGATCCTTCTATCGCTATTGAGCCGAGCTGGCAGACGAATGGTTAGCGCTCTTGCCTTGGGTTCAACAGTTAATGGGTTCAAATCCCACCTTGAGCATGGATATTTTAGTGGTTCGGAATCCACTTTAATAATAATTAGCCCTCGTGTGGTCCCGATATAATTAGCCTTCTTGTGAAAAAGTGACCTCTAAGCGACATACAAACCAGTCCAACAAACCTCCATCGCTATTGAATCTATTCTGAATGTGTATCTTATATTTATTTTTGTGTAATTGCATTTCACCGTATTAAATATTTACGGCAGCAGACGTATGCAGAATCATGGATATATTTTTAAATTGGCGTAAGCGAACATTAGACGATAGACTGGCATCAATAAGTACACAGACGAACTTAGTTTCGAAAATAAAATCAAGAAAATATTATCAAGAATACTTTAAATTTTGGGTTCACTCGGTTTGTTCTTCCTTATCGCTTGGTCTGAATCTGACCAGGGCCCTGACATCCTTCGCCTTTAAAGAATTAAGGGCAGCTCCAGGTGTATAAAAGTTCACGTTTTGAATGTTCACAATGAGGTAGCAAATAGAAATGAAGATGCTCTTTTTAATTGCCTGTGTTAGATTTTGTGAGTATTTGTTATTAGCAGAATAATTACTTTTCTGCAAACCAATAGAACTGAAAGCAACAGCATTCGTATTATTTGCTATCTTAATGATTTTATGCACGAGGCAAAGGTAGAATGGAAAAATTGCGTCGGCATATTCATCGATGGTGCTCTATCTATGTTCGGAAGTATTCAAGAACTTGTGAAACAAAATCGCCACAGCGCGTCTCGATGCATTGCATGATCCACAGAGAAGGTTTGGCTTCCAAAGATATGAGTCATCGTTTTAAAATTGTGTTAACTAAGGTTGTAACCATAGTAAACTACTTAACAATGTTTGCAAATTTGAATGATTGTATTAAAACTTACAAGGCTGAAGAACATTATGTAACAGTTGTTTTTGTAAACATTGAAAATCATTTAGCCATCCCAGCAAAGAATTTTAAAAATTACTCTCTTGCTGACGATAACTGATATCAAGCTACAAGTGGGTAGGTGATCCATTTAAAATACTCCCGAAGGCTCTCAATTGAAGAGGAAGATATCGTCGTAGAGAATTCACGGCAAGCGGCGAAATCAAATGACAAATCAGGGAATAAATCACTCTTTGAACTTTGGGCATGAATTGATGTTGAGTATTCTGAACTAAAAACACGGGCATTTCGCATTCTACTACCGTTTTCTACATCTTACCTTTGTAAAACTGGATTTTTCTGCAGTGGCTTCTTTGAAGACAAAATATAGATCTCAGCTAAATATGCAAAAAGAACTGAGAGTATCTATTTCTAATATTAAAGCTTCCTTCGAAAATCTTTTTTTCCCATGGAAGACTGTAAACAGTTACAACTGCAACATAGTCTATTTATCTATTGTTCCCTGATACCCAAGGAAGCGGCCGGAAAGAGCGACCTCTTAGCCACCGAGGCCTTGCACCAGGTGCAACACAGGTGGTGAGCCACCATCGCACTCTCACACATGCCATAGAAACTCGTTTATTGGGTAGGCATCATTCATACTTCATTTACACACAAGGAAAGGAGAATGTCAGGATATATATAGAGAGAAAGTATATCCATGCATGAACCTAGATTCGAACCCAGGACCTTCCTATCCGTAGTCAGCCACGTTGACCACCAGACAAGTTGGCCGGCTCCTTCGAAAAACATTGTTTTGAAAGACAGGCCCAAGGAAGTCATTAATAATTATATTAAATTTGTTTTTAATTTAGTAAGTTGTTTTAATTTAATAAGTTAATTATTTAATATGTCGAAATCAATTTTGTTTTGTATGTGTGTGTTCATTTCTTTCAGTCACTTATTAAATTATTTTTTTAAATATTTTCTCTTGGATATGCTCGCGCTCCCATTAGTGTATTCGCGCCCCCCTAGGTGGGCGTGCCCCACAGGTTGAGTATCACTGAAGTAAGAAATATGCGTATCACATTGAGACTGAGTTGTAGCCTGATGTGGGTGAGATATCAATAAGCTAGACTATGTTTCGAGGCTAAAGATCTAAATGTGATAGAATTCTAAATGGTACATAAAATTTGCTTTTATTGGTAAAACAATTTTATAAACCCAACAAATTATTAAATATAATTTACTGGATGAATTTAAAGAGAAATTCATTCATAAAATTCTCAAGAGAAGCAAGAAATAATCATTAAACATTGAACTCCTCGCATAAAAACTAACGTTAAATATTTGTTATATAAATAATGTAAAATTAACGATGAATTATATCAAATATAAATATTCAAAATGAAATTGAAATATTTGAATGTTTGCGAAAAGGAAATTAATAAAAATTTAAAGTTCCGAGATAAAATTTAAAAATAATTTAGTCATCATTGTTATTTTTTGAAGTTAATCTAACGAGTTTCCAACCTGAATGATTGATTTGCGGTATAGCCTTCAATTAAACGGTTCTTGTCTTCAATTCTCATCTGGGGTTTAGATGTCTATAAATTATTATTGACATAGATTCTGGAATTATCAGAATGTATTCTAAATTGCAGGATCTGTTTTATTTAGCCATCTTACGTAAAAATTATCCACCGAGCGATAAACAAGTTCTGCAGTAGCTTCTGAAGCTGTGACTCGATCTGTTTTGCCTATTCGTGATTTCTTGAACAATTATTTTCAATTACAAACTTCAACTTGCTTCTACCCCTTTATTTTTGTTGAAGTTGTATATCGCTTTTTAAAATTATAGATATAGAGCAAGAATTCTCTTCATTCTACGATTTTACATATTTTCTTAACTTATGAAGTTCACTTCTTATTTTTAATGGAGGATATGGAATTTTCATAGAAGAACAGTGGTTTGTGTCTTTGTTAGAGACAGTGAAATAACTACATAAGCTGAAGAAATCATGATTGCATGTAACTTTCTCGAAATTATTAAAGGAATGGATTATATACGTATTTTTTCAGAATTCGCGATTTCCAATTTGCTATTAAATTGTGTGTCTGAAAAGTTACATTAATTTTAACAACTTAAGACTTGTGCTAACGTTCTAAATGTACCAAACTTTACAAAAAATCTAATATTTAACTTGTTCTGACATGGGGTTCTTACATCATTTTCTAATGTGGATAGATTTTCAAGCTTAAAGTATATCGAAACCTGAAAAGCAGTGCATTACAAATTTGAATGGAACAGGATACTGGCAAATCCGCATTACTCTACTCGATACTATTTTCCAGTTAACAGCTGAAGACCATATTGTGACCAATAATTCGAAACTAAGGGAAATGGAACCAAGTACAAATAAAGAGTATGTCAAATATTAGGTAAGAAAACAGTTTTGCAAGATATCGTAGGCCTCTGGTCGGTTCCATTTTTGCAGAGTTTGAACATAAATATTATCTGCATGGAAAATAAAATACGATGTAAAATCATAAAACTATCTGTTCAATCGTGACAGTATTTCTTCATGATCGAAAATTTCGGAGATGCATGTATCTAATTTTTCGGAAAAGGACGAAAATTATACAGTAAAAACAAGCAGTTACAAAAAAAAAAAAAACAATAAAAATGAATAATATTTATAACTGTGTACAAGCTTGATGAGCATTCTATTTAAATAAGACGTTAAACACTAAGCCCTCCCCGATGCAAGTCATTAAAGAGCGTATGGCTCAAGTAAACCCTTTACCATTGCCCTAACATTACTCCATTTCAAAGAGCGTTACTAACAGTGGCGTTAGATATCGTCTAATTGTTGGAAATGGAAACCTTTTACCCCACCTTTTACTCCATGCTGACAAATGAAAAATTGGGGATCTTGCCTACGTTTCAACAATTCGTGGGTTCAAATTCCTATTACGACATGAATGTTTGTAGAAGTTCAAAAACCCATGTTAAACTGTTGGTTTCGTTATAGTTCTCTTGGGCAAAAGTGACCTTTAATTGATAAGTGAGCATCAACAAACGTACCATCTCACCTCTTACCGTCTCAATATGCTTCTCAACCAAGAACTGTGCCTTTCAATGAATAGAAAGTTATTTTGAGAAATAACTGATATGCACATGAAGACCTTTGAACATCACAATGGAAACACCATTGCGAAATATGTCCAGAAAGTCTGTTTTTCTCCTCGTTTGTGTAGTCGTAAGAGGGTTGAATGTTTTCTCTCTCAGTGTTTAACTATGGGAAAGTCTTGCCACGACTCCCTAATTTCGATTCAAGTTTGAAATTGATAATGTATATTTGAATGGATAACAGATATTTTATTCTTTGTATCACATCACTGTGCTTATGCCACAGGGGAATTTATATATGTAAAGGAGTTCTTTGACGCCTTTTTTTAACCACACTGACCACTTTGTTTGCAATAAAATTCAATGAAAGGATAACTTGGGAGTTTTCTTAATTTTCTCAACCTTTTCTTGCTACACGTACCATTTTATTAACAACATACTTCTTGGACATATTATTGTTTAATACATACTTCGTCATTTGGTAAATTCATTATTAATATTGTGCATACTGCATGAAAAAATATTAACCGTAATGATACTTTCTGATTTCTTGAGGCTGAATAATTTATTTCTCTATTTGAGTTGAAAGGAGAGACGGTTGTGGTGGTTGCGTCGCATTCGGATTCAAACCCAGCATCTGTTGAGGAGAAATTAACTAATGTTCTGCAAAAAATAAAAATCTAGTGTTTTAAATCGTCATTATTTTCCTTTATTTTTTATAGACTTTTGAAGTGGGTAGTCTAGGATAGAACAGCATTATTTTAATTGGAAACTAGCCACTGTTGATGCTTTCTGTGTCATTTTACAGTTCATCAGAGCCTGAAAGACATTCTTTTAATCCAGTGATTCTCAACCTGTGGGGCGTGCCGTCATAGGGTGACGCGAAAATATACAAAAGAAAATGTTATTTAAAAAAATTGCTTAAGAGACTGAACGGAAAGAATACACACATATAGAAGAAAATACATTTCGACACATTTAACAATTAACTGATTTAATTAAAGCAACTTAATAAATTAAAAACAAATATATTAATTATTAGTTACTTCCTTAGGCCTGTCTTTCAGAGCAAATTTTTTCGAAGGAGATTTTAATATTAGAAATAGACACTCTCAGTTCTTTATCTATATTTAATTGAGATCTACATTTCGTCTTCAAAGAAGCCACCGCCGAAAATCCAGTTCCATAAAGGTAAGATGTTAAAAATGGTAGTATGTGAAATGTCTTTGTTTTTAGTACAAAAAGCTCACCATCCACTCCTGCTCTAAATTCAAAGGGTGATTTATTACTCAACTGCCTTTTGGTTTGGCCTCTTGCCGTGAAGTCTACGAAGGTTTCTTCCTCTTCAATTGAGACTCCTTCGGGAGTATTTGAAATGGATCCCACACCCACTTGTAATTTCATATCAGTTTGTCGTCAGCAAGAAAGTACTTTTAAAATTCTTTGCTTGCATTGCTAAATGATTTTCACTGTTTGAAAAGACAACTTTAACATGTTGTTCTTCAGCCTTGTAAGTTTTAATAGAATCATTCAAATTTGCAAACGTTGTTAAGTTTTCTTGATTTAAATTTCTGCTTCTCAATTCCAATTTCCTTCAAAAAGAATTAACTTTATCACTCGTATCCAATATATGTGTATTTACTCCTTGCAGTTGAAGATTCAAATTATTTAATTTCTCAATATGTCGACCAAGTATACCAATTTCATCGCAAATAAACTATCGGAAAAAGTCTCGGCTTCAGTTCTGTTATCCTCTTCTAGGAAAACGGCGATTTCTTCTCTTAATTAATAAGCACATTTTAAAATTTCCCTCATGATAACCATCTTGACTCGCAGTAAAAATAGTAACGCTGACTGTACTGCACCCATGTCTTTACAACATGCGGAAAAGATTCAAGACTTCAGGGGTCTATTTTTATATAATTTACTACGGTTACAATCGTAGTTAATACAATTTAAAGATTTTTCATTCATGGACAAAGTTTATTTAAGCAATGACTTTGTTTTACGTATGATTTTAATTCGAAGAATTCTTTGGATTTGTTTACGTTCTCACTATGAAGCGTTTCCAAATGTCATTTAAATTTATTACGTTTCATGCGGCTGCAGCCAACATTTTTGGGCCAATGATACACAGGGGCTTTCCTTCATTTACTTCAGTATTAGAAAATCCAGCCAGTTCGAACACCTTCTGAACTGCATTGGCTTTTCAAAACGTGCTGCCGTGAATATTTAATAGGATGAAATTCATTTACACGAAAATATTAATAACGCATTCAAAATAAATTCAAGAGTGATACAAGGTTCGACTCGAATGAAATTGTCTGAAATTGAAATCATAGAACTTTCTCATTCTCCCCATGGAAAAATATTTATTCACATCTGCACATGCTACTTATTTAACATAGAAGCTGACCTGACAATTTCCTGTTAATTCAAAACTTCTCGCTAAACCGTGAGGAATGCTCGACATGGTGGGACACAAGAGCAATAAAAAGACATCGCATTCTTGTCTTTTCAAATCTAAGTATCGGTGTTGTAAAATGTCAATAAATTTCCGTACTATTGGTAATTGTAAAGTTTTAAGGTTTTAGTGTAGGTTTAACGCCTAAATACTCAAAATACATTTCATTGTATGTGGTGTGGAGGGGGCGCGATGAAAAGTTTGATTGCAATTGAGCCGAGAATTCTAAATGTTCGAGAAACACTGCTCTAATGTATACAATTTGTATGAAAATATTTCGGGGTGCTGAACGCAATCGATTTTTTTGCACTGTGTCTTGTTTATCAAGAGCATAATTATTCAGAAAATATTTTATTAGTTATTTTTCCAGAATTATGGTATATAAAAGAAATACGTAACGGAGACTGTCGCACGAATATTCCAAGTAGGGAATGCTGAATCGGAACAAAAATTCAATATCATCAATTAGTATATTTTTTTGTCTGAATATCATAATTCTGGTTTTAATTTCTGTTGTAGGAGTTTTAGTAAAATTAAGAATACAAATGCAAACCTGCCATGCTTTTAGAGAAAATATGATTCTCCTGATTTTGAGGAGGGGATATCAGAGGACACTTACTAGCTACATTTTTTCTTGAGTGCTTAAAACGGTTGTACCGCTAAACGGCATGTTTATTCATTAGATTATATATTCTGGGAATGATTTACCTTTATCACTAGTCAACATTTAATTGAATATGGATGCAATACTGTGGCAAGAAATTAGGCTACCACTAGTTGTTGCTTATGACTTCGAACGGCTTATAGACATTGTTGCTGATAGACTTCACATATATCTAAGAGATGCAGATGAAATTTAACCATTTCACTGGATGCGGTAAGTTGCATAAAGTTCATCACACGTTTGACTAATGTCATCCTCAATGTCTGCCGAGCTGGCAGCCGAATGGTAAGCGTGCTTGCCTTCGGTTCAACAGTTTAAGGGTTTGAATACCATCTTTGGCATGGATGTTTTTAGCGGTTCGGAATCCATTTTAAACCGTAGGTACCGGTCTAATTAGCCATCGTGTGCAAAAAGTCACCGTTGAGCGACAAACAAATAAAAAAAAAAAAAAAAAAAACTACAGATCTTTGTCATACTAGGCCCGTGGGCTTCCAAAACAATCTTCATCGCGTAGTAACAAATTTTCCTATCTAAATTTATGAAACTAATGATTTACCGTATCTATACTCATAGCGATATCCCAAAATGGTTGATTTATTCGCCTAGTTGAAGCAACAGCTCATAACCCTATTTTGATATCGTAAAGTAAACTAATCTTGTTCCATTTCTCTCCACAACTGTTCGAGTTACGATTGAGGAAATTTCTGCAATGGACCTGTTTTTAAGACTACTGATTTATACTCTCATGTTACGGGTGTTTCAATCTGTCTAAACATATTTTCATACTTATTCGCACTCTAATCAATGGAAATGCGTAAACAACGCTAACTTTCCTGTTTACCATTTAATAATAGAATTTAAAGAAGTAAGTTACCATCTTCGGGTTATATATTTTTCCCAACAAGTTTGGAGTTAATAATTTACGGAATCAAAAGTGTCAGCACCTCAGTGGTCGGAGGAGCCGAACCACCGCAATAACTCATCTTGATTGGGGAACAATTTTTCCCTCAGTAACCTGTCTTAATGGCGAAATATGTAATCAGTGAGAACCAAATCTGGGGAATAAGGGTGGTGCAATTTAAGCTTATACCCCGACTTCTGCATTTTTATCTTCTATAAATGTAGACATACAGTTGCTCTCCATTTTTATAAGAGTATGAAGTCTAACCTATTCACCACAGTTAGCCGTTTCATGCTAAATGTTTAGTGGCATTCATCTAATTGCTGATGAAACTTGTTCGAGTTAGTGGTACAGAGCTACACAGGGAGAAATCATAAGGAATCACTATCTTGGCGGTCTTCCACATGGAGACTAAACAAACAATTTTGGACGCAGGTTTGTTCGGCATTCTGTTTTGTTGATTTTCTGGCATGTAGATACTGTATTTTGCTCTTGCGATTGTCTTACAGAAATCCATTTTGCATCCACAGTCAGGACATTAAGCAAAAATTACGCTCTAATGTATTGCTTCTGAATAGAACGACAGATCTCCAAGCATCATTGATGTTGCTTATCCGTTAGATCTTGTGGTACCCATGTTAAAATCTTTTCAACCTCTCATTGTAGCCAATTACCGAGAAACTGTCTAACTACGGAGAGTTAGCATCGAAACTGTTATACTGTTAGTAGGCCTTTTCTTTTTGCTATAAATGTTTCACATCAGAACGCACAGGATAACTGACTCCCGTCTTATGCTCGATTGCAATATCATTACTACCGAACACTCTTCGAGAAACAATGTACGGATTGTCCGTTCGCTTCTCATATTTAATCCTAATGCTTTGTTAACGTTGGACACTGCTGCAGCCACCGAATGTCCGAACCGGAACTCGCGCTTTATTACAATTTGCATGTCTCGCTATTCCATCGCGACCTTCAGTGATTCTGGTGAACCAATCGCCGCTTTATATAATGTCTGGAGTGTTGTGTATATATTACTGTTGTTGAATAACAATTATAAATGATATTTTAAATTACAATAAGGTTTTTTTTTTTTTTTTCAAAAGAAATTCCGTTTTGTATATAGTTTTTCTATTTAGATCCAACCCCTGCAATATAGAAGCAGAAGCTGGCTTTGTTTTTTTAATAATTAGAAATTTCCTTTTACTCACTTATAAAGTAACAAGACTATTTAAACACGTATAACTCCAACTACTTATGAATCACTTATATTATTTCAATATTACAACTTTGCTACCAGCACGATTAAGCATTCACGTGGAGTTCATAATGGCACAAAATTCCTTAAAGTTATACTCATATTTTTACTTAAAGTTATAAAGTAGATGGTACCACGTTACAAAAACTGGCTGGGGAAAAAACATTAACTTACGTACAGTGAATAGGCCGGCCTATTTAGAGGGCTTCCAGAAACCTGCTTGATCTTTAGTACGACGAGGTTTCCTTCATCTGGATCGTAATCTGAGTTTCTTTGTAATACAACTACAGGGTCCTACTTCTTCTACTTGAGACTTTAATTATATGTAAAATATGTAGGCTTTTATTATCAGCAATTTTCAATTTTTCTGCTAATTGAATCCACTAAAGCGTCGGGATTGAATCACCAACAGGGTTCCTTTTTTGGAGGAAATGTCTTGTAGCCTTTTTCTTCCTTTCTCTGGCGCTGACAGGTCTCTCTTCATCCTCCCCTTGCTTTCGCCTTGTGAAACCGGTTTCCTTAAAGTTCTACATTAGGTCATCCCAATTTGTCAAAAAGGGGGGGTGGGTGATTATAGAATATAATAAAAAAAGGACTTCAAGCCAGAAAAAAAAGAGTAATTTAATTTGAAAAATTATTCATCCAGTAAATAAAACACCAATAATTTACCTGGAAAAAAATTGAAGATTTTTTCACACATTTACAATCCAATTGAAACAATTACAATCTAGAATACATCTTTAGAGATGCAGTTGTGAATATCCTCTCCGCCGCATAGGAATCACTTCTCTGGCATTCGGGAGTTTGCAGGGAAAATGCAATCTATCTAATTTGTATCATTCTTATATTCCAAATTTAATGCAATTTCTATGATCTATTTATATGGTACCTAAACTATTTTGGCATGGCTGTAATTTGTTAACTATTTTTTTAATATTTTTGTACATCCCAATTTTCTACTTAAAATCATACATAAAGTATTCATTTATATGCCACACAATATAATCTTGGCAGCTTTAAAACTTTAAATCTTTTTATTGACTGCTAAAATTAATAAATTCAGTAAGCAGTTGCATAAGTAATTCAAAATATAAAAACATATATTTACAAAACTACAAAGTTATTTATTGCTGTACATACACTTTATACAATCTTTCATTGTGGAATCAGAATCGTAGTTCGAATCTATTACTTCTACTGCGTTTACACCCCTAGACAAGTAATCAGCAGTTGTATTTAATTTTCCCGGTTTATGTACAATGATATAATCATATTGTTGCAGAGTCATTACCCATCGGGCTATTCTAGAAGCTGGACCTCGCACTTTAAGTGCGAAGGAAAGACTTGCTTGATCGCAATATATGATAAAAATTTTTCCGTACAAATATTGCTTAAAGTGGGTAACGCCAAATACAGCACCGAGCATTTCTTTTCGACTGTACTATATCGAATTTCCGCATCTTTTAGTTTTTACTGGCGTATGCAACAGGATGTGGGAAGCCATTTTCGTCATTTTGGCAAAGAACAGCTCCTAAAGCATATTTTGAAGCGTCAGTACTTAATGTAAATTTCTTTGACAAATACGGTAGTTTCAAGCAAGGTTCAGAAATTAGGCTGTTTTTCAAAGTGTCAAAAGCATGCTGAGATGAATCATCCCAACTGAATCTAGAATCATTTTTCGTCAAGTTTGTTAGAGGTAATGCTATTTCAGCATAATTTTCTATAAACCTTCTGTAAAACCCTGTCAATCCAAGAAATCCTCTAACTTGTTTACGAGTGGCTGGGACTTTGAAATTTAACACAGCCTGTATGTTTTTCTTATCAGGATAAACTGTCCCTTTTGAAACAGTAAAACCTAGATAGTTTATAGTTTCCTTTAGAAAACAGCATTTGGAAGGTTTAACTTTCAATTTATGTTCTTTTAATCTCATAAAAACTATCCGTAATTTATTTAAATGTTCATCTATTGAGTCAGAAGAAGCAATTATGATATCATCTAAATATACTGCTATTTGAAGAGGTTTTAATCCAGACTACTATTTTCATTAATCTTTGAAAACTATTAGGCGAATTGCGCATACCAAAAGGTACTCTATTCCATTCATATAAACCATGCTCAGTTGCAAATGCGGCTTTATACGTGTCTTAAGAATCAATTTTCATTTGGAAAAACCCGCTACATAAATCCATACAAGAAAATAGAGTAGCATTTCCTAAATTGTCCACCAAGTCCGTCATATTAGGAATAGGAAAAGAGTCGGTTATAGTTTTTTCATTTATAGTTTCCTGAAGTCGGTACAAAGTCTGAATGAACAATCTTTCTTTTTGACAAGAAGTACTGGTGCGCAAGGGGAATTGCTTTCTTTAATAATCCCTATGTCTAGTAACTCGTTGACCTGTCTATTTAATTCCTCTTTAGGTGATGAAGAGGTCTATAAAATTTTTGCCTAACTGGAATATCGTCTGTCAAATTAACTTCATGTTGTACAGTATTACAACCCTCCAAATCTTGAATAGAATGGGCAAAACATGTTTAAATTCTTCAAGCAGGGGAAATAATTTACTTTTCTTATCTTCGGATAGATGAGATAAATCTGGTTTTCCTTCCCAAGCTTTGAAATCATACCTATTTCTTCAGCAGGAAAAGTATTACATTCTTTAGCATCAACTTTTGTTATTTGTAAAGGTTCAATGGAAACTAATTTTGAACCTTTGTTTATGTGTATAGTATTTTTGGATGTATTTGCAACCCTTATTTTATAATTGCTTTCCTTAGATACTAGGTTTAAAGAGCGAGCAACCCATAACCCTCTGTCACCCGCATGGTCATTTGCAGGCTCTATTAAAACTGAATCTAAATTTGAATTTAACTTTTCTTTTGTTTTGATTTTTATAATTTTCGGTTCCAGGAAATATTTATTTTGGTAACGGAAAATCCAAAAATACAACTATTGTTATTTTCTTTGTTCGCGGCATTAGTTTTTATTTCCTCACAGTCAGGATTTTGGTAATTCCATTTAATTGAAGCATTTGTATTATGTAATAGTTTTTGGTCTATAATCAATTATCATTTTATGTTGTACAGAAAAATCGCTACTTAGTATTAGTTTATATTTTTTTGAAATACTATCTTTAGTAATACGGAATTCGCTTTTAAATTCAGTAGTATTTATTTTTAAATTTACTTTTTCTTCAATTTCTAACACATGGTCTGAAATACCTTTAATTTCGACGCCGCAGGCGGACAGCCTACTCGCGTAGCGAGTGTAAGTCTGTTCATGTCCGCTGCGTAGTGGAACCACATCACGGAGAGGCATAGAGCCCCCCCCCCTGCCGGGCCTGGAAAGTGAGAGCTGATCCAGTAGCCGAGTAGATTGCAGACGGGTTACCACTCTGTCTGACCGATACTGGTCTGTCAACTATTGTCTTTTTGCTCGTCCTCGGAATAAACCAGACAAGCCTATCCACCAACCCAACGTGTATACACCATTCCCCGTTTATTTATACGCAAAAGACAACACAAAGCCCGACCGCGAGGTGAGACCCACACAGTGAGCGTTACGTTTACAAGTGCGGGCTGGGGAATGGTTGCCCTCATGGGGGACTTTGTGGGAAGATGAGCCGTATTTGCGCTAGTCTAGAGGGAAACCATGAAAACCTCTAGAACCCACCCCGAGCTGGCATGCAACTCTGCTGCGTTACAGGTAGAGCTGCAGCACGCTCTGACGACGATGGTCTTGATATAGTGTTTGGTTGATCGCCGGAATAATAATTTAAATCGGCGTCATCCTTTGTCTTGTTTGGGTTGGTGGTCGCGGTTTTATTTGCCCTGCAATGCGATAGTAAATTTCGTATCTACACTGCCGGGTGTCTTTCACGCTGACCCTGTGTTCCGGCGAGTGGTGCCGCTTTCATCTGGAACATTAGTCTGTAACCCATTTGATTGCACGCACTCACTTGCTGGTTCTGTCACGTTGTGATCTGACATTAACCGTCTGAGAAACCACTTTTGTGGCCGGCCAATGTCGACGATCACTTTGTTTTACAAGTGTCACTGGAAACTCACAATTTCCTTGGTCGCGCTGCACTAAAGTTTGTGTAGTCACTTCCTCGGTCACTGCTTGCCTCCAGGCATTGTGGATTGGTCATGTTTAGTGTGGCCAAGATTCCTCAATCTCACTGGTTTGATGACATATGTGTTGTATTCAGGTTGATTGGGTTCCTTTGCCTAGTCACAGCCGGGGTAGTCAAATGGTCTACTGCATGGTGGACGAGCTCCTCAAGATGGTGAGGTCTGCCATGTAGTTGTGTAATTGTTTATGTGGTCCCTGTATTCCTCAAGAAGGTGAGGCCTGCCTTTGTTGTTTGTATTTCTGTTGGTGTATGTTTAAGCACAGGGAAACTTAGTCATTTACATCTTCTACCGCCCCCGGTTTTATTATTTCTAGTTTTCTTATTATTTTTATAAGTTTGTTTTGCGCTGTTTTGTTTTTAAGTATATATATATATATATATATATATATATATATATATATATATATATATATATATATATATATATATATATATATATATATATATATAATTCACTCCACTCTGCTACGTTGTCTTCCGTTGGCTTATTTAAGTGATGCACTGATGTTAGCGGGCAATCGAATGCATAATGTTGTGGGTTTCCTTCTTCCCCACAAATGCTATCTCCTGTTGTGGCTTTCCCCAACCTGTGAACAAAGGTTGGGAATTGGCCGTGGCCTGTAAAGTATTGGGCTAATTGTTGCTGGCCTACCAGTCGCTCTGTGTTCACATTTGGGAAGAAGGTATGTGTATACCTGCCTGTGTCTGCTGTATCCCACTCTTCTTGCCACCGATTTCGGATTTCTTTGAGTACTAATTTTTTCAGGTGCGACTATGGTAGCTTAATTGTTTCGTCCTGTGGCATTTGTGTTGCCCTTTTAGCGGCTTTATCGGCCTCCTCATTTCCTATTATTCCTGTTTGCGCAGGTACCCAGTATAATTTAATTGTGCGTTGTTTTATTAGTTAAATTAGTAGTTTTTGTGTTTTGAATGTATTCATTCCTCTGTTTGTGTTTGGCTATGGCATACAGACTCGAAAGGCTATCCGTATGTATGTATGTGTGTAGTTGCTGGGTTGTTTCCTTTAATCCATGTGAGTGCTTTATTTATTGCATTTATTTCTGCTTGGAAGACCGAATTGTTCCTATTCATGGGCAGGTGAGTGGTGTTAATTAATTGTGTATTATTGTAAACAAAGATTGCCGCGCCAACACCGTCCTCAGTTTTGGAGCCATCAGTGTATATATTATAGTGTGGCGATAGTGTTGATTGTGTTGGAGGGAGGTTTATAAATTTTTCCATTATTTTATCAGCTGGGTGGATTGGGTTTATAGCAGCATTGGTCTGATATTGCTCTGTTTTTAGCGTTATTGTGCCTAGGTTAACGTCCTCATTGTATCTTAGCACGTTTGCCACGGTCGCTTCCCTCAGTACCTGGAGATGTAGTGGTATCACACCCGCTAGGACGTTGAGCGCTGCTGTGGATGTTGTTCTGTAGGCCCTTGTTATTCTTAACAAGAATGGCCTTTGTACTGTCTGTAGTTTTTGTGTGGCTTGTTTGCCTAAGTTACTTCCCCATACTGATGAGGCATATGTGAATATTCTTTCCGCTACCGTGTGATACCATGTTTTTAGAAGTTTTGATTTGAAGTTTACATTGTGAGAGCATTACACTACTTTAATTAGCTATCGTTTCAAAAAAATTCGTTCGATTAGATTACAAGATACGCCCGCATCTAAAAGAGCATTCACTTTTACATTATTTATTGTGATTTGAATTACTGGCAATTTATCATTTATTGTAGATGTAACAAATAAAGGCACCTGTGTGGGTTTATTTTCGGAAAAGCGAGGTGCAGCCGTCTCTCCTCCTATTGCTATTTTAAATGATTTCTTCTATTACCTCTACCTTTTTGGAAATTGTTTTGTTTGTTGGAATACCAACATTTTTGCGTTTCATGTCCAATTTTACGGCAGATGGAACAAAAGGGTATTCTGCACGTGGCTTTTTCATGCCCATGTTTTTTACACCTGACTCAAAACAAACTAGGTATTCTTTGGTTTCTATCTTGCGTTTGTATTTGACCTACTTTTAATTCAGCTATTTGAGCTTGTAAGTCACTAATTTGTTTTATAAACATGCCTTGCATTTCTGAGTTTTTTCTGTGTTATGTTTGATTAATGATTTTAGTTTCCCTATCTCATTTATTTGAGTCACAGCATGGACTATTTCAAACTGTGTAGTTGGTGGTCTATTTAATGGAATGCATTCCTCTAAGAGAATGACTTGTATCTTGAATTCACTATAGTTCGTGAGAGCTAAAGGCGTTATTCCTCTTAAAAGTTCAGGTTTAAGTCCATTTTTTGCCGTAGACAATAATAAATCTAATCTATATTGCTCGAATTCACGACTTCGTTCACTAGGAACGCATTTATACGATATACCCTCGATTCGTGAAAAATATCTTCGTGCTGATTCTGACGGTAACTGATAACTCGTAGTTAAACGAGAAATATCTGTTGTCATAGAGTAACTGAAGCTAAGCCTATCACGAAGCGCCGCGCAAACATCTACATATGAACCGTGTTTTGTAAGGTCACCCTGACTTGATAAAAATTCCTCCGCTTCTCCAGAAATTCTCAATTTTAGACCTAATAATTTGCCTTTTGAGTGCTTTGAGCTATGATCACCAATTTCATCGATTCTATCCAAAAATTGTGATAATGAAACATCTTTACAACTGTCATCAAAAACAGGAATATTATTTAGAAATTCACCAGTATTAGGAGTGTCTAATGACACAACACTTGAAGCAGTTTGAGTCTCTGCTATTCATAATTACATTAATTAAATATATTTAGCTTAAAGTAATTTACCTTAACAAATGCTAATTTAAATATATGAAATTCATACAATTATTTATTAAAATTTTCTCACCAGTTACAATGTTCCACTTAATATAAAAATAAACAAAATAAGATTACTGTAAATAATTAAATAAGGAGATGTATCACTTGCAACCTCCTAATAGCCAGCCATGTTTATAGTTAAGCCAGAATTTTATTCCATTTTCAGTTTTTAAAAATCCACTTTAAACGGCACCATTTTGTTGTGTATATGACTACTGTTATTGAATAACAATTAAAAATTATATTTTAAATTACAATAAGGTATTTATTATTTTTTTAAAATTGCTTTGTGTATTTATTATTTTATTTTTTCTACCCAGATCCAACCCTGAAAAATAGAAGCAGAAACTGGCTTTGTTTTATAGTAAGAAATTTCCTTTTATTCACTTATGTGTTTAAATAGTTTTGTTACTTTATAACTCAATTACTTATAAATCACTTATATTATTTCAATATTATAACTTTGCTACCAACACGATTAAGCATTCACGTGGAGTTCATAATGACACTAAATTGCTTAAAGTTATGCTCATATTATTACTTATATGAGCATAACTTTAAGCAATTTTATAAATATAGTTATAAATAAAGTAATAGTAAATAAATAATAGTAAATAAAGTTATAAAGTAGGTGGTACCACATTTAAAAAAACTGGCTGGACAAAAAAAAGAATTAACTTACGTATAAACAGTGACTAGGCCGGCCCGTTTAGAGGGCTTCCAGAAACCTGCTTGATCTTTACGATCCAGATGAAGGAAGCCTCGTCGTACTAATCTGAGTTTCTTAGGAATAAAACAGCAGGGGCCTGTTTCTTCTTCTAATTCAGACTTTAATTATATTGAAAATATCTCAATTTGTCAAAAAGGGGGGGGGTGATTATAGAATATAATAAAAAGACTTCAGCCAGAAAAAAATGCGTAGTTTAATTTGAAAAATTATCCAGCCAAATAAATAGAAGAGGAGTATTCTTCTCGCCATTTGATGTATAACTGATGGTTGGAATCATTATTAGAATTGGGTAAAACGACGCTTTGAATTTAATTATGTCGGGACTAGCCAATAATTATAAAACGACCCATTATTAGGATCATTATGATCTTATATTCTGATTAAATCCAATAAAATATATTTTGTCTGTTGGATACTGTTGGTATATTCCTTTTTAAGCATTGCATTTATGAAAATTTTGTATCTTTGAAATTACACTAAGATGCAAAATTGAATCTGAGATAAAAGTTAGGCTTAGATTTCCCGGTAAAAATAAATATTAAGTTGAATAAAATAAGAGTTCACTCCATAATCTGATCTTGTCGTAGAACAACTCTCATCAGAGAAAAATTCTGTAGTGAACCTCAGCCAGTGTCGAACAACTGAAAATACACATTGTGTTTCGGTTTTCTACATGCAATTCCTTCAATGTGAGCGCTTGAGAATCTTTATATTTCCTTCTTTCTGACACGTTTCTCCTGTCTTTGAAAAGTCTTCCCAGGTGGATATAAAATGCCTTGCGAATTGAGTAAGTCTTTTGGATGTCCACTGAACGATGGCAAACTTAAATGTAACAGTATATTTATCATGTTTATGTTTGTGCTAATGACAAATAATCTATATGAAATATATTAAATTTATGAAATTAATTTTATTTATAACAATTTTTAATATAACTAATGCATCCTTTTAAATTTTCCTATTTTTTAAATCAGAAATATCAATCTTGAAATTCTCATCCCACGGCGAGTAAATTAGATGCTACTCACTTTTCATCCTTTTAACTTATGTTAACACACAAGCAAGGAAATATATATTCACAAAAATATGTCATATTTTATATACACTGCTGGACAATTGCTAAGGACTAATAATACGATCATCCATAGGAACCACAAAATGAAAGAAAGTAAAATGTGGAAAATTTGAATAAGTGCGGTATGTATTAAGAAGTATGCGTATATAAATTTTTTTCCACGTCTGTTCATCACATGATAGCGTTCATAAGAGCTTTAAAGGTTTTGGCGCGTGTGAACAGTTGTTGTTACAAGTAAAAGTTTTACAGGAAAGATTTAATAGATGAACTTGAAATTTTTGGCAGGTTTTCTCGACATCACTTAGATGATTTTATGCGTGCCCGAATTAATTGAATGATCGACGAAGGGCGTAATATAGCAGATGTTGCCGGGGAGTTCGACATCGCTCACAGCGTTGTTTCACGACTTTGGAAGTCATTGAAAACTACGGGAATGTGTAGTAGGTGGCACGGGGAGGTCGTGTTAGAAGCACGCCGCCAACAAAGAGATATATCGTCCTATCAGCAAAAAGGAACAGGAGCACCACAGCTCAGCAGGTGGCAAATCACTTTCTTGCTGCCTAAGGAAACCAGATCTCCTAAAAACTGCTGCCATACGTTTGTGGGGAGGAGGACTATACTCCCGCAGATCTGTTGTTTGTGTTCCATTGACAAGACAGCACCGTATTGAACGTTCGCAATGGTGTCGTGAGTATCACAATTAGACTGAACAGGACTGGGCATGCATACTATTCTCAGTTGAGAATAGGTTCAGTCTGTCATCGGATTGTAGACGGAAACTGATCTGGCACGAGAGTGGTACTGCTTATCGTCCAGAAAATATACAGGAAAGGAACTGATCAATGACTGCACGTCCCTTCATGTGGTTTCGATTTGGACTATGACCTGCCAACGATATATTAATGAAGTTCTAATTCCTCATGTTCGTCTTTTCCGTGGTGCTGTCGGTGATAAATTTGTTTTTATGGACGACAACGAAACATGTCATCGAACACTCGCTGTTCAGGATTGTCTAGACAGCGAGGGTAGTCAACGCTTAGTATGGCCATCACTTTCTCCAGATCTAAATGTCACTGAAAATGTGTGGGGTGCTTTGAAGACGCAAGTTGCTGGTCGAAACTATCCTTCGACAAACAAGAACACCCTTTCCGTGCAATCGCAGAGGAATAGGATAAATTGCCTCAACAGCTGCTGGATAATGTTGTGCAATGTATGATACGACGTGTGGAATATTGCATCACACTCCACAGTGGACATATTACGTACTGATACCTTTCTTCAAGGTGCCATCTGACTTTAGAAGTATTCTTCCATTTTTTCGTATGCAGCATCAAATGAAACTTTTTTCTTTCAGATGTTTCAGATTTTTACTTTCATAAATAATAAATATTCTTTATTCTAATGTCTGAAAAGTGTGGCAACTGTATTTTTTATCCTACTAGGCCTCATGTCTCGCTTAATATGCTACATTGCAATTTGTGATCCATCCTTAGCAATTGTCCAGCTATATATTTATATATATATAGAAAAAGTAGAAATTGTTAAAGCTAAAAATAGTATATCTCAATTTAATTTCAATTTAATATTGTTGAATGCATATATAGTGTTTTCCTTTTTATTTTAATAGATATAAAGAATAATTTTTCTGTTTATTATCTAGGCTTGTAGTACAGTACACCTCTGTCTGCATATCAGAATCAAATCTTGATTCCTTTAAGGAAATTCATCGCATTTTATCTAATAAATTCCATGATTTGTTTGATAGAATATGTCATCCTTTAAAGTAAGTACAAAGGATTTATTATATTTAAAAAAACGAAACCTAAATAATCATTTTCTTGTAATTTCCACAGGAAATTCAATCTATTTTTCCAAATATTGTATGGATCAGTTTGTGCAGCAATATTTCCGCGAAGTAGATTTTGGTATTTTATTCCAAGCTCATTTATAAATAATTAAACCTGCACTACAACCTTAATATTAAAATTGCTCTTTGATCCGCAATATTCACGGTTTCACGAGAAGTTTCGATTTTTCTGCTGTCCTTAAAAGTTAGGAGTTTGCGCAGATGTTAACAAATGTTTTCTCATTGGGAGATTGAGAAAGTTCTATGACGCCAGTTTCAATTCCAGACTGTTTCATTCGAGTCGATATTTCTATCGCTGTTCAGCCGAGCTGGCAGCCGAATGGTTAGAGCTCTTACTTTCGGTTCAACAGTTCATGGGTTCGAATCCCACCTTGTCCATGGATGTTTGTAGTGGTTTGGAATCCATTTTAAACCGTAGTTCCTGGTCTAATTAGACCTCGTGTGAAAAAAATGACCGTTGAGCGACAAACAAACCAAACTAACTTCTATCGCTATTGAATTTATATTGAATGTTGTATGTTATATATATATATTTTCGTGTAATTGCATTTCCTGTATTAAATATTCACAGCAGCAGACGTATGCAAAATCATGGATATATTTTTAAGCTGTTAAAGAAAAATATATATATATATTTTCACACACAAGAATACTTAAATTTTGGGCTCACTAGTTTCTTCTTCTTCCTCCTTATCCCTTGGTCTGAATTAGACCAGCACTATGATATCCTTCGCCTTCGAAGAATTAAGGACAGTGCCAGGGGTGTATAAAAGATCACGTTTTGAAATGCCAATGCGATTCAGTAGGCGTTCAGGACTGGCTGGATTCACTAATACTGAAGTAAATGAAGGAAAGCCCCTGTGTATCATTTGCTCAAAAATGTTGGCGGTAGACAGCATGAGAACTAATAAACTATATACATTTGGAAACACTTCATAGTGAGTGTGTAAACAAACCCCGAGAATTCTTCGAATCAAAATTTAATCATATGAAAAGCAAAAATCATTGTTTAAGAAAAAAAACTTTGTCTGTGAATGAAAAAGATTTAATTGCCTCTTACAAAGTTTTATATAAAATATCGCGATAAAGCTCTCACACCATTGCTGAAGAGCTTCTTCTGCGAACTGCAATTGAGATTGTAGAAATTATGTATGGAAATAATTTTTGCAAAATCACTTGCATGTTAACTCTTGCAAATGATACTGTTGCTCGTCGAATCGCTTTGATATAGCTGAAGATGTAGAGAGAGTCAACTGTTGTCGAAGTTGCGTGATAAATTGTTTTCAATACAAATCGATGAAGCAACAGATAGTAATAAAGATGCTCATTTCATTGCATATGTTAGATTTTGTGATGATTTGTCTGTAGTAGAAGAATTACTTTTCTTCAAATGAATAGAACTCAAAGCAACAGCCCTCGCATCATTTTCTATCTTAAATGATTTTATGTACGAGGCAAATATAGAATGGAAAAATTGCATCGGAATATCCACCGATGGTGCTCGTTCAATGATTGTATGAAAACTTTCAAAGCTGAAAATCAACATGTAAAAGTTGTTTTTGTAACCATTGAAAATCATTTAGCTATGCCAGCAAAGAATTTTAAAAAATACGCTCTTGCTGACGACAAACTGATATCAAGTTACAAATGGTTGAGGAATCCATTTCAAAATACTCCCGAAGGACTCTCAATTGAAGAGGAAGAAACCTTCATAGACTTCACCGGAAGCGGCGAAATCAAATGACCATTAATAAATCACTCTTTGAATTTTGGGCAGGAGTGGATGTTGAGTATTCGGAACTAAAAACACGGGCATTTCTGCATTCCACTGCCATTTTCAACATCTTTTACCTTTGTGAAACTGGATTTTCTGCGGTGGCTTCTTTTTAAGACAAAATATAGATCTTATCTAAATATAGAAAAAGAACTGAAAGTGTCTATTTGCAATATTAAACCCTCCTTCCAAAAACATTCTTCTGAAAGACCAAGAACCTAGGAAGTCATTAATAATTATTAGATTTGTTTATAATTTAGTAAGTTATTTTAATTTAATTAGTTATATTATTAAAATATGTCGAAATGTATTTTGTTTTGTATGTGTGTGTTCATTCCTTTTCAGTCACTTATTCTAAATGGTATATAAAATTGGATAGAATTCTAAATGGTATATAAAATTTGCTTTTAATTGGTAAAAAATTTTATAAACACAACAAATTATTAAATATTATTTACTGGATGAATTTAAAGATAAATTCATGCATAAAATTTTCAAAAGAATCAAGAAATAATCATTAAACATTGAACTCCTCGCATGAAAACCAACGTTAAATGTTTGTTATATAAATAATGTTAAATTAAGGATGAATTATATCAAATATAAATATGAAAATGAAACTTAAATAGTTGAATGTTTGCGAAGAAGAAATCAATAGTTCCTGAGATAAATAATACAGTCATCATAGTTATTTTTTAAAGTAAATCTAAAGAGTTTCCAATCGAGTGATTAATTTGTGGCATAGCCTTCAATTAAACGATTCTTGTGTTCAATTCTCATCTGGGAATTAGATGTCTATAAATTATTATTGACATAGATTCTGATTTATGAGAATCTATTCTAAATTGTAGGCTCTGGTCTATTTAGCCATCTTATGTAAAAATTATCCACCGAGTGATAAGTGCTGCAGTAGTTCCGAAAGATCTGACTTGATCTCTTTCGCCTATCCGTGATTTCTTGAACAATTATTTTCAATTACAAACTTCAACTTAAGGGGTGGAAGCAAGTTGAAGTTGTATATGGCTTATAAAATTACAGATCTAGAGCAAGAATTCTCATCATTCTACGATTTTACATATTTTCTTAACTTAAGTTTACTTTTTAAATTTAATGGAGAATATGGAATTTTCATAGAAGAACAGTGGTTTGTGTCTTTGTTAGAGACAGTAAAATATCTACATAAGCTGAAGAAATCATGATTACATGTAATTTCCACGAAATAATTAATTTCATTTTAACAACATTCTTTTTAACAACTAAAGATTTGTGCTAAACTATTCAATGTACTAAACTTTACAAAAGTCGCCTATCTGCGATTTCTTGAACATTTATTTCCAATTACCAACTTCAACTTCCTTCTAACCCTTTATTTTTGTTGAAGTTGTATATCGCTTAAAAATTATAGATCTAGAGCAAGAATTCTCTTCATTCTACGATTTTACATATTTCTGCGTAAACTATTTAATGTACTAAATTTTACAAAAATCGTATAATAAACTTGGTCTAACATTGGTTTCTTACATCATTTTCTGATGTGGGTAGTTTTTCATACTTAAAGTATAGGGAAATCTGAAATGCGGTGCTTTACAAAATTGAATGGAAAAGGATACTGGCAAATCCGCATTACTCTACGCGATGCAATTTTCCAGTTAACATCTGAAGACCATATTGTGACCAATAATTCGAAAATAAGGAAATGGAACCAAGTAAAAATAAGGAGTATGTCGGTTACAAGGTTAGAAAACAATTTTGCAAGATATCGCTGGCCTCTGGTCGGTTACATTTTTGAAGAGTTTGTACATAAATATTACCTGCGGGGAGAATAAAATACGATATAAAATCATAAAACTCTCTTATTAGTTGTGACAGTATTTCTTCGTGCTCGAAGATTTCGGAGATGCATTCCTAATTTTTCAAGAGGGATGGGAATTATACGGTAAAAACAAGTAGTTAGGAAAAAATCAATAAATTGAATAATATTTATAGCTGTGTACAAGCCTGATGACCATTCTATTTAAATAATACGTTATACTTTACCCCCCCCCCCGATGCTAGTCTTCAAAGAGCATATGGCTTAAGTAAACACTTTACCATTGCCCCAACATTATTCCATTTCAAAGAGCGTTGCCGGCAATGGCGTTAGATATTGTCTAATTGTTGGAAATGGAAACCTTTTACCCAGCCTTTTACTCCTTGCGGACAAATGAAAAATTGGGTATCTGGCCTACCTTTCAACAATTCGTGGGTTCAAATTCTAATTACGACATGAATGTTTGTAGAAGTTCAAAACCAACGTTAAACTGTAAGTCCTGTTATAGTTCTCTTGTGCAAAAATGACCTTTAAGTGACAAGTAAGCATCAATAAATGAAACATCTAACAACTGTTCCGTCTCAATATGCCTCTTAAGGAAAAACTGTGCTTTTCAATGAATACAAATTAATTTTGTTAAATGACTGATATGCACATGAAGAAATTTGAAGCTTGCAATAGAAATACCGTTGCGAAATATTGCCAGAAAGTCTGTTTTTCTCGTTTGTGCAGTCGTAAGAGGGTTGAATGGCGGATTTTTCTCTCTGTGCTTAACTATGGAAAAGTCTTGCCACGACTCCCTAATTTTGATTCAAGTTTGAAATTGATAATGTATATTTGACTGGATAACAGATATTTTATTCTTTGTATCACATCACTGTGTTTATGCCACAATGGGGAAATTATAAATGTAAAATAGTTCTTTGAGGCCTTTTTAGCGGCATTGAGTACTTTGTTTGCTATAAAATTCAATGAAAGGATAACTTGGGAGTCTTCTTAACCTTTTCTTGCTGCACGTACCATTTTATTGACAATATACGTCTTTGACATACGATTGTTTTAATACATACTTCGTCATTGGGTAAAATTCATTATTAATATTCTATACTGAAAGAAAAAATGTTAACCGTAATAATACTTTCCGATTTCGTGAGGCTGAATAATTTCTCAATTTGAGTTGAAAGGAGAGACGATTGAGGTGGTTGCGTCGAATTCGGATTCAAATCGATCATCTGTTGAGAAGAAATTAACTAATGTCAACGAATAAATATCTAGTGTTCTGCATTTTCATTATTTTCCTTTATTTTTTATTGACTTTTTGAAGTGGGTAGGCATTAGGATAGAATAGCATTATTTAAGGTGTTTAAGGTGGGTACTAGCCACTATTGATGCTGTCTGTGTCATTGTCTTTCGGGCTCTGATGAGCTGTACATTCTTCTTTTAATCCAGTGATTCTCAAACTGTTGGGCGCGTCCCCTGGGGGACGCGAGCATATAGAAGAGAAAATATTATTTAAAATAATTGCTTAAGAGACTGAACGGAAAGAACACACACACACACATGCAGAACAAAAATTCATTTCGACATATTTAACAATTAACTGGTTTAGTTATAACAACTTACTAAATTAAAAACATATATATTAATTATTAGTGACATCCTTGGGCCTTTCTTTCACAGCAAAATTTTATATCCTCCTCGAGGGATGGTTTAATATTAGAAATACACTCAGTTATTTTTCTATAATTACTTGATCTATAATTTGTCTTCAAAGAAACCACGGCAGAGAATCCAGTTTTACAAAGGTAAGATATTGTAAACGGTAGTAGAATGCGAATTGCCCTAATGTTTTAGTGCAGAAAACTCATCATCCACTGCTGCCGAAATTTCAAAGAGTGATTTATTACTCCACAGCCTTTTGGGTTCGCATCTTGCCGTGAAGTCTATGAAGGTTTCTTCCTCTTCAATTGAGAGACATTCGAGAGTATTTTGAAATGGATCCCACACCCACTTGTAATTTCATATCAGTTTGTCGTCAGCAAGAAAGTACTTTTTAAAATTCTTTGCTTTCATTTCTAAATGATTTTCAATGGTTTAAAATACAACTTTACATGTTGTTCTTCAGTCTTGTAAGTTTTAGTACTATCATTCAAATTTGCAAACATCGTTAAGTTTTCTTGATTTAAAATTCTGCTTCCCAATTCCAATAAAATTCAAATAGCATTAACTTTATCACTGGTATCCAATATATGTGTATTTACTCCTTGCAGTTGAAGATTCAAGTTATTTAATTTTCCGAATATGTCGACTATGTTTCCCAATTTCATCACAAATAAGCTATTGCGAAAAGTCTCATTTTCCGGTCTGTTTTCCTCTTCTAGGAAAACGGCGATATCTTCTCGTGATTAATAAGCACATAGTAAAAATTTCCCTCGTGATAATCGTCTTGCCTCGTAATAAAATAGTAATGCTGAATATACTGTGCTTATGTCTTTAAAAATAGCGGAAAAGATTTTTAAAATCAGTGATCTCATTTTTATATGATTTACTACGGTGACAATTGTAGTTAAGACTATTCAAATCAGGACTCATTTCCTTTGGAAGTTCGAAGCTAATCTGTGGATCATGCAATGTGTCTAGACGCATTATGGCGATTTTTGTTTTAAAATTCTTTAATACTTTGGAATTTTCCGGACATAGAATGAGCATCATTGGTGCATAATTAGATAATCATTTAAGATAAAGCAACAGTCGCATTATTTGCTGAGTTCTTTTGGTTTGCAAATGAGTAATTTTTCTACTAATGACAAATCATCACAAAATCTAACACAGGCAATGAAATGAGCATATTTATTATTATCTGTTGCCTCATCGAGTTATATTGGAAACAGTTTCTCACGCAACTTTGACAAATCTGACAATCTACATCGTCAGCTATATCAACGATTCGACGGCAACAATAACATTTGAAAGAGGTATAGAGACAGCAAAAGATTTGAAAAATTATCTCCAAACATTATTTCTACAATATGAATTGTCTGTCAAAATAAGCTCTTCACCAATTGTGTGAGGCTTTTACATCTGGCTATTTTATATGAAACTTAGTAAGAGGCAATTAAAGCTTTTCCTTTGATGGACAAAGTTATTTTAAGCAATGATTTTAGTCTTTCATGTAATTTTAGTCTTAATTCGAAGAATTCTGTGGATTTGTTTATGTACTCACTTTGAAAAGTTTCTTAAAGTTTATTAAGTTTCATGCTGTCTCCCGCTAAAATTCTTGAGCAAAATGGTACACAGGGTTCTTTCATTTTTATTTACTGAAGTACTAGTGAACCACAAATTTCAGTATTCTTGAGAATATTTCCTTGATATAATTTGGGAACCACGCTCGTCTGTGTACTTATTGATGCTTGTCAATCGTCTAATGTTCGCTTACGCCCGCTTAAAAATATATCCATGATTCTGCATAAGTCTGCTGCCATGATTATTTAATACGGTGAAATGAAATTGCACGAAAATATATATATAACATACACATTCAGAATAAATTAAATAGCGATAGAAAAATCGACTCGAATAAGAATGTCTGGAATTGAAAAATTGATGTCATCGAACTATCTCCTTCTCCCAAGAGAAAACATTTGTTCACATCTGTGCATGCTCTTAATTTTAACTTTTAAGCTGACCACACAAATTCGAGACTATTCAGAACATCTCGCAAATCCGTGAGAATGCTACAAGGCGGGACACAAGAGCAATAAAAAGGCATAGAATTCTTGTATTTTGAAATGTAACTATCGGTGTTGCAAAATGTCAATAAACTTCCGTATTCTTGGCAATTGTAAAGTTTAAGGTTATAGTGTAGGTTTAACGCCAAAATATTCAAAATACATTATTATTGTATACATTTCATTGTAAGCGGTAAGGAGGGGGCTGCGATGAAAATTATGATTGAAAATTGGGCCGTGAATACTAAAGGTTGAGAAACACTGCTTTAATCTGAACAATTTGTATGAAATTATTTCGGGGTACCGAAAGCAGTCGACTTTTTTCACTGTGCCTTGTTCATCAAGAGCATAATTATTCAGAAAATATTTTATTAGTTATTTTTCCGGAATTATGGTATGTAAAAGAATATCGCACTAATATTCCAAGTAGTGAATGCAGTATTGGAACAAATATTCAATATCATCAATTAGTATTTTTTTTTTTATCTTAATATCGGAATTCTAGTTTCAATTTCTGTAGTAGGAGTTGTAGAAAAAGGAAGAATACAAATGCAAACCTGCCATACTTTTAGAGAAAAAATCATTATTCTGCTGATTTTGAGGAGGGGATATCAGAAGACACCAGCCACATTTTTGCTTGAGTGCTTAAAAACGGTTGTATCGCAAAAGACAAGTTTATTCTTTAGATTATACATTCTGGAAATGATTTTTGTTTTTCACTGGTCAACACTTAATTAAATATGGATGCAATACTGTGACAAGAAATCAGTCTGCCACTAGTTGTTGATTAGGACTTCGAACAGCTTATAGACGTTGTTGCTGAGGGATTTCGCACAGATCTAAGAAATGCAGATGAAATTTAACCGTTTCACTAGAAGCGGTAAATTGTCTGGAACGTTCAGTACATCGTTTGACGAATGTCCTCCTCAATGGCTACCTGCAGATCTTTGTCATCCAAGACCCGTGGTCTTCCAATACAGTCTACATCGCGTAGGGACAAATTTTCCTACCTAAATTTATGAAACTAATGATTTGCCGTACTCCTTCTCTCATAGTGCTATCCCCAAACGATTGATTTATTCAGCTAGTGGAAGCAACAACTCATAAGCCTATTTTGAAATCGTAAATTAAACAAACTAAACTTGCTCCATTTACACGTCCATTTCTCTCCGCAACTGTTCGAGTTACTATTGAGGAAATTTCGCAGTGGACCTATTTTTATGACGACTGATTTCTACTCTCATATGACCGGTGATTCAATCCGTATAAACAAATTTGCATACTTATTCGCACTCTATTCAATGGCAATGCGAAATCAACAGGAACGTTCCTGTTTACCTTGTAATAATAGAATTTAAAGAGCTAAGTAACCGCCTTCGGGGGAATATACTTTTTGCAACAAGTTTGCAGTTAACAATCCACTGTTTCAAAAGTGAGTACCACAGTGGCCGAAGGAGTCGAACCAACGCTATAAGTCATCTTGGTCGGAGAACAATTTTTCCCTCAGTAACCTGCCTGAATAACGAAATATGTAATCAGTCAGAACAAAATCTGTTGAATAAGAGTAGTGCAATTGAAACTTATACTCCGACATCTGGATTCTTATCTTCTATAAACGGAGACATATAGTTGCATTCCATTTTTATACGTGTATGAGGTCTACACTATTGACCTCAGTTAGCTGTTTCATGCTAATTTTTAGAACATTCCTCTAATTGCTGACGGTACATGTCCGAGTTTTTGGTACAGTCACAACAGTGTGAAATCATAAGGAATCACAACCTTTGGTGGTCTTCCAAATGGAGACGGAAACAACATTGGTGGACGCAGGTTTGTTCGGCATTCTCTTCCGCAGATTTTCTGGTATGTAGATACTGTGTTTTTGCCCTTGCGATTGTTTTACAGAAATCCATTTTGCATCCACAGTCAGGACACAAAGGAAAAAATGACCCTCTAATATTTGCTTTTGAAGAAAAACTACTAATATTTTGCTTTTGACTGTCCATTTGGTTCTGATATTTAAACCTCATGCTTTTGACACAGCTGCAGCCACCGAATGTCCTTGCCGGAACTCGCGCTTTATTACGAATCGCATGTCTCGCCATTCCGTCACGACTTTCAGTGATTCTGGTGAACCAATCGCCTCTTTATATAATGTCTGGAGTATTCTACTAGTCATTTGATGTATAATTGATGATGGGCATCATTATTAAGGTGGGTAAAACGACGCGTTGAAGTTACCATTGTCGGGACCAGCCAATAATTATAAACGACCCATTATCAGGATCATTATGATCTTATATTCTGATGAAATCTAATAAAATATATTTTTCTGTTGGATGCTGTTGGTATGTTCCTTTTTAACAAATTCCATTTATGAAAATTTTGTATCTTTGAAAGTACACCAAGATGCAAAATTGAATCGAGATAAAAGTTAGGCTTAGATTTTCCGGTAAAAATTAACAGATATTAAGTTGAATATAATAAGAATTCACACCATAATCTGATCTTGTCGTAGAACAGCACTTGTCAGAGAGAAAAATTCTGTAGTGAACCTCAGCCAGTGTCGAACAACTGAAAATACACATTGTGTTTCGGTTTTCTACATGCAATTCCTTCAATGTGAGCGCTTGAGAATTTTTATATTTCCTTCTTTCTGACACGTTTCTCCTGTCTTTGAAAAGTCTTCCCAGGTGGATATAAAATGCCTTGCGAATTGAGTAAGTCTTTTGGATGTCCACTGAACGATGGCAAACTTAAATGTAACAGTATATTTATCATGTTTATGTTTGTGCTAATGACAAATAATCTATATGAAATATATTAAATTTATGAAATTAATTTTATTTATAACAATTTTTAATATAACTAATGCATCCTTTTAAATTTTCCTATTTTTTAAATCAGAAATATCAATCTTGAAATTCTCATCCCACGGCGAGTAAATTAGATGCTACTCACTTTTCATCCTTTTAACTTATGTTAACACACAAGCAAGGAAATATATATTCACAAAAATATGTCATATTTTATATACACTGCTGGACAATTGCTAAGGACTAATAATACGATCATCCATAGGAACCACAAAATGAAAGAAAGTAAAATGTGGAAAATTTGAATAAGTGCGGTATGTATTAAGAAGTATGCGTGTGTAAATTTTTTTCCACGTCTGTTCATCACATGATAGCGTTCATAAGAGCTTTAAAGGTTTTGACGCGTGTGAACAGTTGTTGTTACAAGTAAAAGTTTTACAGGAAAGATTTAATAGATGAACTTGAAATTTTTGGCAGGTTTTCTCGACATCACTTAGATGATTTTATGCGTGCCCGAATTAATTGAATGATCGACGAAGGGCGTAAAATAGCAGATGTTGCCGGGGAGTTCGACATCGCTCACAGCGTTGTTTCACGATTGTGGAAGTCATTGAAAACTACGGGAATGTGTAGTAGGTGGCACGGGGAAGGTCGTGTTAGAAGCACGCCGCCAACAAAAGAGATATATCGTCCTATCAGCAAAAAGGAACAGGAGCACCACAGCTCAGCAGGTGGCAAATCAGTTTCTTTGTGCCTAAGGAAACCAGATCTCCTAAAAACTGCTGCCATACGTTTGTGGGGAGGAGGACTATACTCCCGCAGATCTGTTGTTTGTGTTCCATTGACAAGACAGCACCGTATTGAACGTTCGCAATGGTGTCGTGAGTATCACAATTAGACTGAACAGGACTGGGCATGCATACTATTCTCAGTTGAGAATAGGTTCAGTCTGTCATCGGATTGTAGACGGAAACTGATCTGGCACGAGAGTGGTACTGCTTATCGTCCAGAAAATATACAGGAAAGGAACTGATCAATGACTGCACGTCCTTCATGTGGTTTCGATTTGGACTATGACCTGCCAACGATATATTAATGAAGTTCTAATTCCTCATGTTCGTCTTTTTCCGTGGTGCTGTCGGTGATAAATTTGTTTTTATGGACGACAACGAAACATGTCATCGAACACTCGCTGTTCAGGATTGTCTAGACAGCGAGGGTAGTCAACGCTTAGTATGGCCATCACTTTCTCCAGATCTAAATGTCACTGAAAATGTGTGGGGTGCTTTGAAGACGCAAGTTGCTGGTCGAAACTATCCTTCGACAAACAAGAACACCCTGTTCCGTGCAATCACAGAGGAATAGGATAAATTGCCTCAACAGCTGCTGGATAATGTTGTGCAATGTATGATACGACGTGTGGAATATTGCATCACACTCCACAGGGGACATATTACGTACTGATACCTTTCTTCAAGGTGCCATCTGACTTTTAGAAGTATTCTTCCATTTTTTTCGTATGCAGCATCAAATGAAACTTTTTTTCTTTCAGATGTTTCAGATTTTTTACTTTCATAAATAATAAATATTCTTTATTCTAATGTCTGAAAAGTGTGGCAACTGTATTTTATCCTACTAGGCCTCATGTCTTGCTTAATATGCTACATTGCAATTTGTGATCCATCCTTAGCAATTGTCCAGCTATATATTTATATATATATATAGAAAGAAAGAGAAGAAATTGTTAAAGCTAAAAATAGTATATCTCAATTTAATTTCAATTTAATATTGTTGAATGCATATATAGTGTTTTCCTTTTTATTTTAATAGATATAAAGAATAATTTTTCTGTTTATTACCTAGTCCTGTAGTACAGTACACCTCTGTCTGCATATCAGAATCAAATCTTGATTCCTTTAAGGAAATTCATCGCATTTTATCTAATAAATTCCATGATTTGTTTGATAGAATATGTCATCCTTTAAAGTAAGTACAAAGGATTTATTATATTTAAAAAAACGAAACCTAAATAATCATTTTCTTGTAATTTCCACAGGAAATTCAATCTATTTTTGTAAATATTGTATGGATCAGTTTGTGCAGCAATATTTCCGCGAAGTAGATTTTGGTATTTTATTCCAAGCTCATTTATAAATAATTAAACCTGCACTACAACCTTAATATTAAAATTGCTCTTTGATCCGCAATATTCACGGTTTCAGGAGAAGTTTCGATTTTTCTGCTGTCCTTAAAAGTTAGGAGTTTGCGCAGATGTTAACAAATGTTTTCTCATTGGGAGATTGAGAAAGTTCTATGACGCCAGTTTCAATTCCAGACTTTTTCATTCGAGTCGATATTTCTATCGCTGTTCAGCCGAGCTGGCAGCCGAATGGTTAGAGCTCTTACTTTCGGTTCAACAGTTCATGGGTTCGAATCCCACCTTGGGCATGGATGTTTGTAGTGGTTTGGAATCCATTTTAAACCGTAGTTCCTGGTCTAATTAGACCTCGTGTGAAAAAAATGACCGTTGAGCGACAAACAAACCAAACTAACTTCTATCGCTATTGAATTTATATTGAATGTGTATGTTATATATATATATTTTCGTGTAATTGCATTTCCCCGTATTAAATATTCACAGCAGCAGACGTATGCAAAATCATGGATATATTTTTAAGCGTTAAAGAAAAAAAAATATATATATATTTTCACACACAAGAATACTTAAATTTTGGGCTCACTAGTTTTCTTCTTCCTCCTTATCCCTTGGTCTGAATTAGACCAGCACTATGACATCCTTCGCCTTCGAAGAATTAAGGACAGTGCCAGGGGTGTATAAAAGATCACGTTTTGAAATGCCAATGCGATTCAGTAGGCGTTCAGGACTGGCTGGATTCACTAATACTGAAGTAAATGAAGGAAAGCCCCTGTGTATCATTTGCTCAAAAATGTTGGCGGTAGACAGCATGAGAACTAATAAACTATATACATTTGGAAACACTTCATAGTGAGTGTGTAAACAAACCCCGAGAATTCTTCGAATCAAAATTTAATCATATGAAAAGCAAAAATCATTGTTTAAGAAAAAAAACTTTGTCTGTGAATGAAAAAGATTTAATTGCCTCTTACAAAGTTTTATATAAAATATCGCGATAAAAGCCTCACACCATTGCTGAAGAGCTTCTTCTGCGAACTGCAATTGAGATTGTAGAAATTATGTATGGAAATAATTTTGCAAATCACTTGCATGATAACTCTTTCAAATGATACTGTTGCTCGTCGAATCGCTGATATAGCTGAAGATGTAGAGTCAACTGTTGTCGAAGTTGCGTGATAAATTGTTTTCAATACAAATCGATGAAGCAACAGATAGTAATAAAGATGCTCATTTCATTGCATATGTTAGATTTTGTGATGATTTGTCTGTAGTAGAATAATTACTTTTCTTCAAATGAATAGAACTCAAAGCAACAGCACTCGCATTATTTTCTATCTTAAATGATTTTATGTACGAGGCAAATATAGAATGGAAAAATTGCATCGGAATATCCACCGATGGTGCTCGTTCAATGATTGTATGAAAACTTACAAGGCTGAAAATCAACATGTAAAAGTTGTTTTTGTAACCATTGAAAATCATTTAGCAATGCCAGCAAAGAATTTTAAAAAATACGCTCTTGCTGACGACAAACTGATATCAAGTTACAAATGGTTGAGGAATCCATTTCAAAATACTCCCGAAGGACTCTCAATTGAAGAGGAAGAAACCTTCATAGACTTCACCGGAAGCGGCGAAATCAAATGACCATTAATAAATCACTCTTTGAATTTTGGGCAGGAGTGGATGTTGAGTATTCGGAACTAAAAACACGGGCATTTCGCATTCCACTGCCATTTTCAACATCTTACCTTTGTGAAACTGGATTTTCTGCGGTGGCTTCTTTTAAGACAAAATATAGATCTTATCTAAATATAGAAAAAGAACTGAAAGTGTCTATTTGTAATATTAAACCCTCCTTCCAAAAACATTCTTCTGAAAGACAGAACCTAGGAAGTCATTAATAATTATTAGATTTGTTTATAATTTAGTAAGTTATTTTAATTTAATTAGTTATATTATTAAAATATGTCGAAATGTATTTTGTTTTGTATGTGTGTGTTCATTCCTTTCAGTCACTTATTCTAAATGGTATATAAAATTGGATAGAATTCTAAATGGTATATAAAATTTGCTTTTATTGGTAAAAAATTTTATAAACACAAAAAATTATTAAATATTATTTGATGGATGAATTTAAAGATAAATTTATGCATAAAATTCTCAAAAGAATCAAGAAATAATCATTAAACATTGAACTCCTCGCATGAAAACCAACGTTAAATGTTTGTTATATAAATAATGTAAAATTAAGGATGAATTATATCAAATATAAATATGAAAAATGAAACTTAAATAGTTGAATGTTTGCGAAGAAGAAATCAATAGTTGCAAATAATACAGTCATAATTTTTTTTAAAGTAAATCTATCGAGTTTCCAATCGAGTGATTAATTTGTGGCATAGCCTTCAATTAAACGATTCTTGTGTTCAATTCTAATCTGGTTTTTAGATGTCTATAAATTATTATTGACATAGATACTGATAATTCAGAATCTAAATTGTAGGCTGTTGTCTATTTAGCCATTTTATGTAAAAATTATCCACCGAGTGATAAGTGCTGCAGTAGTTCCTGAAGATCTGACTTGATCTCTTTCGCCTATCCGTGATTTCTTGAACAATTATTTCCAATTACAAACTTCAACTTGCTTCTACCCCTTAAGTTTTGTTGAAGTAGAGCAAGAATTCTCATCATTCTACGATTTTACATATTTTCTTCTTGACTTAAGTTCACTTTTTAATTTTAGTGGAGAATATGGAATTTTCATAGAAGAACAGTGGTTTGTGTCTTTGTTAGAGACAGTAAAATAACTGCATATGCTGAAGAAATCATGAGTACATGTAGCTTCCTTGGAATAATTAAAGCAATGTAATATATTTCTCACTTTTTCAGAATTCGATTTCCAATTTGCTATTAAATTGTGTGTCTAAAAATTTACGTTCATTTTCACAACTAAAGATTTCTGCTAAACTATTCAATGTACTAAACTTTACAAAAGTCGCCTATCTGCGATTTCTTGAACATTTATTTCCAATTACCAACTTCAACTTCCTTCTAACCCTTTATTTTTGTTGAAATTGTATATCGCTTTTAAAATTATAGATCTAGAGCAAGAATTCTCTTCATTCTACGATTTTACATATTTTCTTAACTTATGGCGTACACTTTTTAAATTTAATGGAGAATATGGAATTTTCATAGAAGAACAGTGGTTTGTGTTTTTGTTAGACTACTAAATTTTACAAAAAATCGTATAATAAACTTGGTCTAACATTGGTTTCTTACATCATTTTCTGATGTGGGTAGTTTTTCATGCTTAAAGTATATGGAAATCAGAAATGCGGTGCTTTACAAAATTGAATGGAAAAGGATACTGGCAAATCCGCATTACTCTACGCAATACTATTTTCCAATTAACAGCTGAAGACCATATTGTGACCATTAATTCGAAAATAAGGGAAATGGAACCAAGTACAAATAAGGAGTATGTCGGTTACAAGGTTAGAAAACAATTTTGCAAGATATCGCTGGCCTCTGGTCGGTTACATTTTTGAAGAGTTTGTACATAAATATTACCTGCGTGGAGAATAAAATACGATATAAAATCATAAAACTCTCTTATTAGTTGTGACAGTATTTCTTCGTGCTCGAAGATTTCGGAGATGCATTCCTAATTTTTCAAGAGGGATGGGAATTATACGGTAAAAACAAGTAGTTAGGAAAAAATCAATAAATTGAATAATATTTATAGCTGTGTACAAGCTTGATGACCATTCTATTTAAATAAGACGTTAAACATTACCCCCGATGCAAGTCTTCAAAGAGCATATGGCTTAAGTAAACACTTTACCATTGCCCCAACATTATTCCATTTCAAAGAGCGTTGCCGGCAGTGGCGTTAGATATTGTCTAATTGTTGGAAATGGTAAACATTTACCCCTCCTTTTACTCCATGCTGACAAATGAAAAATTGGGTATCTGGCCTACCTTTCAACAATTCGTGGGTTCAAATTCTAATTACGACATGAATGTTTGTAGAAGTTCAAAACCAACGTTAAATCGTAGGTCTCGTTATAGTTCTCTTGTGCAAAAATGACCTTTAAGTGATTAGTAAGCATCAAAAAATGAAACATCTAACAACTTTCCGTCTCAATATGCCTCTTAAGGAAGAACGTTGCTTTTCAATGAATACAAATTAATTTTGTTAAATGACTGATATGCACATGAAGAAATTTGAAGCTTGCAATAGAAACATTATTCCGAAATATTGCCAGAAAGTCTGTTTTTCTCGTTTGTGGAGTCGTAAGAGGGTTGATTGGCGGAATTTTCTCTCTGTGCTTAACTATGGAAAAGTCTTGCCACGCCTCCCTAATTTTGATTCAAGTTTGAATGTGATGATATATATTTGAGTGGATAACAGGAATTTTATTCTTTGTATCACATCACTGTGTTTATGCCACAATGAAAATTATAAATGTAAAATAGTTCTTTGAGGCCTTTTTTTAGCGGCATTGAGTACTTTGTTTGCTATAAAATTCAATGAAAGGATAACTTGGGAGTCTTCTTAACCTTTTCTTGCTACACGTACCATTTTATTGACAATATACGTCTTTGACATACGATTTTTTTAATACATACTTCGTCATTGGGTAAAATTCATTATTAATATTCTATACTGAATGAAAAAATGTATACCGTAATAATTCTTTCCGATTTCGTGATGCTGAATAATTTATTTCTCAATTTGAGTTGAAAGGAGAGACGATTGAGGTGGTTGCGTCGAATTCGGATTCAAACCGAGCATCTGTTTAGAAGAAATTAACTAATGTTCTGCAACGAATAAATATCTAGTGTTCTGCATTTTCATTATTTTCCTTTATTTTTTATTGACTTTTGAAGTGGGTAGGCTGGGATAGAATAGCATTAGTTAAGGTGCCTAAGGTGGGTACTAACCACTATTGATGTTGTCTGTGTCATTGTCTTTCGGGCTCTGATGAGCTGTACATTCTTTTAATCCAGTGATTCTCAAACTGTTGGGTGGGTCCCCATAGGGGGACGCTAGCATGTACAAGAGAAAATGTTATTTAAACAATTCCTTAAGAGACTGAACGTGAAGAACACACACACACATACAGAACAAAATTCATTTCGACATATTTAACAATTAACTGGTTTAGTTAAAGCAACTTACTAAATAAAAAACATATTTATTAATTATTAGTGACTTCCTTGGGTCTGTCTTTTAGAGCAAAATTTTTCGAGGGAGGGATATTAGTATATATCCCTCCCTCGATATTTAATATTAGAAATACACTCAGTTATTTTTCTATATTTACTTGAGATCTATAATTTGTCTTCAAAGAAGCCACGGCAGAAAATCCAGTTTTACAAAGGTAAGATATTGTAAACGGTAGTAGAATGCGAATTGCCCTTGTTTTAGTGCAAAAAGCTCATCATCTACTCCTGCTTAAAATTCAAAGAGTGATTTATTACTCAATTGTATTTTTTTTTCGCCTCTTGCCGTGAGGTCTATGAAGGTTTCTTCCTCATCAATTGAGAGTCCTTCGGGAGTATTTTGAAATGGATTCCTCAACCATTTGTAACTTGATATCAGTTTGTCGTCAGCAAGAGCGTATTTTTTAAAATTCTTTGCTGGCATAGCTAAATGATTTTCAATGGTTTAAAAGACAACTTTTACATGTTGTTCTTCAGCCTTGTAAGTTTTAATACAATCATTCAAATTTGCAAACATCGTTAAGTTTTCTTGATTTAAATTTTTGCTTTCCAAATCCAATTTAATACAAAAAGCATTAACGTTATCACTCGTATTCAATATATGTGTATTTGTTCCTTGCAGATGAAGATTGAAGTCATTTAATTTGTCGAGTGTCGACCATACACACATGTAGCTCAATTTCATCACAAATAATCTGTCGCGGTAGTTGTCAGCTACCAGTCTGTATTCCTCCTCTAGGAAAACGGCGATTTCTTATCTTAATTTATAAGCACTTTGGAAAAATTTCCCTCGTAATAGCCATCTTGCCTCGTAATATAATAGTAACGCTGAATGTACTGCGCCCATTCTTTACAAAGTGCGGAAAAGATTTATGATTTCAGGGGCCCCATTTTTGTGTAATTTACTTCGGTTACAACCGTAGTTAACACAATATTGGAACCAGGGCTCTTTTATTTGGAAGCCAAACCTTCTTTGTGGATCATGCAATGTGGCAAGACGCAATGTGGTGAGTGTTGTTTCACTAGTTCTTGAATACTGTGGAATCTTCCGGACATAGAACGAGCACCATCGGTGATTAATACGACGCAATTTTTGCATTCTATGTTTGCCTCGTTCATAAAAGCATTTAAGATTGCAAATAATGCGATTGTCAGCAATTCGACGGAAACAGTAACATTTGAAAGAAGTATAGAGACAGCAACTGTTTTGAAAAATTATCTCCAAACATTATTTCTATAATCTGAATTGCGGCTGGCAAAATAAGCTCTTCACCAATTGTGTGAGGCATTTTACATCTTGCTATTTTATATGAAACTTTGTAAGAGGCAATTAAAGCTTTTTCATTCATGGACAAAGTTTTTTAGGAATAATTTTTGCTCTTTTTTTACTTCTGTACTAGTGAACCAAAAATTTAAGTATTCTTGAGAATATTTTATTGATTTTATTTTCGAAATTATTCTCGTCTCTTTTCTTGTTGATGCTTGTCTATCGTCTAATGCTCGCTTACGCCTGCATAAAAATTAATGATTCTGCACACGTCTGCTGCTGTGATTATTTAATACGGAGAATTGCAATTACACGATAATATATATAACATACACATTCAGAATAGATTAAATAGCGATAGAATAATCGACTCGAATGAGATTTGAATTATGGTACATAAAAGAATTACATAACGGAGAGTATCGCACGAATATTCCAAGTAGAGAAAGCTGCATCGGAATAAAAATTCACTACTATCAATTAGTATATTTTTTGTCTTAATATCAGAATTTTAGTTTCAATTTATGTAGTAGGAGTTATAGAAAAAGGAAGAGTACAAATGTAAACCTGCCTTGCTTTTAGAGAAAAAATCATGATTCTCCTGATTTTGAGGAGGGGAAATCAGAGGACACTTACTAGCTACATTTTGCTTGAGTGTTTGAAACGGTTGTATCGCCAAAAGGCATGTTTATTCATTAGATTATATATTCTGGGAATGATTTATGTTTCTCACTGGTCAACACTTAATTGAATTTGGATGTATTACGGTGGCAAGAAAGCAACAATAAACAGGTTGCCACTAGTTGTTACTTATGACTTCTAACAACGTATAGACGTTGTTGCTTATGGACTTCGCACAAATATAAGAGGGCAGACGAAATTTAACAGTTTTACTAGAAGCGTTAAATTCCCTGGAACGTTCAGTACACGTTTGTCTAATGTTCTCCTCAATGGCTACCGGCAGATCTTTGTCATCCAAGACCCATGGGGTCTTGCAATACAATCTTCATCACATAGGAACAGATTTCCCCTCCTAAATTGTTGAAACTAATGATTTGCCGTACCTTCACTCATTGCGCTATCCCCAAACGTTGATATATTCGGCTAGTTGAAGCAACAGCTGATAAGCCTAATTTGAAATCGTAAAGAAAACAAACTAAACTAGCTCCCTTTACACGTCCATTTCTCTGCTCAACTATTCGAGTTACGATTGAGGAAATTTCGCAGTGGACCTGTTTTTATGACGACTGACTTCTACTCTCGTTTTTCGTTCTAAACGTGCTGTCAGCCTGCAGACCAGCAGAATCTTTTGCTTTTATTTTTTATCTTTCCTTCACACATGTTGACATGGTGGTCCTGTTGGAAAATAGAAACGTATTTTTGGGCTCTTTTAAAGAAAGAAAATCTTACAGTTAGATTTTTCTGAAAGTCTCTGCAAGACACTAAAAGCTTTATCCAACACTGCATGCGTTAATCACTAAATGCTTCATAGTGATATTAAGTGCTGTTTCAACTTAATTTTTAAATAGGGCATATTCGTTTGAATTGTGGAATGAGATGTTACCTTATTCTGATATATTTTATATTATGAAATTACAACACACAAAAAATGTCTTCGGTCAAAATTCCCTCTTGAAATAATAGCACAGTAGTCAGACTTGAGTTCAGAAACTGTGAAAAGAACTTTCTAAGCTGCTTATCTTACATTGTTGTATCGATTCTTTTTGGTATATTATTCTGAATGGCTCAATGATATATTTCCTTAACACATATTACAAGTACATAAACTACCTAATATATCTGAAAGTGCAACTTTTTTCCTTACTTTTGTATCTTGACTAAAATAAGATATCTACTGGACGCAATGCACTTTTTCATTTCATGCAGTGTGAAAATGAACCACCAAATTATTTTTTACTGACATAGATACACTCTTGATTATCTTCCATAGATAATTTGAACACTGATAGGAAACGACTATAATGGAAATCTTAAGTTGTAAATTGGCTTAGCTTTTGACAAGTGGAGGAGCCAAATGTGTAATCATTCACCGACAAACTCGTAAAGCTATTATGTAATTCTTTGAGGTTTAGAGATAAATATTGCTGATCATTGAGTAGACTCTCATTAGACTTCATTGTCTTCATCTTATGTAATACCTGTAGAACTGCTAGAATACCGAAACTAAGAATCGATTTAATACTAGATCCAATTAGGAGGAATACATTTCAGTTAGAATCTATCATATAAAATCATATATTTGATTCCATTTAACACACAGTTAAAAATTTGTGCAATTTTTTTTAACTTAAAGTTGACTCATCTTTATTGAAGATAAAAAAAAATTTAGTAGCTCTAAATGTATACAAATCAATAATATTTGTTTTGCACTTATAGACTTCCGCGAATGAGGAATTTTTTATTGCTATGTAAATAGAAGCAATTGCTATATATATATATATATATATATATATATATATATATATATATATATATATATATATATATATATAATCATTTCAGGTAACTTCAAAGCAACCCTTGTTTCTCAATTCCTGCTAATGGAATGATTTGTGAAACTTCGGAACTATATTTACTGAAGATTCGAAGAAAATATTTCTCTTTTTTAATGTCTCCTTTGATATTGCATTGTAGTGCAGAAAATTTGAGAATATGTAATTTATTAGATGGTTTTGAAATGTTATTTTTTTTTAAAATATACAATCATTGCATAAATACAGATATGAACTATTTACCCAATCATAATATGTTTTAAATAACAGTAACAATTTTTCATTGTCATGTGTTTAAAAGTTTTATTGATTTATAAAATTATCATTGAACTAAATTATTTTACTTAAGTGTTAAACTATTAGTATTTAAAAATTGAATAATGTGTGTATATTTTCTTTCAATTTTTAATATAATCTTAAGAATAAAATGTGTCATTTGTTGATAAAGTTGAACTCTAAAAAATGTACTTGTATAATTTGTTTTAGTTATAGTAAAATTTTCTTTGGTGTTGTGTCTTTATTTCTCCCCATATAACATGAAAACTTGAGTATTTCTATTAAATGTGTGTTCGGTACTTTTCTTCCACAGTAGATCTTTGAGGAAAAATATAGCAAGCATTTCAAAAGATATATTTACCTAAGATAAAAAAAATGAGAAACAACCTGATCAGCAATTTATTGTTCAACTTTTTAAGGACTCCTGAAATGTACATATAAATTTTGGCACTTGTTGAAATTTGGTTTCAAAAACCATTTTTCTGTTAAAAGTATAAACTTAATATAAAATGAATTTTTTTCGGATTACATACACATTGCCGAATGTAATAGTAAATAGCTTAATAAGAACTATATTTATTATTCTTTAAATATTAATCGAATTATACTAAATTATATAACTAAATAGTGTCTTTAGTTGCTACTTTTATTTGTTGTCCATCAAAATTAAAAAGTATATATAAGGATATTTAATTATATAAAAATTATTCATTAAATTTTAAATTATCATGAGATTCGTATATAATTACTAACTCAATGGCTGAATTTATAATTTCATGCGAGATTACAACTTATTCATTGTTGAATGTACACTGCTGGTCACCCATATTGTAGCACCAAAAAAGAAGATATAATGAAAAAAAATTAAATTTTATACAAAACATATATGTTGAGACCAAGTATCAAATCTTAAAATTTGTAGACTTCTTTAAAGTGTAGTTCTTGCCACAATCAATAGTCACCATTATTGGAGATAACCGCTGCCACAAGTCTTCGGCATTGGTTCAGAGATTTTTTCGGGATACAGCATGCTGTTTAAAAACACCTTCAATGCTTATAAAAAGAGTGCAAGAGTGAAATCTAATACATTATCATATTCGTTGCGTAATGCATGGTATCTCCAGATTCAAATCCAACTACCTTTCTGTCGAAGGGTAAGCGCTGACACTAGGTTTTGCGTTACATATTGAATGGATTGTACTGTTTTCATGTTGTAGTTGAATTGTCCATTAATGCTATGCGCACAATTTGCCTGTCGTCCCGTGAAGTGGTGCAATGAGGTGGAAGTGATCGAACATTTTGGTCTGCCGTACCTTCCGGAATGTAAGGATTTCGTAACCGTAACGGGTTGATTTCGTCCAACACGATTTCCGGATAAGATTATCCATTCTCGTCAGGCCACTATCTTGGCTGTTTCAAATTGAGATATATGATTAAAAAAAAAAAAAAATGTTAGCTATTTCTTACGAGACATAATTGATGCTTTTTTTGAAAATAGCATGAGAAAAACTATTCTTAAACTTGAAATCATCGTATTATTCGAGCTTTATATAGCAGATTGAAGTAGGGCCACAGGCACGTGTCTGCGCTGAAAGTCTAATTATTTGCATATCAAACCTTCGCTAATGCTTGTAAATTTCATGCTATTTCCAGTATTATATATTTCGTAATATTTCACCATTATTAGCTTAATATTTTTTGCTAGAAATACTGTGTGAGATTTCTTAAACCAGTGACTTGCGTAAGCTTTATTCATTTAAATTTCATGAAGAAATATATATGTAAAGAAGTAAATATTAATACTTTCATACAAATAATTTATTGCGCTGGTAAGAAGTTTGAGGTTTAATGCTATTGGATCTGAAATTGAGTAGTGACGAAATATTTCTTTGTGTGTACAAATGTATGTCATTACCTTCTTATTTTTAAATTATTATAGAATGTTAAATTATTTTAATCCATTAAATAGTTATATATTACGTTGTGTTATATTCGGTTGGGTGACAATTGAGGTAAAACACTTTCTTGAATGGCGGTCAAGTGTTCATATTTATGATAGTACTCCCCGTTTCTTTTTTCATGTCACTTCAGAGAAAAAAATAATTTAATTCAGATTACTTTAACATTTTGCTTCCAGCTCTTTGCTTTATTGAATTTTTTTTAGCAATATATAGCCAAGTAACAAAATAGACATTTATTAAAGTTCCTCTTTAATTATACCACTAGAGCAGAAAAGTATTTTTAAAGAAACTGACTGCCTCGTGGCCACCCATTACAAAGGTGAGAGGGATTCGCAATCTTTGGATAATATGGAAATTTGAGTATATTTTTGAATACATATTAAAATTCGTTTGCTTCTGAACTTTTCACGAAATGCAGATTATGATTTAATGACTTGTAATTGCACTCTTTTTTTTTAGCATTTACAGTTAGAGGAAACATAAGTGTAACGCCACTATACCACGCACGATGTGAGTTTGTATTAAAGTTTTAATCAGTCGCAAATCTAACCTCCGCTAATGCATATTCCATGTTATTTGTATGCTTCATTCCAGATGTTCCGTATACGGTCGCCAACAGTCTAAAATGATATGTTTAATGGTAAAGAAATCTTTGATAATTTAGAATTTTTAAGATGCGTCTGTTTAGGAGTGGCCTGAATAAATTTTGCAACTACAGATTGTGATTTTTTACGAAAGAAGAAAGCTTTGTCGTGGCAAGAGAAATTTGACGTCAGAACTGATTTGAGTGAAACGGTGGAAGATACGAAGCAAATTATATTGTATAGTAATCAATTACAAAAAGAACTGAGTAGTTCTAATATAGTAGCTATTTTATACTTTGTCACACAGAGTCAATGTCTCGCGTTTTAAGACACATCGATGAAATACTGTTTCTAACCCCTTTTAATGCAAATTTAATATTTTTTTGATGTGACCGTCACATTAATTCAATCTTCGAGCATATGTATCGTGCGACTCCCATATAATATTAAAAGAGTTGATTCACTTTTATTTTTAGGTTTTAATACTAGATCTATAGCGCAAAAATAATTGTAGATTGAAAAATTGAAATCTCCTTTCACCTTGATCAGCAGATTTAAAAAAAAGTTGAGAGTCGAGAAAAATTACTATGTCAGTTAACGAATAGTTTTAATGGTTAACAAATATTGATGAGACCGATATGTGAGCTTACAATTCTTTCTCCACTGTTCTCCATTGGAGAGAAATGGGATAATTTTAGTGTGTAGAAACCATGTCAATATGAAGGATCTACGGTAGGGTCAAACAGAGTAAAACTACCTCTTAATACTGACTCCTTTTTACATCGAATAATTGTCTTCAATTAATCGGAGAAAAGAAAAAGTTACAATCATATGTAAAAATTTGCTTAAATATTTATTCATACTCTCTATTACTTGTAAATTGTTTCTGCATTTAAAGCCGTGGGTATTAAACGAAAATAGTTAACAGCTCAGGCGGGTGAACATCGGAATACAAATTAACTGTTTAAGATGATCCTGTTATTTTTATTTCAACTGTTATATTATCAACAGCCTAACCATAAAAATATTTTCTGGTCCTGTCTTTAAGAAATCATGTATTTGAATGTGAAGACTGACATAGATGCTTATAGTATTTTGAGTTCAAATATTAGATTTATGTCTAGTTGGTGATCTTAAACTGAAAACGACTGATAAATCAATGTTAAAAAAAAAAAAAAATCTGGAAGTGTTGGATATTTCCTTAAAAATCAAGTATCGTATAGTTTTGTCAAATAGTGAGTATCAACTGCTCGTTTCAAATTGAAGCTCAAGTAACCAATTAGAAATTTGTAGAGATTGATATCTTTTGATTACGTAATTAGTATTGAAGTATTTAAATTATAAATCTAATTTGTTACTTTTTGTCAATGAATTGTATAATTCATTTCTTTCTTAGTTTCTTTTTCGGGGTTTATTTTTTAATAAATTTGTTGTCTCCGATTATATCGATTCTTAACTTATTTTAATTGAATTAAAAAACACAGCACAGCCTCTAACATAGCCGAAGGAAGTATAAAATCAAGTGTGAACTCGTTTACCTGTTATTCTCACCTTCATTAAAATGAACTTATCTCTCTCTATATATATTATATGTATATATTTGTGTATATTAAACAGCTATTAAGTTTTCTCAACGCGTATTTGTTTGAATAATTTTCTAGTAGCCTGATTTTGGAAATTCTCTAAGCACCAATGATCTTATAATTTTAAAGCATTGTCAAATATCTAAGATTTCCTCCTGTTTGCACCACTGTGAAATTTTTGTGACCATAACATGCTACTCCCGCTTTGGTCACAGTTACTAAACACTACTATTATTGCGTGGTTTCTCAAATTACATCACCCTTTTGAAATATTTTTTGAAATAATTGTTGAAAAATGATTAATATTTTTTTTTATAAAATTATTATAAATTTGAATTTTGCTTGCCCAATCTTCACTTAATATGCAAATATGAATTATTTAAATAATAATTTTTGTGTGTGGCTGACTTTAGTTTGGATGGTTGGTATAACACACATCTATTTCTTTTTGTTCACTAGAATTAATTTCATGGGATCTATATTTGAAGTTGGGTTTCGACCTGATCAATGATGAAAATCTAAAATTTAATTCGGGTCTCAATAAATGTTGATCTGTTTCTTTACTCTGGTCACCGCAAACAAGAACTCATTAGACCGCAACTTCCAAATTAAAGCGAGTTCGAAATATTAATCGAACTCGTAAACGAAACAATTCACAAACTTTTTCCGAAAAGTTTAGCGATTAGCTTGGTTCCAGGATTTGTAATAAAGTGATAAAATTCCTTTGCCGCCCAACTTGTCCAGTGGTCAACGTGTGCCTACTGCGGATAAGGAGGTCCTGGGTTTGAATCACAGTTCGGGCATGGATGTACTTTCTCCATACTGTCTGTCCTTTCCTTGTAAGAATGCATTTTGAATGGCTGCCTACCCTATAAGCAGATACCTATGGCGTGTGTGTAGTGAGGAAGTTGGATTCAACACCAAAATACAGCTCATTTGGAAAAGCGAAGCACCACACACCATAATGTCAGCCATGCTGTCACACGAGGACAACAACAACATAAAATTCATATTTCCTTAATATTAAGTTTCTGGCAATATGATAAGATTAATTTCCTATTCCATTTTATAAATTCTCTTATGTAATTTGAAAAGGGAATATTTAAAATCGGAATGTTTAAAGACGAACACAAACTAATATTTAAATGTAGGGAGTATAATATACTAAAAGCATTTTTGGGGAAATGGCTTAAAGGCAATTTCGTAAGTATAATGAAAGCAGAAAAATTGTGTTTATGAATCGAACCAAATCTTTTCGACTCGTTAGTTGCTGCTTATTAAATTCCTATGGCTGCATGTAGTCATGATTGAAAGAATGTCGCTACTGGAAGCAAATCTGTTTTATACACTACTCAAAGAACAATCATATTGATCAATAGAAACTAGAGGTAGCATATGATAAGTTATTTTTGGAGGAGCAACCTCACAATTTTATTCATTTTCAAAGCTCCACATTGGGTGTGGATGTTTATAATGGTTCGGAATCCACATTAAGTTGTAGGCCCCAGTTCAATTAGCCCTTGAGTGTATAAATTGACAGTTGAGAAACAGTCGCTCAACAGTCAATTGTAGCCCCTGAAAAATTAATGTAGAAACGATTTATGATAAAAATGTATCAGCCACGTTTTCTTATCAAATATTCATGCTGACTTTATTATAGGTATCTTTAAATTGGTTAGTAATAAAAAAATCATAAATTACCTTTCATTTAAATAGAAGAGTTCTCCTTAAAAAATGAATTTTTCTACTCATTTTGATAATTATTTCAAATATATATATTATAGTTTTATTAACTATACATAGTATTTTTTTAAATATAAGAAAATATGGATTAGTATCAATTTCATGAGTCCATATTTTGCTGACAAGTTTTACTCGTGAAACATTCACAATCAATTAAAATTAATGAAATGATTACATATTAATATGTGAGAAGAGTAATTTTTAGAGTTTTAAAAAAATTCAATTAATAAAATACTTGTATTAAATATGCGCTAAAGAGAAATTTCGTTATTGTATGTATTTGTGATTAAGATTTATTTTCGAAAATTTCAGGATTGCTGTTTGAAATTAGAGGAAAAGAAATATATATACAAACGAATTCAATTTCTAACTAGTACGTTTTCGCAATACTTTATCATGAGCTGATTCAAATATTTGCTAAGATCATTATATAAAGGGATCGTTAGGCAAACGTTGAATTTCAACCTTTTACTTTTGTCGCGGCACACTGTTAACAATTTCAAAATTTGGCGGCGAACAGAATATTTATTTAAAAGTTGCTTATTTACCTAGAAAACCGTTGTAAGTTTGTTATTTTGAACGTAAAATATAATATGTAATACTTAGAAAAGTACGTTTAGAAAAGTAATTTTAATAAAAACCATAATTATATTTACTATAAACATTTCAAATAATTTAAATCTGGTACATAAAAATGACGCACCACTGTGGTTGAAAATCATAACTCTTCTATTATCATGCGCAAAATCAAAGATGTAGTTTACTACAGCCCGTTTATGTACATTTTTTAAAGACAATAAAATAACAATTGTTATCTCGCTCCTGAACGACTACTGTGGCATAATCTGATGGTAATGTAGATTCAAAAGATTTAGAATAACAATTTAAAAATAAAATATTTTTCTTTTCAGATCTTTAAAAAAAATGACTTTCTTTCAAATTAAAGAAAAGGTGTCATGGGATTAACAAAGATATACATGTTAAGATTTAATGTAAAAAGAGACGATCCAAAAGCTATGTTTTCGAAGATAACTGCAAATCAAAGAAGTAATATTCATTATTGCTTCTTTGACGGATTTTGCAGTACTTGGCAGTATAGTGGAATGTATTCCCTCCACAGAGATTTGAAAAAGGGAATCTAAGGCTCTGTTACTTGGGTTAAAAAAGCGTATTTGATTACTTAATGCATTCCTTTACAATGTAACTGATCATGCATTTTACTATGAAACCTTGATTTAAGCATTCATTAAGATGATATTCATTGATATAATATAATGCTGGTTATACCGTAACTGATTCTGCTTTTTTGGCACAATTTGAACGTTGGTTGTTAACCGAAAAATTAATGGTTCAAGCCCACCCGGGGGCGTGTTTCTAAAAATTTGAATCATTTTCAGTTGTGAACTATGAAATTTCTGTTTCACTCTCTTGAAAAAAAATGTTAAAGTTCATATGTTCTCTTTTACAAAAATATTAAGTTTTCAGTTTCATAGTAATAAGTTGTTTGGGAAGTTTATGAATATTATAAGGTTCTAAATTAAAATAATTTCCTAATTAGTAAGCAGTGTTCCTATTTTAAAAATTCAAACAATGGAGATAAATCATTTGATAACAAAGTGTGATATAATTCAGACCTAATTGAGAAAAAGGAAATTTGTTTCGAAGCACTTTTTTTCATTTAAATGTGTTACATGTTAAGGGTTAATGCAAAATAAGACTATCCAAAACCAATGCATTGAGCATAACTGTTAAAAACTCCAAATCAAAGGAGTAATTTGTCTTATTTCAATATCAACCACTTTAGCAGTTGTCGGTAGTATTGTGATAAGTATGAGCACCTATCATTTGAGAGACCAGAGTACTACAGTGATTCTTAATCTTTTTTGTTGCTGCACACTTTGAACAATTTCAGTATTTAGCACATCTTATAAACATTTTTTAAACTTATATTCTTTATAAGACACTGTATAAAATAGTTTATGATAATAGTTTTGAATGTAAAATGATGTAATATATACTACAAAAATAACAGTTTGTTATTACTTTACTGTGACAATAAGAAATACTTTATAATTTTCATTATATACATAAGTTACAGAGTGGTTAGGAATCTCTGCCTTAATCAAGAGCCTTGAAGGATTGGGGAGTGAAATTGTCTGAATCTACATATTTAGGACGCTAGGGCAATTAGTGTAGAAATTTTCAAAGTTTTCTTCAAATGACTAGACAATTATATGTATAGTTTGGTGGCTTTTAACATTATCTGCACGTTTGCAACCCTTTTCAATATATGGATTAAAAGGACTTCTTTCCAAATGGTGGGTACTTAAGAATTGCAAATTTGATTTTTAAAAAAATCAGATTCATTAGAGCATTATAGAACCTAGATATTTAATAAACTCTCGATGTATGTTATCTGGGCCAACACTTAGCAGTTATTTAATACCAAAAAAGGAAACTTTTTTTTTCCAAAAAGTAAAAATTTTTATTAGAATCACTTGCCCAGTTCCAATAATCCTACGGGAGTTAAATTTCTTCATAATAAATTTCATTAGTTTTTCCGCTATCCTCATGTATTCACGACTCAAATGCTGATTATGAACAAAACATGTCAAAAGAACTATACATATTTTTTCTTAGGTCAAAGAGTTTTCTTTAAAAATTTGATCTTTTGAAGAAAGGGGGTTGTTATGTTTCCGCATATTTTCAAATTTAAAAACCTTAGTTCTATCTTTACCGATTTAATATATTGGGTTTTTTTACTCCGAAATAATATTTAACTCGACTCTGCTAATGAAGATTTTCAAAGCCTGTAATTATATAAAATATATTGTAATTTTTTTTTACTAAACAAAAATTATTACTCAAAAGAGAATTCAAATAAACCTATTATTAGTTCCCATTATTACTAGCGTGTGTTTAGTTTTGTAATATGCACGTATAAAATTAAATTTTTTTTTTGTTTAAATATTTAAGTTTTTTAAATTTTCATGTTAGGATTTTGGAATTAATTGGAATATTCCTTGAAACTTCACCTATCAAAATAATACTCGTATAGTCAATCAGGGAAAATAATATTTTGTCTGTGGTTGTGGTGAGGATGCATACATGAAAAACAAAACCAAGGGATTTGTTTGGCTGGCTGGAGAAGGGTTTCAGAATCTGAAAAGAATCGTTAAAATTTTGTTTCATATTGCTTTGCAAAAAACGTACTTATTGCCAATGCAAAAAAAATTTAATTTAATTAAATTTTATTTTATTAATATCCTCATGCCGCATGTCAGATATTTATATTATTTACTATGATATTTTAATACAAATAATTAAAGACATAGTAACACTTGTATTCTTTTCAATAATTTATTTTAAATCAGCTTATATATATATGTGTGTGTGAAAGATTAACAGCAATAAAACGTATAAAACTTGAAAATAGAAGACGTTGTGTCCAACTTTTTATAGACTTCAAATGAACTGAGTATATCATACCATGGCGGAATTGTAAATAAGTCTGTAGACTCAATCCGGAAACACTTGTAAGACCGCAAAATATAAGATCTAATACCATTGAGAATGGGTTGAATGTTGTATAGTCTTACTTTATGTAATATACTTGTGTTTACATAAATGCAGTTTTATTAACACAAACACAATTTATTAATCATCAAATGTGTATAATACATCAAAATAAAAATTAATAAAACTATCCCCACTTATATGTCATTTTAATATAACATGTACAAAACATTGATATGCATATTTGATGGTAGAATAAACATGCTTCTTCCCTTGTAATAATAAACAATGTTGCAAATGAATTTCAATTGAACAATAATTTTGTAATTAAATATCATCATGAAATGAATGATATTTGATTATTGATGGGAAACTTTATCTTGTAGAGCCTTTAAATATATAACATTTTTTTGTTTTCTTGTCTAGTTCAAGAACAGAAATATGAGGGTTTTCCAACTCGTCAACACTCAACGAACAGCTGTCCATGTGAGAAGCATGGATTTATCAAATTTAAACCACATACTTGTAATGAGTGTTTCTGTGTATTGTTAATGGTTATTGCAAAGGCTAGTTGTACATGAAACTGTAGACGTTTGAATTCAAATGCAGTATCCGTTGTTATCAATGGAATGCGTTTTAGTAGTTCATGTTTCACTTGGTGTTTTCCATTTAAAATGGTTGCCTCAATTATATTCATTAATTTTTTTTTACTGATAGCCTAGTCCCATTACATAGCCGCAGTGGATGTACATTCTGTAGAAGGATGATTGGGGAACCAGTTTTCAAAGATAAAATATGCGGTGGCATTCTTGGTAGATCCAATGAATTTAAAATTCTATTGGATAATTAACTTACTAATTTTTGACAACAGTATCTATGGATTTATATGTTGTTTCGTCATCAGGTATTTCATTTCGAATTATGTAGTTTATTAAATTCACATCAATGCTTTTGACTGCTAATATAGCACATTCACTAACACAATGATTATTTTTATAAATCTGCGATAAATTTGAAAAAAAAACAAAAAAACTTGGCAATTAGTTCATCAGTGAACACGCATATTGGTCTTTAACGATATTTTCTCCACATACCATTATAACATTGTTCATTAACATCGAAATGCGTTTATCGTTGTATATCAGGATCGAAATGGCATTAACAGTTCTATTTGGAGCAATAATTCCCAATTCGGTCAGTGATTTGTTCGCTATTGTCAAGTATACATCCTCAATTAAAATCAATGCTTCCTGATATATGTGATGTGAATTGTATGTTGAGATTAGCATTTATATTACGCATGTGATGTAAAATATGTCTTCACTCATATAGTCTAATATTTTTTCCAAAGATCCTTTGGATTAGCGGGAAAACATGTATGTGTGATAGAAAATAATGTACATATCATCTGTGTTTGATCTGTATTAGAAGCATCAGCGAGTGCAATATTACAGAGAGCATCTTTTTCTAAGAGATTTTATTTTTTGGCAAGCCTCAAGAAATACAGCTCAAATTACCATTGACTGTTCTTAATTTTTGGAAAGAGGTTGGTTCACGAAGATTGATTACATCCAAATAACACAGTATGTTTTTACCTAAAATTAGTAGAGTGTACAGATGACCCAATGCATCTGGGGAATATAAATTTAAGTGTCGTTGTACTGTTCTACCTTGTTTATGATCCTGAAATTTTCTTATTGATGTATTCCACGTAAAATAAATTGATACTTCAGAGTACAGTAGTGTCCTTGAAAAGGTATTTCTGCATAATGTGAAAAATTCAGTTAATATGGTTGGCTGTGTGAACATTGCTCTTGCACGTACGTTTTCTGATATAAAACGCTCACGCTACCCTACTTTCAAGATGTACTGCTAAATGAACAGCCGTTTGATTTCACTTATGAATGAAAAAAAAGATCCAATATTGACTGATATGCTACATAAGTAGCAATGAGGCTGTATGGCATATTTTATAACTTCATTAGATTTTTCACTCCAAACACTGCCGTATCTTTCTTTGTTCATATATTTTATAGCTTTAACCGAATTGATGTACTTAACATTTATATGTGCGTTATACGTTTTTAGTAGTAATGGAGAATATGGTACTGCCCAATGATTATTACCATCAATAGTATTGCTAGTATTGTTGAATACTTTTATTTTATTGGATTTTCCACCATCTTCGGTAGATCATCGTCGTTAGAGTGGATATCCATCATTTCCTGTAATAGTTTCAGCAAGAAATTCTTTAAGATACCACATTGTGCACTTTCCATATGATATCCATAGTGAATTATTTAATGAGCCACATGAACGATGAGTCGTAATTTTTGAGATAATGTCATGTAAGCCTTTATCAATTTCGATGTCTGTTATTTCTTGAGAGATGGTTTTATCAATTCTGTTTGGCGAAGAAAAAGAGGTTTAAAACATGCGCATATTTTAATATGGATGATGGAAAAGATACCATTCAATGGAATACATCCAACCAATGTCTCTCCAAATGCATAGTGTTTGATAGTAAAATATATGAAATATTTTACTTTTTGCTTAAATACACATTCAGACATATCTGCACGTGTTTTTATATGACGATAGTCATATATATATATATATATGACTATCTCATGGTGGTTGTCCAAATAATAAAAGTTCCTTTATTTCCTCCCATGCTGGGTTGTATGTAAATGTGATGAAAAAATATGGAAAACCATATTCATGAACATTCGTCATTGCATCTTGTGCATATTAATGCATGTGTCTTGAACTGCCTGTAAATCTGGGTGTTAAAATGGCCGTTTTTCATTGGCATCGTTTACAACTGCGTCTCGTAAATGACTACTCTTCAGAACGCAATTTGACTTGATTTAGTCGTATGTAGAGGAGTCCTTCACTTTCTATTTTTGCATACATATAAACAATGTATGATTACCAGCATTCTCACTAATCATCGTGTGATATGTATGATAATTCATAGCGCTGACCTTTTCGTTAATGTCCATATTAGTTGCAAGAATTCTCATTACATTATTCTTAAATTATATTCATTACATTAAATTCATTAATATTGAAATGATATCCTATTCTATTTTGGCAAGTAGAGGATGGATATTATAATACATCATACGAACGATGCATTTTTGATACTTGCTGGACATCACCATTTCTACGATGAAGAATGATATTGCGAGAATTTAAATTCTTCAAATTTGACGTATGACACGTCATCGAACGTTGGTGCGTTGAGTTGTTTTCGATGTTGACCAAAAGGTGTTTTATCTGCCTTTATTTTTACTTTGTAATCGTCGTATGGTATTTGTTCAATGACGTTTTTAAATAATTTAATCAATTCTTTATGTTGTTCAAACAAATTTCTAATTCATCAACAATATCTGATTCAGCTGTCACCGTCTATTGATTGGTTCGTCAATATTTCCCATAAAATATATCTAAAGATATTTATAATCAGTATTTGGCAAGGGTAGTTGTGATCCAGTATGGTGATAAATTATACCTGATTCTTTAAATGTTGGCATATCATTTGTGCTAACGACAATCGTTGTTCCGAACGATGTCTTTTGGAAGCATAAATTGTACTTGCGTATATTTAAAAAAATATTTTGATTATTTCATCTGATACTAAAGTTAATAATTCAGGTGGTGAACTCAAGTCTAGTAACTTTACTTTTGCACCTGCACAGCACATACATGGTGTTTCATTTTTAAATTTTTGAGCTCCTTATTACGTACACTTTTTATCCATTTTCCCAATAATTAAACTTGAATGAAGACTAATTGAATTTATATAGTTTCAATTACAATCCCCTTTACAAAGCAGTATGTATCGTTCATCTTGTCTATGACCTGCGAATTCTATTCCTTTGCTGCCTTGCTTTCCTCTGTTCACTCGCTTCGAATGATCGATCAAGAGCATTGTGAACTTGATCTCTTTCTTGCCAAGCCTGACTCTGCTCACTTGCTTTTAATGAATGAGCAAAAGCAGTGTAGAGATTACGCTTTCTTCTTTCTTGCCTAGTTTTTCATTGCTCACATGTTTCTGAAACTCGTTCTTCTCTCCCCTTTTTTATTTGATTTGTAAATCAACCAATTGCACTTCGCGTTGGTGGCATAACCGTGAGGTGAAACAAACGTATTTCCACTTATTTTCTTCAGCTGGAAATCAAAAATATGTGAATAAATAAAAATATTAATTTATTCTCGCATTAATTATTGCAAAAGTTTTATGGCTGCATTTTTATTTTTATTAGAATTTGCTGTCGAAAAATCGAACGTGAATAGCATTAATATTGATTTTTGTAATTTAGATGAATTTGTTGAAATCTTAAATGAAACACAATTTATGTATTTAAAATATTTTAAATATGAATACGATTTATAGTATTTATATTTTGTAAATTATTGTGTTTGAATAAAGTGATACAAAATTTCCCTTCCGACTTATACTCTTATTATGGTTATTTCTTACAGATTAAATTTTTTCCCATAAAATTCACAGAATTTAATTTTAGAAAAAAAATTAATTTTTCAGTTTATTCAAGATTACACTTTTAAGAAATATTACTAATTATATGTTATTTTGAAATTTTTGCGGTATTTGTTTAGAAGCACCAAGAACCCCAATCCTGCTTTAAAAAAAATGAAAAGCCTTCCGAAGGATATACCTAATAATTTTCCAAATTTTCACGGTGATTAGATCTATGGTTTTTTAATCTATCGAGAACAGACAGACAAACCATTCATTTATAAATACACTACTGGCCATTAAAATTGCTACACCATGAAGAAATGCAGATAACTAAATGATATTTATTGGCAAATATATTATACTAGAAATAACAAGTGATTAAATTTTCAAAAAATTTGTCTGGATAGATATCCTGAAAAATCAGTACCCAGAACAACCACCTCTGGCAGTAATAACAGCAGTTATAAGCCTGGGTATTGAGTCAAACAGAGATTGGATTTTATGTACAGTCACAGATGCCCATGCAGCTTCAACACGATGCCACAGTTCATCAACCGTAGTGACTGGCGTTTGGTGACGAGCCAGTCGCTCGGCAACCATTGACCAGTTGTTTTCTATTGGTGAAAGATCTGGAGAACGTGCTGGCCAGGGCAACAGCCGAACATGTTCCGTATCAAGGAAGGTCCGTACAATACCGGCAACATGCAGTCGGGCATTATCATGCTGAAACGTTGGGTTTTACGGGGTTCGAATAAAGGGTAGAGCCACGGGTTGTAACACACCAGAAATGTAACGTAGACTGTTCAAAGCACCGTCAATGCGAACAAGAGGTTACCGAGACGTGTATCCAACGGCACCCCATACCCTCACGCCAGGTAATTTGTCATTATGACTATGACGAATTTACTCTGCCAGTGTGCGTTCACCACGATGCGGCCAAACATGGATGCAACCATCATGATACTGTACACAGAACCTGGATTCATCTGAAAAGATGACGTCTCGCCATTCGTGCGCCCAGGTTCGTCGTTGATCACACCATTGAAGGCGCTCTTGTCTATGATGCAGCGTCAAGGGAAGCCGCAGCCATGGTCTCCGAACTGAGAGTCCATGCTGCTGCAAATGTCGTCGAACTGTTCGTGCAGACACTTGTTGTCTTCCAAACGATTCCGTTTCTTGACTCACGGCTTGTGACGTGGTTGCACGATCTATTACAGCCATGCGGATAATATACTTGTCTTCTCGGCTGCTAGTAATAGGTGGTTGTTGAGATCCCGCATGGCGTTCCGTATTACCGTCCTGAACTCATCGATTCCATATTCTGCTAACAGTCATTGGATCTGGACCGACGCGAGCAGCAATACTGTGATAAGATAAACCGCAATCGCCTGCTTTGTCTGAATGCGCTGAAAAGTTAATCATTTATACGAAAGGAAGAAGCAGCTGTGATATGCAAATTTCACGTCTGTAGCATGTCGCCTTCTTGGTGTAGCAATTTTAATGGCTAGTATTGTATATTAAGAGAATCATTATGTATAATGAAACGATAGAGATGATGAGTTGTGGATAAAATGTTTCAATAATAATTAAGACAGCTGCATATCCAGTGATAGTGTAATGATAACTGATGGCAGATTACATACAGACACTGGACCTGTGACGTTTGGAAGGTACCAACGCTTACCCTTAAAGTAGAGTGTCCCATCTGCTTAAGACGGAAAATCTATCCTATCCTTAAGCAACAAAGCCGTAGTCACTACGGAGTAATCTTAATGATTGTGAAGTTCGAAGGAGTTATTTGTGATCTAAAAATGTAATGGAAATTACCTTGTGGATATTGGGTAATCGCTAATACTTCGTCGACAAATAGTAGAATTTGCGGAAGAAAAGTGGATTCTCTGTCTAAAATCAACCCAAGGAATTTTTATATCATCGTCATGAAGGAATAAGTCTACTCGTTAGGTGAAACAAAGAATCATGATAGAAGCTAGTTTTCTTAAAGAAATGATCACAGTATATAATAGACAATTGAAAATAGTAGAAAATAATCTTGTTACTTGATATGCACAGAGTAGTTTTAGTCTCTCACTTAAAGTCATATTTGATCCGAGAAATTCATATTAGATTCAAAGAAATTATAAAGTCGTCAATATATAAACTACAGTGAACAGAAGGCAGTAATTTTTGAATGATGCTATTAATGAAGAGATTAAAAAGGGATACACTTAAAACACTGTCTTGAGGAATATCTTGGTTAAAAAGAGAGTTAACCTCTTGAACAGAAAATGTGTGTGTGAACGGCTTGAGAACAGTTTGGCTAAAAGTATTCGAGAATGAACCTCCTATACAGATTCTAAAAGCATAAGAAGTAAGGAAATTTCATATAAATATATAAGATTAACTCAGAAGCCACAATTATGCAGAGTACGAATAATTTAATATTGTCAGGTACGGTCATGTACTTTAACTATGTCAAAGAAGATTGCAACAGATGGTTTATGGTTCTCAAAAGCATTTCGATTTTGGGATTCGAAATCAATGATATTAATGATAGTAGATCATCTCATACGAATGCCACTTAGGTGTGAAGAGGGATGCACTTATTCTTTTCTAAGACATAAATGAGTCTAGCATTAGCCATACGCTAGAAAGTTTTGAACATGCAACATAGCGGTGAAGGTTAGCCCTGGACAGTGCCTTTAGGCTAACGGGTTTGGAATATTCGCCCATAACCAAGTCTCGTAATTTTGAAACACAGCCAAGTGACGACGTCACACCTGAGCTGGCACGTTCCTCTCCACCAGTGGAAGGACTTTGGACATCACATTTTAACGTGAATGCGTCCCCAACCCACAGGGATTCAACTACCTAGGATTGGGAGGGGTAACTGGTCCCTTTCTCCCTCAATATCTGCGTCAAATGATGCTTCGCTTTGCTGACCTCGTAAAAACTTATGGACGATAACACTGAGGATCATAAGAATCTTTACCGGAATTCAAAGCTGGAATCATAATAGTTCCTTTCTATAGTTTAGGTTAAGTGTTATCCAATCAATTTCTATCAAAAAATAGTACCTTTAATACGGGACTTTGATGTAAGTGACGGAGCATTTGATAAGGACCATCAGGTCCTGGGGTGGTGTCATTTACCTGATTTAAAGCTGTCTTCAATTCGGACAATCTAAAAGATCTATAGTAGGTTAGATTATGTCGTTCAGTAAATTTTAGGGATGATCACTGAGTTTTTTATTCTATAAAAAAATGGATTTAAAGAATCTAGCAAGTGTCTCACGGATGATACTAGCAATATCTATCACTGAGGAATATACAGCACAGATTCAGCTTTTAAAATAAGAATGAAATAATTCTTATTAGCCTTTGGCTATTTTCACATTCCTCCAAAACTATTTTATAGATGTTGATGCTGTGATTGAAGACACATAACGAGTCCAAGATTCTCTTAGTATTAGTTCTCTTTGTATGACTTTTTCGTCTACTCTAGTTAGAGCTTTTGCTTTTTTTTAGAAACACAATAACATTCTCCGTAATGGCTAAGATAATTTTTTGAAGGAGTCAATATATATATATATATAGTCAATATATATTTGCTTTTTTTTAGAAACACAATAACATTCTCCGTAATGGCTAAGATAATTTTTTGAAGGAGTCAATATATATATAAAATATCTTCATAGATTCAAACGCAATTTTCCTAAAACGAGTTGTAAACTTGTGAAAGTAGCCGCTACACTTAATTATTTGTATTGTTCTTATTTAGATACAGGTGTATGCACAGTAAGTAAAAAGAAAATTGAGGATTTTCCACAATGTTTGCAGTAATGTGTCAAATTAAAAAAATAAAAAGCGTTTTCCTAATTTTTTTTATTTACACCTGGAAAAGTGTTACAGATATACACCACACAAGGAAGGAATTAACTTGCTTGATATGGAATTGTAATTTTTAATTTTTCTCTCCATTGATATGTAATTTACTAATGTTATAGCAGTAAATAGTTATTTTTATTACTCTGTTCATTCTCAAATTCATGTAGTTCGCAAGTTTACTTTTATTGTATAGTGTTTTATATGCAGATAATTTTTAATTTGCAGATATGTATTATATTTACACAATATGCATAGATACATTGAGACTAGAAAACTTTTAAAAACATGACAGTAAATTTAAAGCTGACTTTAAAACATTTCTTATTCAGCGAGTTTTAAAAATTAGGATTTGTGCTAAGAATATTTAATCTGCAACTCCTGAATGATTTTTAAGATTTAATTAAGTTTTTTGTAATGAATATAATTTATAATAAGGAAAATCTAAATTTTCAGATTATATATACATTTTTAAAAACCTTATTTCTAAAGCTTGAGAGGAAGCTCGTAGAATTATTATACCTATAAAATTAACATAACAATGAAACAATACAAATAAGATTTTATCGCATTAATTTTTCAATTTTAAATGTAGTTCAGCTTAACTTTACGCACATTCAGTCCAAATTTATGTGTATGAATAAAAACAGTTTTATTTAAAAACTTATAAATTGTATTATTTATATTGTATGAAAAATTGGTATTTATTTTCTGCAGAAAACTCATGTTTCAAATTTAGCACCAGAGTACCCAATTCAAAGCCTATATTACAGAATGACAACAAATTACGTTTTTTACTTCCTACAATTTATTTAATAAACGGTAATTTTTATATAAGTATTTTTCATTTCTTTTCTGAAAACATTTTGATGATTTGAATGAAGATCCCTTTTTATTTTAACTAAACACCCGATTTTATTTTGAGTAATAAATCACATTTGATTAATATTTTTGTGTACAAAACCCACATTTAAATTTAAAAAACTGCAATAAACTGTATTAAAGGATAAAAATAGTTTATTCCAAATATTGTTTAGCTCTCAAATCGTACTCTATGACGAAGTACACCTTGAGAAAATATAAACCTTTCAATCAGAATCAACAAATATTTTCGGCCCTCTTTAGAACTGTATAATGGAGAATAATTTATATTATCAAATGCAATAATGAAACGTGACTGTTTTGCGAACTTATAAAAAATTGAGTGCTAAAATAACTATTTCTGTAACATTAATAGTACATTTTATGTATAATTTCTAATTTGTTATTTTAATCTATTGTTTTTCCTTATGTTTTTTTATTGTTTCTTATTACTTAAAAATTTATATTTCACTGGTATATAAATAAAAATAGAAATTAAAGAGTGAAAAATAAGTACTGAAAATAATTTCATAATTTTTCTCTTTGATTTGTATGAAAAAATCTCTAAGAATTTTCAAAAAAAAAATTTAATAGTTATTTAAATATTTCCTTTTAAATATTCAATTCTAATTCTAAGAATAAGAAAACGCATTTTTTTGATTCTTCATAAAATCAAACTGTCCTAAAATGTGCACTTTCAAGCAATTTCGTGCACACACACAATTATTTTTTACAAATTTTTTTTTTATACACCATGTGGTTTTCAAAAGGCCTTTGATTTCCCTCAATGATTTGTAATAATTCACATGAAGTAATAAAAATATCGAATCTCCTTTTCCTCCATTGAGAGATTTAAAATATATAAAAGCCAAGAATTCCATTGCCATTAAAATTTTGGATTGCTCGAATATGAAGTTTGCGAACTTTTTCTTCAATTTTGTGAATTTGTACTGAAAATTATCTTAAATAGTAAAAATGGTATGGAAAAGTAATTATACTCCCAGAAATGTACATTCTTCTTATAAATATATAACTTATAAATATGATCTGGAGATTGATTCTAGAAAAGACTGTTGGAACATAGAAAATTTGAATCAAATTAACAAAATTATATGATTAACAAAATTTATGTAGTTTAAAGACAATATAGGTGTAACCAGAAATTAATTTTGAAATGTGAATATTGTCAGTTGGCCGCTTACTCAGTTGAACGTAATGGAACGCTGTTTTAATTAAGTTAAACTCAGTTTAAATTTTCTATATCATAATGATATCCTCAATAACTTGTGTGTGATGTACTAAGAAATTTTAATGTATTAAATAAATAAAGAAAACTTAAAACTTTCTTTTTTATAATTCAGTGGGCCGATATGAATACAGTAAAGTTCTTTAAGAATATTTTGTATAATGAGTGTGGCAATGATGCTATATTAAAAACTTCAATTTCTGGAAAATGTAATTAAAACCGTTTTGTAAGTTTTTAATTAACATTTTATAAATAATTTATTAATATTAATGAAGTAACAGGGAAATATAGTATGTAAATTTTTTAAAATTAAAATCTATAACTTAACATAAATAGACAGTGATTAATTCAAAAGAGTAAATTATAAAACTTATAATTAAGCAAAATTAAAATTATTACATCATAAGGAAATTCTTTTTCAAAAAAGTAATTTATTAAATAAAAATGATTTAAATAAACTTAAGTATATTAATATTTTTATATTTAATAAAATTGAATTTATATTAAACTGAATTACATAAGTGTTCTTTGAAGAAGTTTAATTCACAAAAAGACAATTTTAATTACCTTAAACTTTATTTAGTTAATTTAGATGAAAATTAAGTATTTAAAAAAACAGTTTTACTCATCTATTGAGGAACCAAAGAACTAGAAATAAGAAGTACTTAATGTTGATGTTTTTATACAAATGATTCATGACTACAGATGATCTTATAAACTTTTGATAGAAAACTAAGAATTTAAAAGATACATTTAACAATAATAATTCAAATGATAATAAGCAATCCGAACATTATAATAAAGCTGCAAAACAAACGAGCGCAAATCAGTAGACCTATTTAAAAAGCCTGGGAAACTTCATCCCAGTGAAGTCTTCAGAATGCCGTTGCCACAGTGGTTCCCCTCCAGTCTGGATGACGATATGAAGGTACTCTAGGCATTCTTCATTGAATCCTTGAATACTGCGTAACAGTGTTGGACACCTCATGCTTGACTGGTGAAAGAAACGTCTGTGTTATAAAACTTCAGGAATAGATGTTGAGAGCACATTCGCTGGTTTTAGGCAATCCACTGCAACTGTAGATTCTCGGCCTTTGAGATAGATTAAAATCTTTGAATGCATGACCTTGAATGGACTACAATAAGGCTTCAATGGCTTTTGGATAGTGAGTGTGAACAAAGACACAAGATGCTGTTTGCAGATCTGGGTGGATGAAAATATCCCCTGTTGAATAATCAGAGGTTGGCACAGGAAGGAACATTCGCTTGTGGTATCGTAACCTCTGTGCGAGAGTCACTGGAAGGCAACTGATTTAAAAGATAATTCTTAAAATTTATCCGGGCAAGTAAAGATACTGGCGTAAATCAATTCAGCTGGTGAAGTATCCAGGTGTTCTTATAGGGTGGCACGTATGCCGAACAAACACACAGAATGGTGAACAAAATTTTAGATCAAAATTTTATGTAGGTGACACTCAAAAGACGATTTGAACTGTCTGTGAATTATTTTCCTGGATGCATGGTGGGGAAGTCTGCCTGGGAAATTTTAATCATGGCTTTGCTCAAATGCAAATGTTAAGCTCGTGTTTTTTGTGGTTTTAGCAGATCAAATGCAAATGCTCATGATCTGCTAAAACCACAAAATTTCGACCTTCAACAAAAGGTCTGAAATGCTTGGTTGCCGAATAGTCCAACAGTTCTCGATCATAAGTACTGTATTTGCATTCACTAGGCTTTAATTTTTTTTCAAAAAGAAAATCTTAGAGGTTGTAGTTAGTTACCTTTACTTTTCAGAAGTACCGCGTTGATGTAAGTATCTGATACTAATGACAACTGAGCTTCATATTTGGGTTAAACTAAAACTGTTATACCAGCTAACTATGACTACAAATGCATTTTTTGTTTCATTGGTTCACAAAGTTTGTCTTTTCAAATAACTCAATTAGTTTAATGACTGATTTTTAAATACATCAATAGTTCTGATGAGAGGATTTAGGGAAAAGCTTAAGTCGATTTTAGGAACAATGGTTTTACCAGAAAGAGTGAAAAACAGTATGAAGAAGTTGATATTGATCAGAGATTGTTACGGCATTCTGTTATGAAAAGCACTTCAAACTTTCCAATAACTATTTTGCTTTTTGAAATAACGAATCTGACTAGCACATGGAATTTTTGAAGGTCTAATTAAGCATTGTTTTATTAAAGTGCAAAATTCCTTTTTTTTCTTTAGAAACTTAAGTTTTTTTTGGTTGTCTTCTCAACTTAGAAAAAACTAGTTTCATAACAGTGTTAAGCATCGTGAGTTATTTTCGCTTAAAACTACATTTAATAGTTCGATATTTTAGTGAAATTGTAAATTAGAAATAAAAATTAATCTTCGTGAACTGCGTGGTGCGGTTTTCCCTTTTGCACTTAAGTATGTACGATTATCAATCAAACAACGATTTTTAACATCAACAAAAGTTTCCAGAAAATTACTACCCAGAAGTGGATGCAAAAGATCCAAGTCCATAAGAAATCTCTATGTAAACCAAAATTAAGTCTTAATGTTTTGTACCACAACTTTTTATTTTAGATTTATCAACAGAATACAAGATGAAGTTTTGAGGCATAGACTGAGCTTTTAACTTTCAAGGAATGCAACTAACAGCAGCTCCGCTATATATTAAGAATTGGAATACCGTATTATCATAGATAAATAAACTTCTTTGGCTGGGACTACCATACACTGCCGCAGACGAGTTATTTAATTTTTTCCTGAAGATGACAAAGAAAAATATAGTACGTCAAAGCATTTTGACCAAACCGGTGGCGATACGCACGATTTCGATTATACTTAATTTATTGTGTACGAGTTAAGCTTCTGTCTTTAGATTGCAACATTTCTACGTCTACTCCTGCTAAAATCTCGAACGAGAGAATCTTTTAAACCTGATCGTAATTCAGCAATTTCATTTTTTAGTGTTTGAAAATCCAAGTCTTCTGAAATAAGGATTTACAGCAGGTCTAGAAGGCAAAAACCTAGTTGACTATCTGCGATGAGAGACAATCCGACTAAATCATTAGAAACAAAGTCTACTGCTTCAGTTTGTAAGTCTTTGCAGCCATGAAGATATCGTCCTCTACTTTTATACAAGATTAATTTCTCATAACAACTGCGAAAGTCTTGTATCTCCTAGCCGTAACTCTGGTAATAATATTTGCAATTTTGAGCTTTCAGATTGTTAAAAGTTACTAAATATACAAGATTTTATTGTTGTGTACAAATCTGCTTCTGGAGATTTGTGAAAAATATCGGATACGCAAGACAAAGCTTTTAACTCTAGTGCTGCAACAACTATATGAAATTTTGTTTAATCAGCCATTACTCCCGACAGTTTAAACTCGGATTTTAATTGAATGAATCAAAACTGAGGACTAATTTCAAAAAAATGGAAGGAGGTGATTGCGAAATGGACGGAAACTCTTGCTTGGTTCCGGCACTGCTTTGAAGAGAATTAGCTATTGCAAAAATAATACCAATCTCTTTACAAATCACGAAATACAGTTGTTCAAGAGAAGAACAATTTAATACAAAAATTTTCACTCACCCAATTAAAGAGTTTCCCAGTAGACACAAACTTGAAGTATCAATTAAATTGAAAAGTTTGAATAGTCTAAAAGTGCTTGTCACAAAGGCCATTAACGGGTCACCAATGAAATATTTACTGTTACCTGGTTGACATTTTTATAATTCATTTTTACTTCATGAATCCAAATGATTTTCATAAATTGTTTTAATGCAAAACTAAGAACTTAAAAAGATGCAACATTTTAACAATAAAAAATCAATAAGAAGAATTCTCAATATTACAATACAGTTGGAAAACAGAGAGAGAAAGCACCTCAGCAGTTCTATTTATACAAGCTAAGCAACTTCAGTCAGTGACGTTACCAGAATGCCGTTGCCACTCGAGTCTTTTCAAAGTTAACACAATGAACGATATTATCAGAAATTGGTTTCATTTGCTTAACCGAGGAATTACTCAAAACCCGGATTTTTCCAAACTACCGAGGACGTCATAGTTCGCAAGATACACACTTTTGATACAATATACATAAGTCTAAAGCAAAAGGTGTAAACCGCAGACTTTTTTAAACTTACATAAAAATTACAATTAAAACATAAATTGCATAATTTAGCAAAATCAAACGGAGAGCTTTTTAAACCTTCAATTAAAATTTATATTGAAGCTAAAATTATGACGTCCTCTGCCTCACTGAGGTCTGAGAAGGTGTCAGCCACACTTTTTTCCTTGGCTTCCTCTTCCTACCAACTCACACACACAGAGAAAGAAAGAGAGAGGAGATAGCATACGTTGAGCTTAAAATGAATTTAATTATTTGACTGCTGTCAATAATTCCAATTAATTGATTAACTAAATAAAATGCCTTATAATTTCCGCCAGTATAACTGATACTTTTAAAAACTCATTTCCAATGTTTGTGCAATAAATTGTGAAATGTTTTACCTTGGTCATAAAATATTGCTTTTGTAATGCCTTCCGCATATTTTTCTTTCGTATAAGCTTAGTATTGTTTTCTATAAATCTCCTCATTAATGGTAAAACATCACTTTCAAGATTCAAATAGTCCTACTTAGGTATTAGCCACTATTGAATAATGGAAGACGGATTTTGGATTTTTGTTTTCTGAATATAATTGTCTGGGGGTGGATGCTTGGTAGTTTTCTGGATTTGCTTCCTTCCGTCATTTAATATGGCCCACTATTTGCGAAAAGGTCCTCCTAGAAGGCAATTATGAAGTGGACATTAAAATACCTTAAAACAACTTCAATTATTTAATAGTAGTATACTTTAAAGTATTAAAAAGAAAATCTTTATAATTTCAGTGTCCGATCCTATATTTGAATATTTTACATAACATGTGTTCCATGCCGTTTACACAATAATATTTGTAAATTCAATTATGCTAATTTCAAGAATATATACCAAATACACTTGTTTTAATTTTTGAATTTACCATTAGAAGTATAGGTACGAAAAATATTTCATTTTCAGATGGATCTCGTTGCATTTTGCTTACATAAAATGTATTGAATTTAAAATTTATAAATTCATTCTCCTTACAATTATTATTAAATTAAAATTGAAACTTTTATAAAAAAAATTGAAATAATTGAAAAAAATCTGAGTTTTGCTGATTTATCTGATTTTTGCCCAAAAAGTAATAATTAAATGCACATACTATTTTTTAGCTACTGACTAAGTATACTTAAATTTATCTCTGAGAAATAGTTGTAATCGTTAAATTTTAATGCAGAAAAATCACGAAGATTTCGAGAATGTTTTGAGTGATTTCTTTCACTGCACATTTGAACATTTATTGTACATCATTTATTATTTCTTGTATACATACTTTCATTCCTCAAACAATCCGAATTTTTGATTTTCTGCAAGTGGCATCTTCAACTTAACACATTTCCTTAGCCACCTGCTCCCATAAATCATTCGTGATGCTCAGCGGAAGTGAACTTCGATTTCCGTCAAAAGCTTTCTTCGGTGGCCTCAACGCTTCTTTAATGTTGCCCCTTTTAACGATAAAATGAAAATCTCATTCCAAAATTCCCTATGTTTTGCTGACGATGACCAAAGTATTCTGTATTTCTACTTTTGTTGCAATTTATCTTTAAATCTCTGACTCAAAAAAAAAAAAAAAACTTTTTTATCAAATGGATTTATTTTATTGTTTGTTAAATATTTTCTTATATACATTATTCAAAGAATCTTTCTGCGAAACAATAAATAGTTCCAACAATTTAATTACATTTACGACCAAATATATTAGTCTGTAATGTGTTTTTATCTTTTATTTGCATAAGGAAAAAACTCTTAATTTTTTTAACAGAGAAATTAAATATTTAAGATTGTTTAAATATCTTAAAGGAAAAATCTTAATAATTTTGGTCTTTTTTCATTACATTGTTGATTAAATGTGGAAAGTAAAATCCAGAACGTCGTTTGTATTTTCTTTGAATGCTATGTTATTTATATAAGAAATGACACAGTATATTTACTATTTATGTGTTTATCGAAAGAAAAACACAAGTTATGAAAATACTTTTAGTAACAAAAATATAGTGTAATAAATTTGCTTAATTTTAAGTTGCGCAATTTTTCATTTAAACTGTGCATATCTGCAAAGATAATTTAAATAAAATAAATCATTGTATTGAATATTTATCAAAATTTTAAAGCAAAATAAAGTTTAAATTAAATTTATGGAAATTCTTTTTCCACATAGGTATAAACAATAGAAATTTATGATTACGCGATAATGTTTTAACTTTACTACCTGTTAAAGTAAACTCGTATTGATAATAAAAGTACTTACCCTGAATGTCTTAAAATAACCATTTTAGTACTTAATGTTTAATACTGGATAAGAAACTGCCAGCCAATTGCGTCAATATTTTAACTTTTCTCTTCAGGAAATGGGACTAATATATGGTTCTCATAAAGACATAATTTTCACAATAAAGAAAGATAGATAAAGATATGCAGTTTTTAAATAAGAAGCTTCATACAATTTGAATCTAAATTTTTTTTAATGCTAAATATTTTTAATAGATTAATTAAATTAAGTCATAAAATATATTTCAAGTCACAAAAAACATTCACTATAAATGTTTTAATAAGAGAAATAATTTAGTAATTATGTAACAGCGTTACAGCAATGTAATTTGATTTTTGTTACTGTGTTGATTGTTATAGGCACTACATTACTGTGATAATATAACAGTGACATAATAAAATGATAAAAAAGTTTTTTTGAATTAATTTAATCACATTATCCATTTAAAAATAAAACAAATGCATTTATAAGAGGCTATCAACACATGCATCAGATAAAATTTCTTTCTTTCTGAAAATTAGAAAAAAAAATTATGCATCA
>CM057820.1:24259505-24349505 GCA_030067965.1 Latrodectus elegans | reverse complement strand
ATATATATATATATTTCTACAAATGTTTATGTATAGATAAAAGTTGTAGAAAATGTGCAGTTCAACAAAACTAAATTTACAAAAATATTTTGGAAAAGCATATTTTCTAAGTTTTATCATAAGGCAAAAGTGGCAACTCATTATTGGAGCTTAAAATGAAATACATAGAAAGATTATATTGTTAAATACAAAATCATTTATTTGACATCAAATTATAATCTTGACTGTGTCGTTCTGTGCTGTTTCTAAAATTAAATGAAGAGAACTAACTATGCAAGCATGTGGAGTCAAAAATGTAAATAATTAACTGATAATAATATAATTCAGTTAGTTTCACCATGGGTAAGAGCAGCATTTCTACTGTTTACAGGAAAATGTATCGGATTAGATTACACCCATTGTTGAACTATTAAGATTGTTGTACAATTTATGCTTTCTGCATGATCTGTCGCATTAAGCAATTGTGGGTTTTTTTTTTTTTTGGTTTCTTCACTAGCAACTGTTATGTGGCTCTTTATCTATTTAAAGAAAAAGGCGAATTCATGATTTAAAGATACCAAGTAAGTATCAAGATTTAAAGAGTGTTATAAATTACCTTATGTGCATAATTTTATCTAGACTTATAATAATACCGGCAAGAATAACAATATGGGATTAGAATCAATACAATGTATCTAAGACTATGCTTATGCTTAATTTCAGAGTTTGTTCTTCGAAACGGGTGTGAAAGAAACGCTTGAATTATAGAAACATTTCTTACATTTATGAAGGACTACCTTGCGTGTGGATAGTGAAACAAACATAAGAGTATAAAATACAATAATAAAGTTTAAAATTAAGAGATTATTGAACAATTTTATAATGGCTACACAAATGAAGAGTTGAAATAATATAAAAATAAGACCACTGAAATCTCTCAGATGTTTTATAAAATAATAATATTTGTTAATGATAGCAATCATAAAATAAATAATTGAAAGGAGGTTGAATGACAAGCTAAAATTGTAAAACTCAGTAAATTGGGTGAACAATGGTAACAAACACACGATAACCATAAAAATTACCAAAAATCTATAAGAAAAATAAATTTATAGAATGATTTGATATTTCATTTGAGCATTTGTGAAGCAATAGGAAATAAACAGTTTGAAAAAAAAAAGTTTCAAAATTTGTAATTGATGACATATTCATCGTAAAAGGCTAGAAATAATATTTTCATATTTCTGTAGAAATATCTTATTTTTTTGGAAAATGAGATAAATTGCAATATAGAAGTAAGTAGCAATGAAATGTTGGGGATAAATTTGCTTTGAGATATATACGACTATATTGATATTGTTATAATATTATCATTGATATGGTATTACGTTGATATATATGTTTGGTACATTATGATATTATGCATATTTATTATATCAAGGTAAAGATATCACATGATAGAATCATTAACCTGAATCCTATACAAGACCATTTTTATCAATTTCTTTCATGTTGCCGATTAAGATATTTAATATATCGATATTGAATGCATCGATTAAGATGTAATTAAATATTAAGATAGTGACTAAGTTAAATTCACCAAGTTATATTTCAGATTAGGCATTTTTTCTCATTTTCTGTTTTTAAAATCTTGCACCACAATTTATGAAGAATTAAAAAAAAAAGGATTATTTAATCAATTATAATTTGCATAGCTTGCAATAGAACAGAAATATTTTTCACGAAAAGCAGTTATTAGTGACACAAAACATTTTAATGTAATATATTACATGCATTACTAAGTTTTATTACGTATCCTCATTTTTTGTTCTCCACTTTTTCATTGTTTCCTTGTAGGTACATACGTTTTATTTTCGTAGAATTTTAAAATATACGTCATTAAATTTTGTAAATTGCTTAGAAACAATGGTTACAAAAATAATATATTAAATAATTTCTTGAATCTTCTGATAGTAAGAAATCTGTGAAAATAAGAAGCAGTATATTAATATGATTATGAAGATACAGAAAAAAAATATTTCAAGTATGTTTAGCAAGTAAACAAGAGTAAACAAAGTTCCTTTGAAAAAATGTTTTGTAGAATCTCTTTCTTACGAAAAAAAATAACCTTTATATTACTTGAAAAAATCTCATTATATTATTCAAAGCTGAAATATATATTCAACAAAATTCTTTGAAAACATTAAGGAAAATTTAAAAAAATCTAATCTTAAAGAATAGAAATAGAAGGATTTTTAAGTATTCTAAACATTAAAACAACTTTTTTCTTTTTTAAGGTATATCCTTTTAATTTTTTATTCTAAAATGTTCGTCTGCATTGTTTATTATTTTAAATAATAGATGCACATTTTAGTGGCAAACGTTTAATTATTTATTTAAAAAAAATTCCCAAAGCACTTAGCATGTTATCCAACACTTATAAAAGAATAGAATATTTATGTAGAAGAGAATAAACGGTACTTACTAAGAAAATTTTAATTGCACTAAAAATGAAAGTCAATATTTGAGGAATAAAATTTTGCTTACAAAGGATTGTAAAACTGAAAAAATTTATAAGAACTTTCACTGTTTTTAATATGAACTCTCAACAAAACCATATAAATTTCTAAGGAATTAATTATTTTAATATCTCTGAAATAATGCATATTTATTAGGAACGAAATTTTACCATCTAAAATGTTTTAGCCATCATAAGATTTTATTATTTATTTGTAAATAATATCGATAAATCGAAATACTTATGTTGTACTCTTATAATTAAAGAATATTGGAGTACATATTTAAATATAGCTTTTGCTTTTATAAAAGTCTCGCTGAATTGTTTGGAATTAGCATTATTGTAAAAACAAAAGGAATTTTTCTTAAAAAAGTAAAAACGCTTATGGTGAAAAAAATATCAGATCTAATAAACTGAGCAAATGTCTCTTGGAAAATGGACTGTTATGTGACAAATCATTTCTATACATAATAATTCAAATAATTTTAATTAATTATGATCTTTGAAAATTTTAAAAAATATTTCTGATTCACAGGACTGTTTGATATATATGTTTTCCAACAAACCTATATGGATTTTTAGTCTTATGATAAGACTTATAAATATTGAGGAATGTGCACTGTAATGATTTCGACGACGCGAGATGGCGCTGTTGATGCCGTGAAATCTAGCTTAAAAAGAGTAGGAAAAAAATGCTGAATTCTGAAAAGGAAGATGTAGAATGGGCCTGTTGAGAATGTTATTATATGTTTTCGCTTACAAAATGCTCATGTAAATTTAATATAATCTTATGTGCAATCATAGAAGGTAATAAATATTTGATTGCTAATATGATGCGTGCTAAATTCACTTTTTACACAAATTTAATTCAGCATCATAACAACACGAAGGCATTTTTATTTAAATTCTCATATTTCAGAAATTATTGTCCATTAGTAATTTCCTTGAGTTCAAGCAATAATTTATTGACTTAACCTGAGACACAATTTTAGTAACCATTGAAGAATCCATCAATAATTTATAATAATCGCTAAAATGCAAAGCAATACTATATATATATATATATATATATATATATATATATATATATATATATATATATATATATATATATATATATATTGGGTTATTCGATTCGGAAAGTAATTTCGTTTTTTGGGGGAAATGAAAGAGAACTTTCGTATAATAAACAAATACTATATTAAATTATATATTTGCCCTTCTGGTCCAACACCTTTTGCAATCTTTCTGGTAGTAGCATAATTCGACACTTATAAAAGTTTTGGTCTTTGCTGGCAAAAAAACTAATCGAAGTAGTTTTTGACATCCTCATTTGAGGTGAAGGTTTTACCGTCTAAAAAATTTTGGAGTGACCGGAACAAATAGTAATCTGATGGTGCCATGCCTGAAGAATATGATGGGTGTGGGAAAAAGGTATCCCATTCAAGCTGTAAAAGCTTTTGGCGAGTGATTAAACTTGTGTGAGGTCTCGCGTTGTCTTGGTGAAACGCTAAACCTTTCCTGTTGATTTATTCTGGCCTTTTCTGTTGAAGTGCATCATTCAGTTTGCAAATCTGATTACAGAAGACTACCGAATTGATCGTTGTGTTATCCGGTAAAAGACAAAAATAAATAAATAAAAAATTAAATAAATAAATAAAAATTAAAAATAAATAAATAAAATAAAAAATAAAACGATTTTCTTAAAATCGTATCAAACAGACACCATCACCTTTTTTTTGGTGAATATCGGCTTTGGAAATGGTTTCAGCCGGTTCATCTTTTTGCTTCATAATCTCTTGCGTTTGACGTTGTTGTATACAACCCATTTTTCATCCCCAGTGATGATGCATTTCAGGAACGGATCATTTTCAGGACGTTTGAGAAGCGATCGCAGACGTCAATGTGGCGACACAGATTTCTCTCTGTGAGAACTTTGGAAACCCATACATCGAGCATCGAGGATAATCCCAGGCCTTTCAAGTGGTCATAAACTGTTGTTATTCGCCGGTTCGCATCTACTAATGCCTTTATCACGTCTTTATCAGCTTCAACCGGCCTTTCTGAACGTGGTGCATCCTCGACATCAAAATTGCCGGATCGAAATTTAGCGAACCATTTCTGGCACTGGCGTACTGTCAACACCCCTTCTCCATACACATCGGTGAATTTCTTTCTGGCTTGAACAGCATTTTTACCCTTTCTGTAATAAATCTGTAAGATATGTCGGAAATGCTGCCTATCACTCTTCATATTTAAAAGGACACAAACCAAGTCAAGTCAAATTTATTTTTCAAATACGTAATGTTTTTCAAATAATAATAATTATAAAAAATTAACTTGAAATACTGGATAACTTGTAATTTTTAATTCAGCAGTGATTTTATCACGCTTTTAAAAGAATATATGTTTTAGATATTTTACCAAATAATTTGGCAATCATATCAAATAAATACTTATTCGTACCATAACAAACTATAAATTTAAAGCAAATATAATTGCATTTATAATTTCCTAATTAATTAATTATTTAAAGAGGGCAATAAAAGTTGAAATTTACATGAATCAATATTCAAATATATTTAAGGTAAGGAATTGAGATCTTAATTCAATATTAGGTGAAAAACATGATGTAAAATATTTCATTCCCAAATGTGTTGAACAGATTTGAAAATTAAATTAGTTTATGTTAGATATTAGTGTATGCTTAAAAATGCATTATTATTATATTACATAACAATTTATTTTAATACATAGTATAATTTTAAATTTTATGCTATATGTTATTATTATATTATGTGCAAGTACATTATATTAAATGCGAAAAAATATTTACTTACTAAATATGAAATTTTACCTGGGCAATCAAATTTAATCAGAATTCTCGAAACGAATTGCAATCTAAAATATTGTGCGAAATTAATCATTAACATTCGCATTATATTCATTAATTTTTCATTTCAGTTATCATAATCCACAACAGATTTTCCTGATAATTCTTATTGGTTTAAATTTCTTTTGACTGTTACCAGCCTAAATTAGTGAAACTTATGAAACATGTTCTCTGATACATTCAGTTGTTTTAACACATTTCGCAAAATAAATTGCAAATATTAGTATTAATTTAAAATGTGTTTTATCTTTTCTAGCCATTCATTTATAATTAATTAGGAGTATCCTTAAAAGAAACTTTTCTCATTTCAGTAGCATTTTATGTATAGAAGTTTTTGTTTGCCTTCTATTATCATTAATGCCATTTTTCTGTACTACATTATGAAAATGAGTTTATTAATTATAATAGGGATATGTATAAAATATTGGAAATCTTCTCATAAAATCAAATATCAGTACACATATTTTCATCAGTATCTCTTTTTACCATAATTGTTTACTTAATAAGTTTTTGTTACTTATTTCTAAAGTGATAATGCAAGTTTTTCTTTTTAACTTTTGTTTGGACTTTTTGTTTATGAGTATTGTGACTCATTTTCAAGAAGAATATTTACTTAATATTTTGCATAAAACTTGTGGTTTGTGCTAGGCTTAATGTATTATTATTAGAGTTAGATATACTTTAGAGTTTAGTAATCTGTTCAGATAGTTTTATGACATTGTTTTCGAAAACATGATTACCGAAACTTTTCGATATCCATTCGGTAGTGATTTGGCGATGTATAGTTTCGATTCTAAGCATATTAGAAACTAAACATGGGTTATATAATGAAATACGTCGTTATTATGATGGAATGAATAAATAAATTTAGGTAGAGAAAGCTGATAACTATAACTAATTCTTAAAAATTAAAGTATGATAGAATGTTTCATGCATCATCACAAATTTCTGACTATTAGAGAAAAATATCCTATAAAAACATAATTTAAGTATTTGAGGGTAGAGCCAGATGATCAAGATGACACCTAAAAGTGCTTAAACGGGATTTATTTATTTTATTAAGTATAATGGTGAATAAATATTTTATAAAACGCATTTTTGATATATTTTTATGTTTGTATATTCTATTTTCGAACATTTAAAATTCGCTCTCATTTTCGAGAATCAATTTCACTAAAAAATCGAGAGCAGCTTTCTTACCTGACTGGAAATTTAAGACGCATTTAAATAAGTATTCTGCAATTAAGTAAAAAAAATGTCATCTGTATTAACTGTATTAAAAGAAAGTGGTATAAGTTTTGTGAAAAAGTAACACACAAATTACGGATTTCATAACTTTATACATACTACTAATAAATTTGAAGCATGCAGCATAAAATAGCACAAAACATTTTAAATATTCCTTAAATGTTTTCTACCATATTTTCCATTCTATCTAATGTGTGTTATTATGAGTGAAAGAGGTTTATATATATATACAAATGTTTAATATTAATTTAGTTTCCATCTTATCTTTGATGATGAGTTTTACATCTAAAAAAAGTTGTTGGAAAGCCTTATTCCCTATAGATGTTATTAATAAAATATAAAAAATTATAAATATTTGCATTACAATTCATTGAATAAATCTAACTAGTAAAAATATTGTTTGAAATTGTTTCGATTTGAAATTTAAAATTATGATTAAAATAAATCACAATAAAATGATCTTAATAGAAATATAATTACAAAAAAATACAGTTTTGGCAAAAGGAAAAATTTTCAGTTTTTACAGTGATTGGATAAAAATTCTAAACTGATTTTTATTTTTTTATATTTCGTATATTATAAAAAAAACCTTAAGCATATTTCGTAGTAGTTTTCTTTGGAACAAATTATATAAAAAATATTTATCTTCATTTAGTGTTTGAACCTTATATCATAAACAAATGCATTCATAGGCAACCATTGGAAAATTTTTCTTATTCGCTCATTTAAGCGAAAAAAATTGTTTAATGAAAATTGTTTAAATTTGAAATAAATTCTTTAAAAATTATATAAAAGAAGATAATTTTTCAATTTAAAGTTTAATTAAGGTAGTAATTGTGAAATATAAGGTGAGATGGATTATCAAATTATTTCTTAAAAATAATAATTCCATTTAATTTATTAAATTTTATGTTAATTTCATTGCTTTCATATTTTCTCATAATAATTAATTATTCTAAGAAAAAAGGGAAAATAGTATAAGAGGAAATATATAACATTTTCTCAAAATAATTATTTATTCTAAGTAAATCTGAAAGCAATGAAATAGAGATAATATGGCACTGAAAAAAATGTATTTTTTCAATATCATATTTCTCTGAAATGCCAAGTCATTAATAATTAACTTTGATACAAAGATTAAAATAATAGAATAACTTAAAATTTACAAATATAAAATCAATTATGCTCTCGTAATGAAAAAAAATCCTTTGTTTAAACACTTTTAATGCATTTTTATAAACCACAATAAATTCTTTGTACTTTCATACAAATATAAAAAAATTTTATTTGCAAAGAATGTTCTGAAATAGAACATATGTAAATATGTGTTTTGTAAATTGAACATAATCATTAAATTTATATGAAAGACATCCGATATATATTCACAAATACACTTTTAACTAATCATATATTGAGGAATTAAATAATTTTAAAAAATAAACTTTAGTAAAAGGCAAACATTAAAAAATAATTGAAATATATGAACTTATAACATTATTTATTAGTATAAATTTTACACAAGTATCAAAAAGCGTAACGGTTTTGATTTAATAATTATTTGGACAAATTATTACCAAAAATTTGAGCTCAAAATCAAATAAAATATGATTATATATTATTGAAAAAAAAAATACATGTTAGATACATATTTAAATTGTCAAAAGTATGTATTTGTTGGTATTATATATTATTGTTCCAACGGACTTTCATGTACTGTAATCTTTTTATCTTGCATATTCTATACATATATATACACACAGAATTTCTTAATTCATCTATTTGTGTCAAAAATTCTTCTTTCTAGATTTTTATTTTCTTAAAAGACTCTTAAATACTTGGTAAAATTTAATAAACTCTTAAAAGAGATATAAAACAAGAGGAAAAAAGAAATAGGAAAGAAATTAAATTTAAAATTTCTGTTTTAACTAAATAAAATCATTTTGGTATAAAGTAATTAATTTGAATTTAAAACTTTAGTTTAATAGTTTACAAGTGGTAAATTATTTTGTTATAATCAATAATGTGAATTATTAAAACCATTCTATTTGCCTTTTCAACTAATTATTTAGAGAAATACCTATGATTAACGTTATTTTACAAAACTTATTTTTATATATTCACGTTCTGCATATTCATTCTCAAATTTCTATCACCTTGACATTTCCTCTCAAGAAACGATCTACAATGCCTTTTTCTTTAGACACTTCCTTTGAAACGGCTTGACATATCCATTTCCAACTGTCAGTGTAATAAGAGCTTAGCATTTTTCGCTTTCTATTTTTTATGTAAAATGTGAGAAAGAAGAAATTTAGTATATATTTTCTAGTCTATTTATTCTGTATTGAATTTGATGTTTCTTCCTAAATTCTATATTAAATGGTTATAATTTGGAAAATGTTTTTATGGGAGTAATATTTTCGAAACATTTTTCAACACTATAAATTTAAATTACTGTATTACTCTAAATGAAATTCCAAAATCTCTCGCACATTTCACATTATTTCTGATATAATCAATCGTTCTCTGGCTCTATAAATGATAAGTAAGTTTTGCCATCTAAATGAACTGTGTGTTCCAATTTTCGAAAACACCACATAATAGGTAGTCTAAGGGCTGAAAGTCGTTGTAATGTATATTTAATATCCGCAGTGTAAATTAAAAATCGTGTTAGCCTAGTGGTTAGGGCATCGACCTTCCATCCGGAGGGTGGGTTCGATTCACAATGCAGCCAAAGACCCACCGAATATATGCAGTATATGTGCTCGTTAAATCTGCAGAATCGAAAGTCCTGTGGTTGGTGTTTGAGCAGGTACCATAGATATAATGGTCTGGAGAAAATTTCCCCCTCTGCGGATCAATGCAAAAATGGAGAATTCATCTTCTGATGGTGCCATCTATCGGAGCAGTTTAGAGTAAAGACGTACTTTCACCTTCGGGGTGCTCTGATTAAGCGAAAGACGCGCCTTACTAACCTAAATTCGCATAGCCTATAGCATAGCGTGTTTGGGTTGTCCAACTGTCATAAGTAACAACCACAGAATGTAAATTACCCTCCATGAGGATTTTATCATTTTTCACGAGCAGGGAAGAAAGTAGGGAAAATTCCCAAGCGTTCCATCCGAATGGTGCTTATGCCGAAGTGAATATTTTATCTCCCGTCGTTTAGCAGTGACTTAGATCGAACTTGAAATCTTATATTCCGAAGACTACTGTCCTGCCAATAATCCAGAGTATTGCCAGAATTGACAAATATATAAATGCTTGTTGGATTCATATGTATTGAAAAAATTAGGAGGTTTTTTTTAAACACATCAGGCAGCTAAAAACAAGTATTATATTTTCTACTTAAAGCTCTGATGGGAGGTCTGGTACTTAATAAACAGTTTAACTATTTTTATTTGCCTGAAAAATCCATTGATTTTTAAGTATAAAATTTATCTCTGGGCAGCATATTTAAAAAAAATTAAAACTTTTTTATGTTTGATGAAACATAGGAAAGCAAATCTAACTGAAAATATCAATATAAAATTAGGCTATATTGTGACTGATGAGAATTGTTATGAAATGAATATAACTTTTATATTGCATTCTTTAAATTTAATTTAGGAGATTTCTGTTTCCATTATAACAAGAAGTTTTATGGCATTTAATAATTTATCAGTAAATAACATTTGTTGCTTGTAGAAATTGATAAAAAAAAAAAACGTGGATAATTTCAATGTCCATGACATTTTAAATGGAATTGATGATACATTGACCACTAATTAATTTAAAAACAATTTTAAGTTGATTAAACACAGTCAATAATTTACTAACTTTACAATAAAACTCATAATAAAATTGTAGATGTAATGTTTTTCTTGAAGATTATAAATTAGAATTATAATTTAAATTAGCAAAAAATGTAACTTTTAGGTGCAAAAAATTAATTTAACATTTCAATTCTAATTGTAACAATTGTGTTTTGTTTGAGAGAATTTCCACGTGTAGGGAAATATAGGGAATTAATTATTGCAAAACTTGAAACATTGGCTTTTAAACGACATTGCTAATATCAACATTTACTTTAAATAATTATTATTTTCTACATATTAAATGCTGAATTATTTTATTTTACAATATTTTGGTATATTCTAATAATTACTAATTATTGTTAAAAAATACAAAATTTTATTTCTTAAAAATGAAATATATATATAAATAATTATATTCCTTTCATCAGGGATATTACAAGAAATAAGCATTTAAAAATACTCAAGTTAAAGTTAGCAATGTTGAATTATAAATTAAAGGCTGTTATGTTAAATAAATTTTAAGGCAATATTCATAGTGAATAAGTGATTTAGATTAATAATTATAAGCGATTTATTCAAAATAATTAATTACGAGTTATATGGTCTCTCCAAACATTCCATAATTTTTAAGTTGCTTTCCTATATTTTTAACATATGAATAACACATTTTCAGTTATTTTAAGTTAGCTTTATTGCATTCATAACTTAAGGAAATACATTCATAGGGAAACAAAAAATATATTTTTAAAGAAGGAACATCAACATTTGGTTATCAATATCATAAATTAGTTTGGTAAATTAAAAATAAATCAAATGGTTATATTTTGTCACATTAAAAAATTGGTGTATAATAGGGCAAATCAAATTTAACTATAGAGGCACATTGAAGCTGCTTATAATATAGTAATAATAGATTCTTTTTGAAATGTTTTTGAATTCCATTTTTACCAGTTGATATCATATTTTTAAAAAAATGATGTTGCTTGGATTTTTTAATCAAATATTTTGAAAACATAGTTCACCTGATTACTTAGTCACAATCATTAATGATAAAGAAAATATTTTTAATAAGAATTATTCACACACTCATAATTTAATTATTTTTTAAGTGTCCATAAACACAGTATTTAGAAAATGTTTTAGCACATATATTTATCAAACATATACAATTTAATACATTTATTAAACATTTAAATAAAATTTTGATTAAAGAGTTAACTTAGCAACTAAAGTGTATAATGATATATAACAAAATTTATATTTTTATTGGTGCAATTTTGTGAGTTATTAAATAGCACGAATAAATCCGTTGAAAATTTCAGCTTATTACCATTTCACTTCTATTCATTGATAAACCTAACATAACTATACTTATATTATGATTTAATTAAATGAATCTGTTCTCAATATCTCATATAAAATAATATTAAGTATCTAAAACCATTTAATTTAAGTGTTATTAATTGTATTAATTGATGAAAAAATGTTGTTAAATTTAGTGACTATTATAAGCACTATATACATACTTTTACTTTGAGAAGAAAAAGGTAACCTTTTTCAGAAAATGAGGTGTCTGTTTATAAGTTTTCTGTATGTTCCAGCCCACCTTTTGAGACCCTTGAAAATTGAAGGTATAGGCATAAACGTATTTTACCACAAGTCTATAATTATGTGTAATTACAATCTCTTTTTTTTATTTCATTTCAGTTTGGAAACGATTTATAAGAATTCATCAAAGGTTACTGTACACATTTCATAAGATAAATCGTATAACGTATGTTTATATTCAATTTTCTTTTAGAAAATAAGCAGAAAAATTCGTCCGTGAGGATCCAAATGACATCATATGTAAGTATCAAATTGATTAAGCTCAAAACGTTATTTTAATTTAAAAATATAAGGTTTATGGAAATGATTAACACAAATTATATCACATTAATATCATATTTGACTTGGATGTTTTACATCATTTAGATGATGTAAAACATCATAGAGATGAGATTCTAGGCTATTGAATGGGATAAGAAATTTATAAATATCAATTGACCTCTAACTCTTTGGAAATATTTACCTAGTTTTTTAAAATTGAATTTATTTGGTGATCATTTAAAAATAATTTCATTGCATAAAAACTAATTATTCATTACCTATGTTTTATGTACTGTTTTTTGCTTTTAATTGAATTCATTAAAATATTCATGAAAAAAAAATTTTTTTAATGAGAAATCTCTTGATTAAAGAGTTTTCTAGTTTATGATTGACGATAAAAATGTATTTTTGTCAAATATGTGAATAACACCATAAATATATAAGAAATTAAAATTAGGGTTTAAATATGTTAATCAAGATAGCCTTAAACACAATATTAATCAAAATCGTAATACATCACATCAGGCTTAACATAAAATATATTGGAAACATTTTTGGAAACCATAATATACAAAGTTATGCCAAGATAGTTTCTAAAATTTAATATTATTATATGAAAAAGACTTAATTATATTATAAATCACTAAGGAATAGTACTTTTGTAAATATAAACTGTAAATTTATTCTAATGAACTGCTTTACTTCCTAATGTCCTGAAATATATTGTAGTTATAAGTTAAATTTAATTAAAAAGACATTTCAAATGCACGATTTGTTTGAATATAATATATGTTATGTTCAAATTTGATTAAGTTTATTCAATATAGTTTTTATTAGTTTAGGAAAATAGGTGGACTGTATTAATTTAGAAATATAGGTTTTGGTAGTAGAGGTAATATTCATAACTATTTACATTTGTGCTCATTTTCAATAAAACCCGATAAAAAAAGAATTTAAAATTTAATAATGAGGATGTTGATTCCAAAATTATTGTTGAAAGGATTTGTAGTCTTCTTAAAATCATTATTTTAAAGAAATAAATTTTCAATCAATAAAAAAGAATTTAAAATTTAGTAATGAGGATGTTGATTCCAAAATTATTGTTGAAAGGATTTGTAGTGTTCTCAAAATCATTATTTTAAAGAAATAAAATTTCAAAACAATCAATGAACGATATTTTCTTAACAAACTACATTTCAATACATTAAATAAATTAACATTAGTTTTGATTATTTTAAAAATGTTAGTTTTGCTCAGAAAGGTATTTTTTTCCAGATTTTCTTGAAACAGAGAAAACATTTTTTCTTTAGTATATTGTCGTATCTTCTATTTTTTGTTGTTGATACTTATGACACTTGGACAAACCAAGCTCGATATGTCATTGGCTGTGTGAATTTAAGCCAATAAGAAGCGTCTTTCGTTTAACCAGAACACCAGAAGGTGAAACTACAACTTTGCTCTAAACTCTTGCAATAGATGGCACCACTTGGGAATCGGCTCCCTCAATAAGGGCTAAGAATAAAGCGGAGAAAATAATATAATTATAAGTCAATAAATCTGCTGTTTATCTTTAGAATACTTACTGACTTACATTCGAGTTAGTACAATTAACTAAATTTTTTTCAGTCCAAATAAATGGTGCATTATTTGAGATTCAGTTCAAATAAATTGTGTATTTGGCATATATTTTTTTATAGAAAAAAAAAATTCGCAATATTTTGAATCCTATGTTTTTGTTAAGATAAGCATAAAAAATAGAGTAACGGTAAGGAAAAGGAGTAATTCATTTTGTCACATTGCCTTAAATATAGAAGGATTGGTTGGGGTTTATTTTAAATTTAAGCCGACAATTTAGTCGGAAACTGAACCCATATTTTGCTATAGATTAAATTTTTTACAATTATGCAAAATATATCAACAGTCATTTATTTATTACAACTACTTCAAAACACTTATTGAACAAAATACTTATTTGATGTTCATGCTGATGAAATCTATGCATGGAGAAGGTAGCATGGAACGACACAATATCAAGAAAAGTGTCAAGTGCTTATTTGATAGAGAAAGGAAAATGCTAGCTTAGGTTTTAATTTTGACACTCCCTTTAAGCTTTGTGATTAAAGGCTATATTAAGCGTTTTTGAAGCAGGCGACTTGAGACACATCGGAATAATTTAATCTAATATCCAATTTAACTTTTTTTTTAATTTATAAGAAATTTAACTCCACATTCTATTATTTGTGTTATTTGAGCATTTATTTTACTGATAATTAATTTGTTTTTCTTCATTTTGTTATGAAGAAAAATTAATTATTAGGAAAAAAATAAAACAATTATATTTCAGCTTTTTGATCAAATCTAAATAGTCATTATTGTATACTTATTGTTTTAGTGTGCCTCCTTAAATATTGATATTAATATTTTCGTGGTTAATATAAAAAAATTTGTGAGAAGCACGTTATACCCTGGTTAAATATCTGTTTATTCATAATTTCTATTATGTGTGATGGTGTTTTGGGCGTCAAAATAAAAAGTGAACAAATCAATAGAACTCTTTTTATGAATCTGAGAAATCTGTGTGAGTTTTTCTGCTGGTGTGGCGAGAATGTGTAGAGGAGGGTGCTAGTTCAGGTGTGACCTCGTAACCTGACCATGGCTCAAAATGACGAGATGCTTGGAGATGGATGAGCATTACAAATCGTTTAACCTGCCAGTACAGTCCGAAGCTTGCCTGAACAACTTTCTATGTATCAAGTTGTACATGATATATATGTACCGCTATGTAAGTATATATATATATCTGAAAAATTAAATCATAAAATTTTAAAAAAGGAAATTTTCTACGAGTGACAAACTGTGTTTACATAACGCTTTTTACCTAAAAACCAGTATATCATATTATTTTCTTTCCAATGTTTTCCTTGTTTGTGTCTAAGAATAGAAAACTTTTTTACATCCTTGAATATAGTATAAAAAGTTGAGAAAGATAGCGCTTGGATTTAGATTTTAGGAAACAATTGACATAGTGAGTTTTATCTATTAGACAAGCACATATACCCACATAACTACACACCTAATTCTGATAATCCTTTTGAAATATTATTTCAAATATAATTCTTAATTTTCGTAATCGTGAAAATGAAGTAAAATGACTGTTTCTTAAAATCTATTTTTCAAAATTTTTAATCTAAACACTATAATCTTTATAAAAATTTAATATTTGCATAGTATAAAAATAATTTTATCAATTGATTATTATTTATTTTATTCATGCTTATGTATTGCCTATCAATTTTCTTTTCATATATATAAAGCTAAGTAAATTGAGTGTTTATTTAAACATCGGCAAACCCTTTTCATCACACGAAAATTAAATTTATGTTTTCTACTCTTGTGGTTTATGTGCCTAGTAAATGTAAATCAAAAATGGAATTTTATGAAATGTTTCAGAAACATTCGAAAATGGAACGATGCTATAGAGATAAAAATCTTCTTTGTTGAAGTCAAAATAAAGTCTTTTGCAAAGAGTAGATATATTCAGGAGTTTCAAACAATATCAGATACATTCAAACACATTCTTTCTCTTTCCAGTTTATTTAGAATAGTTTAATAAAATGTTTCAAACTACTGTTTCACTTGAAATATATTCTTTTGCTTAATTCAGCAGTAACAAACACTGTAACAAATAATGTAACTCTGATTAATAATTGTTTGTTTCGAAAGACTTTAGGCATCAAAATATTTTGGAATTTGGGTTTTCATCCCACTGCATTCTTATTAAAAGATACTGCAATTTCATGTTTTTGTTCACAATGAATTATCTATTGGTATTCTCTGATTTGTATACTACTAGAATTAAGTTGTTAATTTAAAAAAAAGAAAAGATTTGTATTCGATTTCAGAAACTTTTATTTAAAAATATTCAATATATTTATTTTTATTTATTACCTAATAACTACACATACATTAAATTCGTTAAATTGATTTTCGTTTTTATTGTTTCGTCTTGTGGAAATCACTTTCTAACAGAAAAAATTACATCTTGTATTTTCCTTATGTTTTAAATTTTCTTTCAATTAAAATACCTTGAAAAAATAAACTTAAAGTAATCTTCTAAGTTTCTCCCATGTTTATTAAATCTCATACGGTAGCTAAATATAAAGGAAAATTTAAATTAGGTTTATAAGCATCAGTTGGGGTAAATTAAGTTTATACTTTATATTGTAATATATTAGCCTTCTTTTATGGCGGGAAAATGAAGGTCTGGTGCTTTCTCTATCGCGAATTGCAACAGTTTTGGAAAATTTAAATGATTATTTCTTTAAAAATATATACATTTAAGCTTGAAATTCGAAAAGCCATTTGAAATTCATACTATTCAAAGGATTAAATTCGTATAAAATAAAACTGATAAACATTCTTCAGAATATATCAGGTTGATTAGGCAAGAGAGTTGTAAAATTTCAACAATTTAACAAAATAACAACCATTTATTGTTTAACATAAAAGTAATTAAATGCTTACCAGAAAAAGATTATGCTTATCAGAGAAATTTGATAAAGAAATTAAAAGAAAATAATATATTACAATAAGATAATTTAGCAGTCATGTTCGTTATAATGGGACAAAAAATTAACAAATTTAAATACATATTAGGGAACTATACAAATTTAAATTAAAATATCAGAAACGAAACCATAATATTAAAAATAATCGTCAGGAAATTATTACGGTTAACATTTTTTTCGTAATTTCATAAGTCAGAGAATAAATTCAACGAGATTCTTGGTTTAAATATACATATAATAAAACTCTCTCTCTCTCTCTCACTCACTCACACACTCACTCACTCACTCACACACACACACACACACACACACACACACACACACACACTCACTCACTCACTCACTCACTCACTCACTCACTCACTCACTCACTCACTCACTCACTCACTCACTCACACACACACACACACACACACACACACACACACACACACACACACACACACACACACACACACACACACACACACACACACACACACACACACACACACACACACACACACACACACACACACACACACACACACACACACACACACACACACACACACACACACACACACACACACACACACGCTACAATAACTTCTAAGTAGGGTTACATAGAGTAATTTGTTTTGTGTGTATCCTAATTATTAATAATAATAATTGTGCAATAGTAATTGTGTCTAAATCGAATTTAGCCTCTTCGTAATAGTGTATATTTTGGAAAAGACTATATAGTACTTAATATATAACTTGTAAAAAAAATATCGAATTCAATAGTGTTTATTTGCATAGTTAGCTTATTGATTTTGATAATCTTTGATATGGTTTTTTAATCGTATTTAAGATACGTATTAGTTAAATGCTAATTATATGTAAAATGTGTTTCATAGCATGGCATACAAATTTGAAGAGGCGGTAAAACTATACAAATTTAAATATACAAGAAATAAAAATTAAACTATACAAATTTATTTTCGACAATTTCAACAATATGAATCATAATCAAGGTAAGAATTCAGGTTCCCATATATATATATTATTCTGTAGATGAGTTTTCTTGAACAACATATGTGGATTTCTCATCAGGTCTGTTAACGGAGTGAGGTGAACATGCATCGCTTACGAACTACCATGTTTGACTATATTGACATCACTTATAGCCTAGCTAATTGCATAGAATATTAATACTGAGTATATTCAGAAATGAATCTTATTGCAAGAATTGCTCACAATCTTGATTTGATTTGCAAATTTCGTCTTTCACCAATCGATGCAGAGTAAATACCAATCGTGTATTAATAACAATGAACAGAATTTTGTACATTTTCTGTTATATTTCAATTTTTTTAAAATTTTGTTCCTAATAAAACCCGTAATGATACTTTTTGTTTTGCATTTTTGCTTTGTTTTTATGATTCTTTAACCCTTGAGGGTTTCATTTAATATTTTGCTTTCCTATGTGTTTCTGATTCTTGTTCATTCTTTCGGCTCCCAAAGAGTAATAAAGTACTAAAAGTACCATAAAGTACCATAAAGTTTGTACTAAAAGTTCTGCACAATAATCTGCATATATATATATATATATATATATATATATATATATATATATATTAAAAAATATGCACATTTAGTTTTAAAATTATTCAATTGAAGACATAAAAAAGATCAATGATATTTGAGGAAATATGTTAAAATTATTTGCAAAATATATTTAAAAGTCATTGCTATATAAAATACTATTTGCATAATTATGCAATGATGAATATATTAAATTTTATTTAATAATATTTTTTATAGATTGGATTTAATGAATGGTTGCTTTATTTTTTTTAAAGAATGCTTTTAAATTCCCGATTTCTTCTCAACAAGAAAAGTTTTACAAATATAATTGTTTTATTATTCAAGGATTGGGTAATCAAAACGGACCTTATAAAATCTTTCTTAACACAAATCCCAAAATTCTTATGATATATTAAATATCATACAATCTCATACTGAATAAAACCAATAGGCATTTGCCCTTTATGCAAATTAAATTCACTTTAAACAGAAATTTATAATTTATTTAAATTCATAATTGAAGAAAATTTAAAAGTATGTAACTAATACAAATATAACTGAACCGGGTTGCTTGTGGTGGTGTTAGTTATATTTAGTTTCTTGATTTTCAACAATTTTTACTAAAGGATGCGATAAAGGTTGCGATATAAAGAAAAAAAGCTTCAGATCTTTTTGTAGGATCTAATACTGAAGTCGCGCTATTATTACTTCCTTAGTCATGAATAGCCTAGCTTTACATAGTTTAGCTTTATATATACAAGCTAATACATAACTGCTTTATCATGACCCTAAATAAATGAAAGAATAATGTAAATTTCTAGACTTCCTCTTACCATTGAATACAAATTAATCTTCTTGATTCATCAGTAGTATCTTCATTTTGAATGAAACTTAATTCTTCTACGATTTCTTCTATGTTTTATTGATGGCATTTTTCTTATTTTATTTTAATATTGTAAAACATACAAGGCGTATAAAATAATAATTAAACTGGTTTGAAACCTCAAAAGACATTAGAAATCGTGCAAAGTAAAATAACTTGTGCGTGAAATTTAATGTTTTTTCCAGATTCCGAAAATTAATTTCGAAATACTCCTTTTAACTTTGCTTTAATTATTCCAAACTTATAAGAAATAAATTAAGAGGTAATAAAAGGAAATTTTTTACTTTTGTGTTTCATGAATATTATAAAAAAGTGAAAGAGTAAGGAATAACTATAAGAAGAGGAATGTGTTTTATGTTTCGCTTTATTGATGCTAATATTGCCTCTCTTGCTTTGTGTTAAATGTTGCATTTAAGTAAGTCATATCCCATGCTATTACTTACATTTTAGTTGTAGTAGAAGAATTAAGTTTATTTTCCGGAAAAACATAATTCTTAATGTTTTATAAGACATTATTTAAGCCTTTTAATGATGCAAAGCAATTTTTGAATACAGAAACCCTTAATTGAATTGCTCTACAAATAAACTTTCGTCATCTAATTATATGAAAAATCCATCTAATAGTCTATAATATGATTAAATATTAAATTTATAAAAATACATAATGTAAAATGATATGTGAGGTTCTAGAATTTATGTAGTAAAATTGGAGTAATTATTGTTTGAAAATGCTGTTTAATGTAATACATTTATTGTTTAAAACTAGTATGCATATATTCAGCACACATAACACACAAATATAATTAATCTTTTATTCATTATTTATCTTTGTGCTTAAAAATTAAATTAAATCTAAAATTCATAATAATGTAATTTTTTTATCTCTTCAATAAATATAGAAATATATATTAATTTAAATAAAACCTGCTACTACAGAATAGCAACTCAATTGAAATATATAATATTATCTCATTTAATATACATTATTCTGTTTTTAAAAAAGTCTGTAAATTTGATTGTTATAAATTCGATTATTTTAAATTATTTATTTTATATCTAATATTTTATTTTAAAATATAAAAGTTATTTTATGAAAATTATTATTATTTCAAAAATATTTAGATCTGAATATTTAATTTTTAATTCTTGTAATGGAATATTTAAAATCTTTTAGACCACTTTAAATAATGAATGTATGTTAATAACTAAAATATATTTTATATGCATAATCAATTTTAATGTAACTATTTTGAATTTATTTAGTGTATTTTTAATATGTTAATTTACAGGTCATATAAAGCTGTTGAAAATACTATTAATTGTAGTTTTTAATTCATATTAACTTGAACACACATTCATGTTAAAAATCAAAATGTTTCTCATAATAAAAACTTATTAGGAAATAATACTTTATTGCAAATTATATTAATAAAGTTTAAAATGATTTAATGCTCGAAAACTGCCCGAAATGAAACATTGGAAGTCTTATGAAAAATTACAATGTTGAGTTTCTAGAGAAGATCATTTATCGAAAAATTCAAATCAAAAATCAAACCACCAAAATAAAATATTATTGATCACCAAATGGCTATAAACAGCTCATCATATATGCATCAAATTCGGTCATTTTGAAAGGCTTGCATTTGATGTTTTCTTAAATTAAATTCAGATTCAGGCTATTGAAATCCATTAAGTTATCCATCATATATTCAGAAACCATTCCAGTAATGGCTCTTATTATGCTAGTATTTTGCATTTCATTATGCCTTCCTTTGCTTTATTTAGAGTGTTTCCGGACATAAAAAAATGTAATTTATGGTGAAAATTTAAAGACATTTCATAAGTTGAATGTATTGAATTTGTTTTCTAAGTTACTGAGAGCTATTATAGTATGATTAACGATATAAGATTCTTTCTTTATTAATTAATTGAAAAGAAAATGGGATAGTTATATTAAAAGAGTGATAAAGTATTTTTGATTGAAATACTGCTAAATTATTTAACAATTATTGGTTTACAGAATTAAAGATTAAAACGTGTTTTAAATGATATGGCCCCTATAGAAATATCCCCCATCATCCTTAATCACATCGCAATATCAAAAACAATTATAAAAATGTTGAATAATCGAACAAAAAGTGTCAAAACAAATTATGTAATAAATGCAAAATAGTTTTATAGACAGGTAATTTCTTTAATGGCGCATTATCCTAATTGTCATTTTGTACTTTTTACTTGCAGAAGATCGCAAGTTAATTTTACTATTCAGGTGAATACTTGTCATGTTTATTATTGTAGATTGGGGATTCATTTTGGTAACAAGCCCTCTAAGTAAAATAATATTTCTGGTGATAATGGAACAAGCCAACGTGTCTTCTATTTGTGTGTATATGCGGTTCGAGTTAATGAATTATAAAATATTTTTTACCTCAGTTTCATTATTAATAATTTATATTTAGAGTTGATAGCTTATGTACTTTATGTAGAGTTGATGAATTTTCAGTTCCAGATAGAGTAGAAAATTGTTAGACAGCATATAGTAGAGTCTTCAATCTTAAAGAGAATCCAGAGAAATACAATACAATACAATCGAGATAACATTGAGCTAAGACAAACTGGCAAAAAGTGCTGCTATAATGAAAGACTACTAACTCTCAACAATATTTCAAAAAATAAGAGAGAAAAGAAAAAAAAGGTTTTTAACAATTATATAGTCGCTGAGACATGGTAAGAGATATCTGTACTTTAAGAAAGTATAGGATTACCATGAAATGTCGAATTTAAATGTCACATCTTTTAAGAAAATATAAAAGTGTAATTACTCGCTCATCTTGTGGTGCTGTTTTAAACTGATGATTCGTTAATGTCTTTGATGAAATAATATCTCTTGAGAAGATGTTCCTCATATTTGAATATGAGGAACATCTAAGGGTAGAGTTAATTTGTGGATTATATACCTTCAGCATAAGAGAATTGTTCATGAAAATCTTTGTACGATACGATAAAGTGCAGATGTTTATAAGATGTTCATAAACATCTTATAAACACACTGAACGGGTGCTTAACGAAGTGCATGTAATGAACTGAAGTTCTATGGAGAATGTAGTCACAAGTGCAGCTATCTAGTTTCTATTACACATCTGGTCACTTGAAAACGTTTCTTAAGGCCCTCTGAAACACACCAGATGCAATTTGTAGCCAATGAAAATGTTTTAAAAGTCTTTTCAAAGTCTCTCAAGAGGAAACGAATGATATATAAATTATGGCTCATATTTGAGTACTTATTTTCACTAAACCCTAATTTTGAACTTTACAATCAGTTCAAGAGAATTATCTAACTGCTCAATAAATCATCTATAATGTATTATTTAAAATCTTTAAACTTCTAATATAAATTAAATTTTAACTTGTAATAAGCTATTTTATTAAAAATTTCTCACAAAATATTTGAAATGTCATTAAAGTTAAAATTTGATTACAGAATATAGCCTGCTGTACACGATATGCACCCAATTACATTCTTCATTACATTCTAATTATATATATATATATATTTGGTATACACTTAAGAAATTCCTGTATACATATATGATATATCATATAAATTTTCATTGCGAAGATCTTTATGACCTATAATCTTTTCCCTAATTTTTTATTAAAGATAAATTAACATCTTAAAGATTTTTATTTATTGTAAATGTTATGATACTTTCTTTTTAATTATTCCCGGAAATTTTGTAAAAGAAATGAAAAATGGAAAATACTATTTCAGTCTTATAATAAAATATTTCGAAGTAAAATTTTCCATTATTATTAAACATTTTTGTTTTAATTAAAAACTATTTTTATTAAAAAGTTTTATTCATTAAATAAATTATTTGTATTATAAATACCTTTTTGAAAGAAATACTGAAAAAACATTTTTACAACAAAACATTACATCCTTGTTATTTTAGTTAACATTTTAATAAGTATTATTTCAGTATTGTTTGAATGTAAATCTATTTGACTTTATTATTCTTTAAAAAGAATAATATTTTTTAAAAGGTAATGAAGTTAAGATAAATTTCCCCAGTTTTGTAAAAAAGAAGCATCATTTCCTTAGAAATATTTTATACTTCTGTTAATAAATTTTATTCAAAAGTAAATAAGAGTATAATAGTTTAAAACTTCAAAATTATAAATTAAATTTATAAGAAACTTTTTAAAAAATATACTTTAATAAAATGTCTTTGTTTACTATTTTCAGATTTGTTATAATTTTTTTTAAGTTTTAAGCTGAAAATGGTCCTTTTCATTTTATGCAATACTAGCCAATATTGGTAAGTAGCAATTTCTTAGATAAAGTATACATTTTTACGACTAAATAAAGCTTAAGTAAATGTAACACAACATTTTAAAAAAGAGCACGCTATGCATTATTTTTCCAGTTATCATAACACACTTTCTTAAGTTGAATTCATGCTACTTTTCCCTTTTCCATTTTTGAGATACCTTACAAATAGAAAGATATTTTGAGAACTGACTTATTACGAAATATATTGGTAATGCTTATGAAGAAATTAATCATTCTAGATTCCAAAAGAAAGAAGATTTATTGAAGAAATCATTGGATGCTTCGACTCTTGTCTTTTATTATTTATATCAGCATATTCCGAAATGTATTACTTAATATTATTAATAATTAATTATATCATAAAAATTAATCATGGATAAAATGTATTTGTTCTAATGATTATTAATATATTACCAGGTTATCTATTTACGATTCTTAGATTTATTGAAGACATTTCGTCATAAATGAGCTTAATTAAAAGTTTTATGACTAGAATAATTTTTAATTATTACCAAAAATATTAAAACGTATTGGAAAAGTTCAGATTAAAATAAAATTTATTTTATATATAATTTAATTTTGTATTCACGTGAGTATTCCTGGTATTACTATTAATGTCAATAAATGCATAACAAACATAGTACATGATATTTTTTGTGTATATAACTCTAAATTTGTTGAGCAGATTTGTAACAAAATTATTGAAAAGAAGAATTAGTAAAATAATTCAATATCACACACTCACATAGAAAGCTTTAAAGCTTTAAGAAGTGTATTAAATTAAAAATGTATTTAATCTCTAAGAATATTAAAGATTTGTTTTCATCATTAACTTAGAATGATAAAATAATGAAAAAAAACATGGAGAAAGAATATTGAATAAATATTACTTTTGACTTATTAATCTTTGAAATACTTTTCAAAGGAACGAATTTTTTCTTGGTTAAGTAAATTTGCAAAGCAATGAGACTATTTGAAATTATAAGAAGAATACCAGTTTACCTAAGTTAATAAAAAAATGAAAGTAATTAAATTTGAATGATTTTGTGTTTTATTTAAACTAAGTAGAAACTTAAATATTTATCTTGCATATTGCCTCCATTCTGAAAAATTTTGTACTGTGATAAATGTTAGCAATGTTTTGAAAATGATTTGTTTTATAATAAATTTACATTTTTATTTCATTACAATTAAGACACTAATTCTTCTGATTTCTTATTTCACATTATTTAAGAAAGGGGTGACTTTGTGAAATTATGAGAAATATTTATATTTATGGTATTTAAATTAATATTTTTTACATTCAAGGTATATATTTTTACTCAAACTGTTAAATAATTTTTGTTAGTTATGATAAAAATATATAGGCTTTATATTACGCTGAATATGTATTAAGCCCACGAGTTTTATTTACATTTAGATAACGCTTATACATTTTTCTTTCTTTAATTGGAGTATTTTCATGTTTTTTCATCATAAAATGTGCAAATGCGTCATGTTTATAAGCTTTTACGCCTTTTTTTCTTCATATATTTATCTTATATTTAAATACAATCATTTTTCTTCTTCAAATAAGCGATCCTATACCCAGGATGGAGTATTGCAAAACTTTTAAATTAGATATTCTTTGTGTACTAAAACCTTTAAGTTAATAAAACCTAAAACCTAAAAGTTAATAAAATAATTGAAAAATTTAAAATTGGCCTAATGTTTTTTTCTCAAATAACTATATAATCTCACTATACTATAAATAGACGTATATCGCATTTACCAATTAAAATGTCATTTGAGATTCAAGAATTAATTAAAACAATTCTTATATAATCATTTCTAGCAGTGATTAATGCCATTAGCCCTTAGGCAGTTTTTGTCGCACAAGTTTTGTTTTTAGTTAAAATACTTTTACCAATTTCTGCTTCTTAGGAAGTGATAGTTTTACGAAATTTGTTCTTTATAATCAGAATTAAATTAAAGAAAAAATATTATAGCTTAAAAATATTTACTGTTCGAGAAAAGTATTTTCCTAATCTGTATTTTAAAATAAACTTAGCTAATATAACATTGAACAAAAACCTTAATTTTTTTAAACGTTTAATAATATTAAAAAATATATAACTGACTGTTATAAAACTAACAACAACTCTAATTTTTTATTCAAATAAGTATAAAACCTAAACAATTAGTTTTCCATTACACCACACAGAATTTTAACTTTCTGCATTTTGGATTTTATAAAGTATTTGTCATCGAATGAAGTGATAATAGGCATGTCGGAAGTCCAATCATTGTAAAGAAACAAGTCAACCACGTCTCTTTTGAGTAATAGTTATTCGTATAGTTACGGAAACAAATGGAAATGTCTAAGGAGATCATTGAATGGTGTTGCTTCAAAGTAGGCTTATCAGCAGCTGGACTAAATTGGCAAATACATCAAGGATTGGAAAATGCCCTGGGGACGCCTTGTTTTTTGAGAGAACTAGAGGTCAACAGACTTGTATTTCACTCTTCGCCAGTGGTCACTTAAGGGGCCTAAAATATGTGCAAGGTCAAAAGACTTTTAGTCTGTCCTGCAATTTAAAGCTGAACAGGTATTGCCTAAGCATATCTTGAGTTGCTTGAATTTTGACTTGAAAGAGGCTTTTTCAATGCCCCTTATGTTTTTGGACTTTCTGGCTGTGTAAGGACTTGTGGAATTGATCTAGTATTGGAATTGGACCATCTGGGATTAGCAACAACAACAACAACAGGGTTTGGAGAAAATGTTATGAGCAAACGCACTACATGCCATTGGTTTAAAAAATCCAGTCAAAAGAAGTCAACATATTCGAAACATTCAAGGATGTCTGAATTCTAACCCAAACACAGCAGTAGAAATGTTGAACGAAGGGGCTGGATGGCAGTTAAGATTACAGATAGCACTAATAATAAATTAATCTTTTTATAAATCCTTTTATTTTAAGCAATTAGAGAACGGAAATAATTTTACATATCATATAATATATGTGAATAAAATTTGACACATTTTAATACTTAAAAATTTTCCTGAATTGAAGTAATTGAAGTAATATTTTTATATGGATAAATTCCGAAAATACATTGTAAATATGGATTTATAAATTATATAAAAATATTATTGTGTTATAAATATTCTTTAATTACACTGAATCAAAACTTCATTCTTATTGGCAAATATTGGCTGATGTCTGGGATTAATCCCTTTGGTAATAAGTTAAGAAAATATATGTCTAACTAATAAAGGCTGCTGTTATTATTACCTTTAAATATCTTAAATTATAATATGACATTAAATGATTTAGTGTAATGGTAAAAATATTTAAAATTTTAATGCATGCAGATTTTACAGAATAATTAATATTTATGTTAGGGTTTTCGTTCATGAAAGATATATAGCAATTAAAATACAAAGCAAATTACAGTATTCCTTGTGTTTTAAATATTATGGAAGGGCAAGAAATACAATGCCCTTTAATATTTTAAAAATTAAATCAATTAAAGAAATTAATTATACTCTTCTTTAGAAGTTTAATTAAAAAATTTAATTTTACATAAATATTCAAAAATTAAATTATTTAATTTTATTTTCAAAAATGTAAATTATATATCTCACCATTTACTTGTCATATCATCTGAAAAATAGCAAAATTTACAGTTACATATATATATATTGCATAATATATATATATGATGCATCAATATATAAATACATATTAAACAAATTTTTCCTTATGAAAAATGTTTTTGAATAAGTTCTCTGAATGAAAGATTGAGAAAACAAAACAACTATTAATTATTTCAAACAGAAAATTAAATTTTCGTTATTAGATTCATAATACAGAATTTCAAATTATTACTAAGCTTTTTCAAAAACGTGAAATATAATTTACTTTGTAAATTAACTAAATTTTCTAATTTACAACTTCTCTTTTTCTGACTGCGTTTCTCTGAAATGTGAGATGATAATTCTCTTTTGTAAAAAAAGTTAATAATATATGAAAAAGTATATAAATTATCCAACAAGATTTTCTCAAATAAATTTTTCAAATTAAAGCATGGGAAAATGAATCTAATTTTTAATGCAAACTGAAAGTTTATGAACATTGATTATTCTTGTATAACATTTTAAATTTTCTTAACATATTTTTCATCAAATTATATTAATGAAATTGAGAATTAATTAATTTGTTAAGCTATCAGAGTTTTGTTTTTGTCAACTTAACTTTTTTGCCTAATTGTCTATGTTTCTAACTTTTCATTAAAATATATTCATTGTTCCAAATGTACAGTATATTTTGCTGCACATTTATCTACATCAAATTATCATTATAATACAAGTCTAAAATATTTTGAAATATATTTATTTAGAGAAATCTAAATAAATATATTTCAAAATATTTCAGACTTGTATTATAATGAATAGTATATTTAAGATCCATTAATTAGGGATTTCCACTAATAAATTCATATGAAACCTTTGCATAATTAATTTAGTTATAATTATATCAAACATGAAATAAATATTACTTTCAATCTTATTATATAACAATAGCTCTCATTAAAATTTCATCATTGCAATTTAGTAAAGCTTAATATTTAATTTATTTGTTAAATTATTCAAATTGGATTATGTTAATATTTTATCTGATAGTGTTTGTCTAAAACATGAAATTGCAATTCTGTTGTAAATTATTTAATATAATGTAGCCCAAGGGTTTTTTTTACTTAAAACATTTACGTATATTGTATATGTTTCAATAGTTACTATTTTTCTAAATAATTTTGGTACTACAGTTCATGTTATTATTACCTTAAAGTGTGTCAAACAAAATTATGTTACAAAGATTTTCCAATTATTGTTATTTCGTAAAAAACGTAACTTAAAATATTACTTTTGTTTTTAGTTTAGAATTGAATTAATAACATATCTGTTTGAAGCCTTTAATTATTTTCTAAAATTGTCACTAAATTTATGAAATATTTTTCGTCAAATATCATACAAAAATTACTACACCAATTATTGTTTCAAGAACAAAGTAATTTATATCTAAATTTAAATAATTAAAGGAATTTCTTATGTGAAAATAATTGAGCTTTCATTATATATATATATATATTCAATAATTATATGCATAAGAAGAATCAACTAAAGTAGTGTGCTTCATTAAGCTTTCTTCTCAATAAAATAAATGAATGTAAAAGTATATGAACTTTCAGTTAGTCTAAGATATATAACTTACAAAGCGTTTTCATAAGCTTTCGAAAAATTAATTCTTATGATATTAAAAGTAAAATTGCATCTTTATTTAGAAAAAGAAATTTAATTTACCTTCTTCTTTGATGTATGAAAATACAAGTAATTAAAATAATTCCCCGCATTTCGATACATCAAAGAAAATTCTCTTTTACTATGATTAGGTGGCTTTATACTAACGATATGAAGAAAATGCTAAATTTTAAAATGTAATACCCTCATCTCATTGCTTATAAGAAACTGCTACTTATAAACAAAGGATTTATATAAAAAATATTTATTGTTTAATTAACATGATTCATTGTAACTTAAACATAAGGATCAAATCTTCAAATTCTTAAAGTTTTTATTTTCTTAGAATTAATAATATAGTCAAAATTCATATGTGGAGACAGTATAATATGTGCAATATTTTATAACAATGATATAAAACTCATAATTAATTTTATTAAATTTATTATCATTTATGGTATTTGACACTGGGGATATAATTTATTTAATTATATATAAATGTGTTTACTATATAAAGATCTTATTATATTCAACAGGAAAATATCGTACTAGTTGATGTTAGATATAATAGGATATGAATTCGGTTGTAGTTAACTAAATCACCTTTCATGCTGAGGTTGACATCGTTAGTGAACTAAAAGTAAATTTAGTGGCACAATTGTCTACATGGAGGCCAATACTTACAGTGCTCATCTGCTTTCATAACTGAGCCTTTGAAAGAAAAAGTATATATCCCGATTAGGTAGTCAGCCTAACACCCAAACTTCCAATGGTTAGCTCCCAAGCATGCTTAGCACTCATCTTTAGTACTTGATTTAAAAATTTGAAATTTCCTATATTTTTCATAATTTTGTTTTCTTTGCTGTCTTTTTTTTTTAAATAATAGCAACTTTATTATATATTTTAGTATAAAATTCCCTAGTAAATTAATATTAAAATATTACACTATTAAATAACGTATGGTATAATTTTATCGTCTATCAATAAATTACCAAGGAATAATAATTATGATAATTTAATTAAAATTGTTTCACCAGTAATCGATAATATTACAATATTACACTATTAAATAACATATGATATAATTTTATCGTCTATCAATAAATTACCAAGGAATAATAATTATGATAATTTAATTAAAATTGTTTCACCAGTAAATTATCGAAATGAATTATTCATAAAGTTGAAACATTGTTTAATTGAGTGTAAATATAATTAGTTAAATAAAATAATCTATTCCTTGATGATTTAAATTAACATAAAGTGGATGTTTAGTCAATTTGCTTTTTCTTCTATTCTGTTTTCAACGCTTTCGATTTTGGAAGCAAAATCGATAAAAGTTTAGGAAAATTTGAGAATTATTTATTTAAAACAAAAGACAATGATTTTGAAAATTTTTACAAATAGAAAAATAATAATTAAAAAATACTTCCTTACTATTAAAAATCTTAAATGGAATTTTAAATGGTAAAAATTCTAAATGGATATTTTCTCATCACTAACGACATTCTAGCTTATGATGGTGAACTACAAGTGTTCTACCGTTCAAATAATGTGATTTGAAGGCAGCTAGCAAATTCATAAATTATAAAAAAACAAACATTTGTAATTTTATAATTCATGAATAAAAATGTTTCAAATAAAAATGAGTGATAAAAATGAAAATATTTATATTTTAAAAATGATATATAAAATATACATTATAATTAAGCACTCATAAAAATATTTGATATTTTTACTTTTATAATTATATTAATAGTTTTTCTAACAAACAAAATAATTAAAAAGATTAGAGATATAAATCATTACAATAATAAAAATATTTCCCCTCTCTCTTTTCTCTTAAATAATAACAAATTTGCTTTGCTAAATTTTAGGTGAATGATATTAATTACTTGTGATATAAAGTAATTTTTGACACATAAATAAAAGGTAACATTTCGAGAAATTATAAATCTTTAAGAAATTTATTGTAATGTATTCTCTGAGTTTTTGCGATTTAATGGTTATATTTGATCACGAATTTCCAATAAGAACTCATTCAAAGTATGCAAAAAATAGATTAAACATTCATCAACATTATTAAACATAGAAGTTATAAAAAGAAATCATTTTTTTAAAATAAAAATAAAAATTAACAGCTCATAAAGTATGAAATTATATCTAAAAATTTATATCTAAAAATTATATCTAAAAATTTACTTAAATATTTGACAATATATAATCAAGTTGAAATAAAATAATTGCAAAAAATAAAATATAATGTTCTTTTTCAAAAATTTAACAGTGTTAAGTTTCAGTAAAAAACAGTTACAAAGTTTTAAACACTAAAATATTTTTAAAGCTTTCAACTTGAATTTACATTTATATTTTCACTTTTCACAAAATAGATGTCTAACCGAAATTTTAATAAAAAATATATATTGCTTAGTATGAGACTTCACGATTCATCAATTTTCAACATAATGAAAAGTAAGATTATTTTTTTATTTTCTGCTCATAAAGCAAAAATGTTTTTTCTGAAGAAAAAAATTACTTCACCAAAAAGACTTATCACGATGAACTTTTCATAATAAATCTTATTTCCGAAATCAAACAATTCTCTGGTAATAATTTATCACTTCCTACACATTATAAAAATATTTTTCTCAAATATATATATATATATATATATATATATATATATATATATATATATATATATATATATATATATATATATATATATATATATATATATATATATATATATATATATATATATATATATGGGTTCGCTATTTTCATTGTTAGGAAATATATAAACATTGTTGTTTAAATGATTTAATTATGTTTTTGAGCAAAATAAGAAAAAGCTATTTACATATTTACAAATGAATATCAAATCTAACATCTTCATTATAATTCGAAATTAGTACAATATCAATTCACGACTTCTCGTCTATCGCGGCTTTTCTCGTCGTTTTTTCATAGTCCCCCCTCCTCTTCTCTGCATGTCCGGCAAACATGTGAATGGCCCTTTGGTCGCACATTCAATCCCACATATGTACATTATATATATATACGTATATATATACATATATATATATATATATATATACATATATATTTATATATATATGTATGTGTATATATATATATATATATATATATATATATATATATATACATATATATGTATATATATACATATATATATATATATATACATATATATATATATATATATACATATATATATATACATATATATATATATACATATATATATATACATATATATACATACATATATATATATATATATATATACATATATATATATATATATATACATATATATATATATATATATATATATATATATATATATATATATATATATATATATATATATATATATATATATATATATATATATATACATATATATATATACATATATATATATACATATATATATATATATATATATATATATATACATATACATATATATATATATATACATATACATACATATATATATATACATATACATACATATATATATATACATATACATACATATAGATATATACATATACATATATACATATACATACATACATATATATATATATATATATATATATATATATATATATATATATACATATACATATATATATATATATATATATATATATATATATATATATATATATATATATATATATATATATATATATATATATATATATATATATATATATATAATAAAATACAAATTACAAACTCAATAATAACAACTGCCTGCCTGCCTGCCTGTCTGTCTGTCTATATAAATATATCACTTATATATAAATATATAAGTGATAATTACTTTCATTATAATTGAATAATTATATAACAATAGTATAATTACAACTAAATTGTTTTAGAGATAATTCTTAAGTCATTTTTACAATATTCATTATTTATATTTTATGATTGAAATATTAATATCATGTCATGAAGAATGAAAATAATATTATGTATTATATATATATATATATATATATATATATATATATATATATATATATATATATATATATATATATATATATATATATATATAGTATAACAGTGATTCTCAACCTATGGGGCGCGCCCCATAATTAACTGTAGAGTTAAAAAATATTGGAAGGGTAGAGAAATAATGTTGTAATATTTAAGTTTCTGGATATTTATAATAAATAAATTCTTATTACTCAACTTCTTTGCATTTTCTTTCATTCATTCAAAATTTTATATGTAATATGTTATGTTGTTGTTATTGTTGCTTATCTCCAAGGGTCTGAGGAGTAAGACCAAATCCAAGTCTAGGAATCCTTTGACGGAGAGGAAATCGATGACCAGGAGGGGAAAAGTGTAGATTTCGTCCCGTAGTACATTCATACCATTCAGGATATGCCCAGGAGAAGCTTGGTGTCAATAGCATTTAGGACAGAGGGGGAAAGTCTTATTACCCGCTAAATTGATAAGAAAAAAAATGCTAGAAAAAACTGAATTCAATACATAAAATATTTAACATACATAAGATTTTTTTCAATCAGTTGACAAATATCTTATGTATTAAATTCAATTTTTTCTCTACTTTACCAGAAAGTAAAAAAAATAAATAAAATTAATTGAGAAATCAAATTGATAAAATTAAAGTTATGCATGATTAAATTTAATTTTATATTTTGGAAGAATATAAATTTATATCAAATGATATTTTTAAAATCTTAAAAATATATTTTATCTTATGAAAACGATATTGTAATGTAACATCTATGTTATAATATCTTTCTTATGTTTCCATAGCACTTAAATTTTTTCCGATATTATTGAAACTTTACAAAAATAATTAATAGATTGTTCACAAATTCTTAAAGAATTTAAGGAAAGTATGATCACATTTTTTTATTTGCTAATATCTTTCGGTAATAGTTAAATAGAATGAAAAATGAGGAAAAAAATCTGTTTTCTTACTCAATGGTCCCTCTCTTAGATTGAACATATTTATTTTAATAAGTGTATAGGTGGTTACAGATAAATCATCTAGTACAAAAAGCAAAAATGGAGAAGCATTATTATAACAGAAAAATCTAATATTTTTTCGAAGATAAAAATTAATGAATTATTATAAGAGGATTAGTTGCTATTTTTTAAAGAAATTGAAAAGTAAAAATCTCCATACACATAAAAATATAAAAAAAATTACTTCAAATTTTAACGGATTTAGATAGAGGACTTTTTCATAATTTAAATATATTCCAAAGGTATTCTTTACACAATAATATTAATCCTTGAGCTAACGAAACAACAATTTCATAAAATTTCAAATAAGCTTTTATAAATGATCTTTTCATTAGAGGAATCTTTAACGCACATTTTTTTTCCGTTTTATATATTCAAACACTTTCTTTTCTCATAACTTATAACATTTATTAACAAGTGTGTATTTATATAAAGATATTATATCTGGTAAATTTCTAATCGAAAGAAATTACATACATAAATAAAATTAAGTTTACATTATATTTTTATTGTCATTATTTTACATTAGTATGTGATTATATATGTTGATTATCAATGCTTATTATATAAATTCCTAAATAATGTTTCATTTGTTAAAGAGGAAGTGTTTAATTCATAATTATTTTCATTTAAGAAATTTTAATTAAATACATTAGAAATATTAGCAATAATATCCATGAAGGTTAAGATGCGCTCATTCTTATTTTTTATAAATTTATTTTATGAATGATTTAAATAAGATTTTTTTCAGGATTCTAAGAAAAGTTATTTGGTTTTCTTTAAACTTATATCTGTATTAAGTCAAGTAATTTTCCAAATTTTTTTATATATTCCGATGATATTTAAGCAATTTTTAAGTGTATTTTTCTTCCAACTAACGACAGTATGATGTAGTAAACAGAATTGTTTTAAAATACATTCAGTTTTATTATTATAAAAAAGTTAATAGAAATATTTTTAAGAAAACGCACTCTCATCAATATAGACACGCTTAAGTCTTCTTAACTGTTAACGATAAGTGTTGTAATGAAAACTTTGTCTTCCATAGAAAATAGATTAAGTTAGGAGTATTTCTAAACAAAGGAGTCATAGTGCGAAGTAACAGGCTTGAATATAACATAATAAATCTCATCTATTTTTATAAAGACTATTTTATGGATAAGCAAACATATTTTCTTAAATTTTAGTGCCCGACCACTAGAAAATATCCCTCTTTCATCTCAATAAAGTGCAAAATTAGTCATATTTTATAAATCGTCGTATTTGTTGGAATGTCTTATCTTACGAATCTTATAATCTAATCATATTTATAACACGGAGAATATGGAATTTTCACCAGATTTAAATTGTTGTTGAGACCTTGTAATTCATAGAATAATTTAGAGAGAAATTTCTAAGCGTTTGACCTTTGAACTTCACCTTAAATACCATAGATGAAAATAATTTGAATAGGAGGATCTATTGACCAGGGCACATTTTACGTAAGGAACCTTTTATTAGTGAACTTCAAGAATCTTTGTCTTTGTGGGGTATAAAAGTGGCAAATATTAACGGGAAAACCACCTTCTCAAACATACAACAGTTGCGTTAATGAAAGGTGAATACAGATCTCAGAAATTCTTCAATACACTTAATGTGTATCAAATTTATTTGAAGAGAAATATAAATTAACAAATTTACCAAAGTTACAGAGTTAAAAATATAATGTAAAATAAAATATTTTTATCACTTTATAACAGTTAATAGTAATTGCATGTTTGAAGTGTAATTTTTAAAAGATTATGAATCCATAAAAACTTTATTTTATCCTATTTATAATATTTTTTTTATTTTTATTAAATTATTTAAGTTTTCTTATACACAATAAATAAATAAATTATTATTGTTGGAAAGACATAGTTTTCTTGAAAGATGTCATATGGATAGTATTTTGAGACGAAGTACAATTTTAATGGTTTTCATAGCAATTATTGCTGGGAAATTTAATATTTTAATAATTTTTTTTTGATTCGCTTATAGAAGTGGAATATTTTTATCAAGTCTTTAATTAAAAATAGAAAATCTTTACACCCATACTAATGATTAGATTATCATTCATGTTTAAAGACCATCAATATTGAGAGTAAAAACTTAGTGAAAGTTGCAAAAAGAATTTTTTAATTTAGCATAGAAATTAAGTTTAATATTATTTTTATTTACGAAAATATATGGAACTATATTTCATTTTTTAAAATTTTATTTCCAATGGCAAATTATAGACAGTTACAGCAAAATAAATAAAAATGATAGAACAATTACACAGAAAGTTACTGCAACAGAGTATATTATTCTAACATGTCTTTAGCTTCACAACAGCGCTCAGTTAGAGACATCTTACGACGTGCAGGGCAGCGAGGAAGATGCGCTACGTTAAATGATCTCACCAATGTTGTAAAGAGTGTAAACCGGAGAAAGAATGATACCAGATGTATACAGATGTTTCCGCAGACAAGTGGATCCGTGATCGGTGGCAAGGCGGAATTCAGCCACCGCTCTATGTCTTGGCTTATTGCGCAGATTTAGGATGACATTCTTCCAAGATTTAGAGAAATGTGGTTAGTAAGCTTTTCATGAGTTCTGGACTTAAGAGTTCTTTTGACAAGATGTTTAATAGAACAGAAGGGCATAGCGCGTGTGGGAGTCTGCGTAATTAAAGCGTCCTTCTTTGCAAGGTAATCTGCATTTTCATTACCTGTGACTCCGCAATGGGCAAGAATCCAATGGAAGACAATGGCCTTCTCAAGGGATGCCAGTTTCTCAAGATGTTGGCGGCAGTTCAAAATGTCCTGTGTTAAGGGATTATTAGAGGATACAATGGCCAGCAGAGCAGCTCTTGAATCACAGAGGACAACAGCTTTTGTAAATTGATCTATGTGGCAATGTAGCTGAGATAGAGCCAAGAGAATTGCCGCGATCTCTCCGTCACAGGCAGAGCCTTGTCCCACCGGGGCATAAAAGGAAAAGGTTTCGGAGAAAACTCCGGCACCAGCATTTGGTCCGTTTGATAGGAGAGATCCATCGGTAAAGATCTGGAGCCACTCTGGCTCAGGATAGTATCTACTCAACACTTCGTAAGCCAGGACTCTCAAAATAGTAGGATCCATATTACTTTTATTGACACTTTGACACAGATCAAGATTAAAACAAAATTGTTTCAAATTTATTGTATTTTGAGGTGGTACAAGATATTAAGGTTCATATTTTAAATCAAGAGAATTTTTTAGGTGTAACACTCCCTGAAGAGAGCCTTTCTGAGTCTTTAAATTTCTATTTAAGTCTCGGTTGGCCTCATTCCAAAGTGATAAACAGCCAGGAACTCTAGTGAATTCAAGAGATGCCAGGTTCTCTATAGAACTATATTTCATGATAGCGGATTTATTATAACTTGTAACTAGTTTTAAAATATTGATTTTTAAAAATAATAAGTAAGATTAAGTATAACATTACTTTATTTACTTTTCCTTTTTTACTTCATAGAACATTATTACTTTTTATCAGATTAGACTTTTCAATGTCGTAAATAATAAAGCCTGAAGGAATTCACCAAAAGATTTAAGGCCTGTGTAAGGCATTTTAATATCCGAAAAGTAAGCTGAATTCCGGAACACAGGTAATAGGTCATATTCAATAGTTATAAAATTAGAAAACCTGGAAAATTTCTAAGCAATCTTCTTGGCAAACAGTCAAACAGAAGCTAAAATCGTAACATCCATGTTCTCTTGTTCAGTTGTTCAATGAATTAAAAATTTTCCACTATAAATAGCTCTGTCCTATGACTAAGTATGTAGAAACGAAAAACCATGCCCTTCACAATTCATACCAACTATTTCATATAACCGCATACCACTTAGAATGCAGAAAGAAACAATCATCTCATTAACAGTGGTTAGGATGGAACGTGGGCATTCTCACTCAGAGGAACACTATCTCTGAACTAAATCGGATGATCCTTAAATAATTTATTCTGACCACAAATAGTGAACAATTTGTAGGAACTGTAAGGCATTTTAGTATCCAACATGTAAGTTGCAATCTGAGTAAGTTTCATCTCTAGAACTCTTTTGAAATTTATCTGATATTTAATTGTAAGAAAAAGATTGAACTCCAGTTAAAGATTAGATTTCACAAATATCTTTAAATCTGTTAAAAATTAGTGATTTTAAGAAAACAGAAATTGAAAACTCACTCCATTTGAATAAAATTCCACATATAAGCGTGCAATCGGTTGTATCCACGAGGAAGTACACATAAAACGCTTTGAATATAATTAATGTATCATAATTTTATTTAAAAATGCTGTGTATTAGTTTGTGTATAGACTTTTACTCAAAATTTTGAACTATTATTTATTTAGCAAAGATAAAGTATATATTTCTTAAGGAAGGTTGTAAATAGCGTCAAACAGGGTCATTTTTTTTGAAGACAAAAACGTTTCTTTTAGCTTATCTTGATTTGAGAAATTCCCAAATAGTTTTCAAACAATTTCAGTCATTACGTATGTCACTTGACAAATTGTGTAACTTATTTTATCTTATATCACTTCTAAACATTTGAGTTAAAACTTATGTATTGTTGTTTACAAAATTCATAAATGCTTCTTTGTTGCACATGTAGACATTATTCAAGTCTAGAGGACTACTAAATTACGCACTATGACTTATTAAAGGTACAAAAGAGATAGGATATTACTTTTCTAAAATGAATTAAGACTCAAGTTTTCAGTATTGTAACAGAAGGAAAAAGATTTGTCATCCTGTATTCAAAGAACTGTCCGAAGAAAATGCCAAGGAAATTTCTTTTTTAAAGAGGAAATGTCATGCTAATAAATTAAAACATAAACATGTAAAGAATACAACTAATGAAAATGAATTACACAAGTAAGGAAATTTATTTTATTTTAGCAACATTTATTTTATTTAGCAAATTTATTTTATTTTACAAAAGGAAAATATTATATAGTTATTAGCATTTTCATCATAATTGGAATTATTAACTAAAATGCAAAATTCCGTAATATATTAAATTTTAAAAAGAAATTAGTTGGAGCACTTAAAGTATACAACTGCATCTTTTGAGAAATAAAAAAAATATTTTATTTAATACTTCCTAATGTAGAATATTAAAAAAAATCGTTCAAGTTGGACAATATTTTCTTCAAAAGTATATTAGATAATTATTTATAAAATAATTGTCAATTAATAAAATGATACTTTTAAATAGTAAGCCAATAGTGTAATTCATATCTGAATAAAACGACTCTACTACAGAAATTCAATATTTTTTGTATAATTAAGTAAAAATAAAAGTGTATTTTCACATTTCACAGCCGAATTTTCATTTATATAAAATACAAGTCTAAAAAAAACCGAGCCGATTGATGGCGGAATGGTTAGCGTCCCTTACAACGAAACAGTAGGTCTCAGGTTCAAATACTGATTCATGTATGGGTGTTCTTTTTGATCTTTGTTTATGATTCTATATCCATTCACTTTTAGGGTGCAGAGGGCATATTTATTGAGTGTCTCATTGTATAAGATGTCATCACCTTTGCCCCTTTTAGTGCTGAATAGATATATCCTAAGAGCAGCCGAACATTAGACAAAAGATGATTTTAGATTCCATTTTAATTAAAAATCTATGAATATGCAAAGAGAACACCACACATGATATAGTACGTCATTAAAATCTGTTGGAAAGCAATGTTTACCTACATGCAGAAATGATTCAGAAACATTTATGTGTCAACTTTTTCAAGCGGCCGTTTTCTCATTCAGATTAGAAATAATATTGAAAAAATATATGATTGTTGTGGTCTAACTTGAAAGCAAATTTGCTAACGAGTAACACATAAGCTAATTGCTATTAAATAAGAAGGTTAAAAATATATTTATAAGGCCTACCTTTTTAAAACTTAATGATTACATTTATTTATTCCAGTATGTTCATATTTAACGATATTTATCACACAATCACAAAATTATTTATTAGTTATTTTTAAAACTTTTATATAAAATAATGCTTTGCTTAAATTATATGCAAAATTAGCTGGCCACAATTGAGCCATTGAAAATAGTGGGAAATAAAACTCTCACCAAGACCTCAAACATAGGTGTATGTGTGATTTCGGTTTGTAAGATCCAACATTTTGTAACAATGAAAAAGATTTTTTTAACTTTTATGATATTGTATCCCTCATCAACTAATTCGTTTATTTCGGTAGTCCCTTTCGATAGTTCAGAGACTTGGCTCAATAGATGAGACACTATATTGGGCTCTCGTTTTTGTTAACTGAATCCTCTTCAGGAATTCAATTTTTATACCTAAGTATCTTTAGATAAAAAATGCCTCCTTGCCTTTTTTCTCTGGCTATTTTACTTTGCTCCCTTGTCCCACATACTCTTTATGATTTGATCTAGCTTCAGATATAACTTAATAAGCAATCCATAAACTTCCAGGTATAGGCCAAACTTTCCCTTTCTTGCCTTTCGATTAGTCTGATGAAGTAGAGAAAATGAAACAACCAAACGTTTCAGACCACTCATATTTTGTGATCCAATCCCATACAAATGGAAAGATAGGCTACTTTTTATCTGGTCTAAACGGAGCCTTGTGGTTGGACAACGCTGATTGGTTCTGATTTCAATTCCACTCTCTAAAGAACAACAGAAGAGTCATATTTCACTTCTGCAGGCTTGTCTGTGTATATCGTGTATGCAGAACTTAGAGTGGATGCTTCGAAGTTTTCTGAATTTCTTTAATTGTAAATTAGGCATTCAGCAATGCGATGCCATAAATAAAACTTTTTTTTGTTGTGCTCTCCGTTTGCGGAGCCAACATTCCAAGCAATCAATTTTTAACCGTTTATTGCACTACGTTTTCTATCTTTGAAATATAACCCTTTTTTTGAAAAGCGGTCATTCTTTTCTTAACATTTCTAATCTATTTTATATTTTATGACCTATTCTTATTTCAATATTGCCTTTCTTAACAAAACGCGTAAAAATACGGATTCAAATTATTAAAAAAACCGTTTATCATCAAAAGACACTATATCCGCTGACTCTGTGAAATTGACGTAGTTAGAAAAATAATTAAAAATGGTTTAAATTTTTAAACTGGAATGATTCTGAATATTCTTCGAAATTTCGATGGCTTGCTTGTAACTTACACGTGAATTTTCGGCAGACTGCGTAAAAGCTTTATTAACAACGGCATGACTGTTATTGCTTTCAACGTTCATTTGAACTCTTTGATGTGCAAATGTTCTAAACAAGGATTTAGTCAGGTTGTAGAGGAGAAATAACAAGCAAAACACATAATCAGGGAAGCACACTGTAAAGGGGAATTGAACTCCAGCTGAAACTGTGGGGGATTTCACTGTAGCTTAGGTAAATAGTTAAAATGGAGCGAAAGAGATGTAGGGAAATTTATTATGAAATATAAAAATAAAATATCTATAATTTCCATTCTGATAGAGCTAAAAATTATGAAAATGCTCCTGTTAATAAAATTAAAATTATATAGCAATATAAAATTCAGTGATGTTTGAGTTTAGTTATAAAATTATGAATGCTTTCAGCTTTAGTAACTTTAATTATGAAGAAGTTCAACTCACGTAATGGATTTTATTTATATAGTGTGTTAATAACAACTGCGGGATATCAAAAACTAAACTAAATTTAATTGCATTTTTATTGATTATAAAATTATAAATCGATTTCAATTTTGCTAATTTCATAGAACAAAATATTATTAATCTCTTTCATTTTCAGAATATATTTTTATCAATTGATGTTTTTTATATTAAATTTTTTTTTGAATCATTATAACATTTTCTAATTTAAGAGTTTGTTTTCCATTAGATATTTCAGTTTCTTCTTGAAAATAAATTACAGAAATGATAAAAAAAATGGACTCAGATAATGTTACGAGAAGAAGGTAAATACAAGAATGTAAGACTGAATGCTACATTGAAGTGATTTACTTTAAAGGTATTTTTTAAAAAAAGATTTATTTTTTTGATTAGAAAGTGTTAGAGTATGGAAGGGATATTAAAGTAGAACACTAACAGAGATATTTATTAAAGATAACGCTTTCTGTAATGAAATTTTATGCCTTCGTACACATTCCTACGATCATACTTCTAAAAATTTTGAAACTTCTGCAAATAATGTTTTCAAATCCTTTACTGTTGTTATTGCTACTTATCTCCCTTGACATTGATAAACTGAACCAAGTCCAAGAGACCATGTCACACAATTATATCAAAAGCAACACCTCCATCATTCAACAGTTGTATCACAGGGGTACCAATACAGTCTAGGATATGAAGCGGAAGAAGCGATGGCATACCTACATACATAACTGTGTGGGGAAACATCGGACTGTACCTTAACGTTAACAGTCCCAACACCTAATGTGCTCCACATCTCAACGAGGTCCCTGAGGGCGTTACTCTCTGGACATTTATAAAGGCAATAAATTGGGTTTGCAAAATGGTAGCAAGAAGTTACATTTTAAGGAGCTTTAAGCACTATTAAACATCAAGAAATACCATTAAATATTTTCTCTGAGTTAAAAACAAAATTTCACATGATGACAATCAATGAAAATACAGTTTTTACAATTTTTACAGTAGTTATGACATTAAATACATCATATACATTAAAGGAAATTTTATAGATAGTATGAACACTTAAATATATGAAAAAAAAAGAAAAAAATGGCATTATAAGAATGATTACTATATACACAAGCGAGGAATTTATATAAGTTTAATAAACACCTTAACTATTAAAAGCATTTTAGAATAAAAAATTTTAAAAGGTTTCTAAGCTTCTAAAAATGCATAGGATTCAAAAAATTTTTAAAGTTCAAAGCGGGCTCATAATGTTCGAGAAATTCATACAATTCGAAACATATTGTTCATAAAAAAATTTAAACACCATTATTAGTCGTAGAGACTTATCTGTGGAAAATTCTAGGTCATCTGCGGGTACTTGGCTTGTATCCCGACAAAGTTCGAGTCCTTGTTTGTTGAGACAAATCATGTGAGAAGTAATCTATAGTGATGATCATTCATGCAAAATCTCAGGAACTCCATATTGGTGTGTTGGGAGTTCTTTTTTAGGTGGTATTTCTCAGTCTCTGGGACAAGATACATCAGTCCTATCATTCCCATTGAACATGAGACTCTTTGTATGATTAGACCTAAGTCTAGCTAGATTAGTCTGCTTAAGTTTTGGACATAAGCACTACAAGGACAAGCAAAGGAAAGTGAGACTGATCCATTAATGTACAAGAAGCAGCTTCATTTTTGGGAGGAACCACGGGAGCTGAAGTCTACTTATCCTCAAGATGCCTGCTAAGCTTTAGCTGGACAAAATAGGGTGGGTTACTCCACTTGAGTGACCCTAGCAGGAGAATACTCTTCTGGCGTACTTCACCCACCTTGTATTTGTTTACTAAAACACATTATATGACTACAAATTGATAATAGGCTTAATGAATCTGGTTTATAATTCAGGGGACTCTTTCAGTACAAGTGGCATAATTCGACCGGATCTTAAAACAAAAAGTGGATTCTGAACACTGCAAACATACCCTTCAGTGGAAATTGAAAATTAAATGCATCAAAATCTAATTGGATGGATAGAAACACGAAATCTTTGTCAATGAGATTGCTGCACAATGAATTATGTGTAATTGTGAATCGCATTATGTGCTCTGGAATGATGTATCATACTTCGATTAAATAAAAGAATTTTAAGTGATAATATTTTGTGAGATGTCACTGTGTTATAATTAAAAAAATTCAATGTATAAAGGAAATATATTTTGTTCATATAGTTAGGTCTTACTTCATTATTTGTTGCTTCGTCATTAGTAGTAAATTTTATAGTGCAGAACGTTATTATGAGGCTGTATTCCGCAAATTCTATCTTTCCACTTCTTTTTTTTGAATAATAAAATTCTTTAACTATAAAAGAAAAAGTTATTTTAGCTAAACATATTTGTACAGTGAAATAAAAATATTTTTAGTTTCCCCAAAAGTATTCAAGAAAAAAGCATGTCAGTGTTATTTATATGAAGGACTTAATGCTATTTTTAGTATCAAATTTATCTTGTAAATATTTTGAAATTTGTTAATAAGTAAAGTGTTATATTTTTTACTTGAAATACAATATATATATATATATATATATATATATATATATATATATATATATATATATATATATATATATATATATATATATATATATATATATATATACTACTAATATACTAAGGTTCAACCTAGAACAGATAAAGATTATTCCAGGATCAAATGTGGTTTCCGTCTCAGAATAGCATAAACTCAAAATTTGATTAAGTGTAACAATTTGAGAATTCCCTTATAATAGCATATTTACTATTACAGGAAATCATAGGGAATGAGGAAATTGAATTTTTAGCCATTAGTGATTTATACTGAAATGACTTTACTTGTATGACTGTAACCTTTATTTTGCTTTTATAAAATATTAGTAAACTAAATTCCGTCTGCAAATTCCATTGACGAACCAATGGCACTCTGGAACATCTCCTGGAACTCTTCTGTAAATACAAATCAGACCCAAAATCTCTGACTGCCTTGGCCAGATTCTCAAGTAGACAACTAAAATGTTTATCGTTTGATTGTGGTACAAAAAACTATCCAACTTATAAAAAATGCTGTGTCCATCCAGCTTCACTGAAGCATATTTTGGATGGCGTCGGACTTTCCCGGGAGGATTGATCCTCAGATCTTCTGCTAGTCATCGACGCTCTGACTGTCAAATAGTTATTGGAGTTGATCTGACAAATCTCAGATATTTAAAGGGGATAAACCACAGCAACAATGACATCGGCAATATATGCATATTCTTATTCATCAAGAATTGCTTCTTCAAAAGAATTCAGACTCATATCTAGATATACATAATCCTAATTTTTTGAATTTCGAGGAAGGTAACATACAACGCAATGTAAACTAACATTCTTTTAGACGTTATCAATGGAATACAAGCCACGGAGCTTCTGAAATGCAGACAATACTCATTAAACTATCAGACAGTTTGGCATATTATTATACATTTGTTGAAAGTGTCCGCTGAAATTGGAAGTAACCACATGTTTTATGATGCAGCCATTTTTGTTTGATTCGAAAACACTCACTACACAATATATATCTTTTTTCTGAAACATGTTAAATTCATTTATAGCTCAACAAAAACTCCCTCCCTGTCGTCCAATGAGAAAGATGTTGAATAGAGGTACGACTGTCAGAGAAAATCCAAATATCCTTGAAGACTCTTTATGTAGACAGTTAATTAATGTGAAGTGTCTCATAGATTGCTACTAACTCGGACCTAAAAACAGAACAGCCATCAGGATTTCTGATCCCAAAGTCAAATGCTCCACTAGGTGTCTCAATATGCACGCCACTTTCAGAAACACCATCATCTCCTCTGTTGCCTTTAGTGTGCACCTTCAGTGACGAAAGCAGGATGCCTAGTACTAAATCAAGAGACACCTGCTCAGTAGTTTCTCCATAACACGGTTAGTTCTGATCCCAAGGTCAAATGTTCCACTAGGTGTCTCAATATGCACGCCACTTTCAGAAACACCAACATCTCCCCTGTTGCCATAAATGTGCACCTTCAGTGACGAAAACGGGATGCCTAGTACTATATCAAGAGACGCCCGCTCAGTAGTTTCTCCATAACACGGTTAGGATGTTAGTTCCGCGTAATAGTGAAAAGCGTTGTACGAGCATTCCCGTAAAACACGCTCATGTGATCTCATATAATGCGTTATGTACAAATGATTCATATTTAACATTACTCGTTAAAGGGGATTTAAATCGAATATTAAGGTAAAATTAAGTTATGAACCACAAAAGAGTGTGTTCCATTAAAATGAAATTAAGAACATTTTAAATGGACCTATACAAATTTAACTAAAAAGTAATTAATTTCAAATAAATCAAATAATTCCGGAAACAGTTTTATTACATGTTTATTCACTGTTGGAGCTATCTAAAATAACGATCGACCGATAACTAAATTTTTTTTAGCAGAATCTTCAAAAATCAATAAAAAAATTTAATTTAATTTTATAAGAACACAATTGACACAATGTGCAGACGTACCCGAAATCGGTTGTGAACATTTCAAATCAGAATTCTTTTTGCATTGCAGAAATATAACGTGGGAAGTCAATGCGTTATACGAGAGAAAATACGTGTTACACGAGGGACATGAAATTTCGTAATATGAAAAACGCCTTATAAGAGTATCCTGTTGTAGGAAGTATTACTGCATATTAAATTCAGGTAAATCCGTTCCTTTATTCACCCTGAACTGATGACTTCTGTGTAGAAATATGCTCGCTAAAGGGTAGTCTTTTTACAAGAAAGAGTTTCAAAGAATGTAGTTCCACACCACGGGAAAGAAATTCCGTCTTTCTTACCAAGGGAAAAAGGATTAATTTCTTTAAACGCTTATTTCAATTACAAGAGTGGATATAGGCAGGTGTCTTATGCTATGTAGCGTAATGATAGAGTAAAACAGTAGCTCCCTCTCAAAGAGAGAAGAAGCATAACACTCTCATACAGTATAATACTGTTATGACAGCTTTAACAGAGTCCAGAAATATTTCTTGCGGCACTTAGCTGCATTTGTTCAAGCTTATTTAAATTGACATCAAATGCACAAAAACAAGTGGAAAGCCACATTCTGAAGTTGTTCTGACCAGTGAGATATAAGTTGTTCTTAGAGTATAAGCATCTACGCTCTAATTTGGCACAAGTGCCGTGTAATATATGATGCCAAATTTTGAGTTGGGTAGTTTTTGGCGGACTTTTTTTATGTATATGGCAACTTCATTTTTATTACATCATGCAAATGGAAACCTATAAGAACTATGCAGAAAATTCTATTTTAGTAACCTAGTATTTACGTCATCGAGCATGTCACGATACGTCATCTTGTCAACATTTCTTCATCACCAAAAAAAAGTTCAGAATTTGGAATCATGATTATACTAAACCTGTGCCCCCAATATTGACTGGAAATATACTTGAGGATGGGAAGACTTTTTTTACATTTAGCAACTTGAGGTTGTATATACGTGTTACTTAACATCATTTGGTCCAGAATGCGTAGGCACCAGATATCCGACATTTTTAATATAGTTCAATTGATTACCATTCATCGAAATAGTTGGTTAGTAATTGTAGAGATGTCTTTTGGTGATAAAAAAAATATACCTAAATTTTTTGAAGTATTAAAAATCAGTTTATGCAAAAAATACATGCTAGAGTTTTCTTCTAAATTGTAATACAAATATTTACCATGAATACTTGAGAATTATACCAAACAGTAACATCAAATTGTGCTCAGAAATGCTTAGAATGATTCCCAGTTTAAAAACCTTTGGAAAAGTGTAAAAAAATTACAAAAAGTGAGCGTTTTAATTTATTATTATTTCGAATAATTGAATAAATGAAGAAGTATGTCACAATATTTAAGGATTGCAGTGAATATTTTTGGAAAAATGTGTTCAGAAAGCAAAAAATGGATAACAAAAACGAAAATGCATCAATAAAGCATCTCATTATTTACTTAAATTAACACAGTAAAATTAGGCTTTTTTAATTATGTTACTATTTGAACTGAGGATAAAAACTATTTGCTATCTCTGTTAATACAATAGAAAACTTCGAGGTTAAAATGAAGATTTAAACGCAGTATTTATGATTAAAAATTTGTTAACTAAACAAAATATACTGACTATAAAAGACTTGTTTAAAAGGAAATTTTTTTATGAAGCTGGTGTTACAGTCGAAAATTTTATAAGGCTCATAAAATAAATTATATTTACAGTTGAATCTCTAGAGTATAATTTTATGGAACATCATAGAAAATTAAACTAACATGCACCATCTTTGAAAAGAAGACGTGCCTTTTTTTAAACTCTATTGAATTCAAATTTATTCGTATTTCTATTATAGGAAACAATATCCTTGAAAATTTGACTAGCGCCCACTTTCTTCAGACAAAGAGATTAATAATTGAATTTTCTTATTCTAATATTTCCCTCGAGGTTAGTTTGCGCACACATTATCGTTTTTTACAGTCTGTCAGATGAAAGGTGAAAGATTTATTGAATTATGAGTATAAAACATCTCCACTGCTATCTCTTAGAAAAATATTTTATCTGAAAAATTAAACATTTTAGCCAAATAATATGTCGCCAAATGTTGCGGATTAACGCCAAAGTTATTCGCTTCATTTTTTGTAGCTCTGATTAATACAAACCAGCAGCTCCAAAACTGAACATTTTTTTTTTAAAATTTGATATCAAAATTAAAAAGATAAATTACATCTTATTTGAAACAAATAAGCAAATACTTTATTTTTAACTCAGACATTTTTTAAACGTATTCCTTCACTATAATCCAATTTTTACATGAGCAATGTTACAGAAAATGTAATTATAAATATGAAAATAACATAAGCTGTGATTAAAAATTTAAAAACATGAGCTCCTGAATCAGCTTATAATGTTATATAGTTATTGAATTTTGTGATACTGCTTTTTGCTTTTTGTTCCCCCCCCCATGGGATAATACATTTAAGTAACTTATAGAGTAAATGAATTCCTAACACTGTTTTTATATTTAATGTTTGGTGAAAATTGTATATTGACATTTTATATAAGATAAAAAACTATGAAATGCTGTTTTGTAGATTTAAAAATTTAATTTAAATATTACTATTTTACGTTATTTCTGAATAGAAACTGTTTGCTGTCCTTTATTTAGTAAGAATCCTGGGTAATTTAGAATCTTGTTTTCATTACTCCTTAGCGTTTGCAACAAATGCCTCTAATCATAACTTTCAAAGATTTTTAAAATTTATTTTTTAATTAAAAAAATACTGTTACAATCATAGTTACTTTTCCTGATATTCAAGTAAAAGTATTAATATAAATATCACATTTTTTTTAAATATATATTTAACAATACCCAAATGAAAAGGAAATTATATCTATAATTACTTCTTGGTTTATTTTATCATAATATCAAATAAGTAGTGCTAGTAAACAAAAAATTGAAATCAAAACATTGAAAGGAAAAATAAAAGAAAATGAAAAGTGAAAATATTAAAACATAAATAAATTGGAAAGCAATATTTGAAAGTGATGTGTGTTCTTATACTGCATTATAAAAGACTAAGATATATTATGCTATCCTATAGATTATATTTACCTTTCGAATATGCGAGTTACACTTTTTTCAACAAAAAAAGAAAATGATAAGATATTTTGGGAAGTTTAACACCACAGCCATAATTTTAAGACTATTATTTCTTATGCATTATATTGACATTATTTAAAAACACGTCCAGCAAAAGGAAGAAAAAAATTACAAATACTTATGGATGTTTGTGGTAGTTTCTCACGATCCATTTAAAAGGAAGATATTACGATTTTTCTATTAAAAAATTAGACTAAACGTTTAATAAAATAACCAATTCATATCATGAAAAACCAAAAAAAAATATAGAAAATGTATTGATAATTTATGTGCAGAGGTTCAGATAAGAGTTGAATTTTGATAATGCTTCCATGAAAATTTCAAAACTGATGATTATAAAAATATTTTGTCAGTCTTAAAAAAATCTAAATATTCTCACCAAACTTCAAATGTGTGTTCTTAACTCAAATACTACGTTTTACTTTTATGAATGAATATCAACCCCCCCCCCACGACTGCCACTTTCTTCGATTGAAACGCCATCGCAAGGCACCAGATCTGCGGGTGACTACGGAAAAACTGGTGCCTATCGGAGCTTAATATTTACTGTCAGCAGAAGCGAACTGGGCACACGAGGGGTATGAAAACCCTGCCAGATGGATCTAGAACCTACGCAGAATACAGGCACTGCACAGGAGTTCTGCTGTATCAAAAGCATAGCTTCAATTACATGTCTGTTGCCTCGACCCTCTTCAACATCCACCCCAATGACACCATGCTGCCATGACACCCTTTATACGGAAAAAGCTAAAGATATGGCCAGGGCAGTGCTCCATGCTTTTGGTCTTTCATGGCTTGTGTTTTTTAACTTTTCTTGTTTTTTTATTTTGCACTCGTCCCACGACAACAAAAACAATAACTTTTATGAGTCTTTTGTTTCCTTTAAAAGATATATGAAGAAGTATATATGATGATATATAAGATTCAAATATTTCAAATATAAAAAAGTATGGTTGTTAATTTCTTAATATTATAGGATTCAATTGTTAAATAAAGATGAAAGATTTTGTGTGCGTGATATGTTTCATTGTAATGGATTCATGTTTAAAATGCATTAATCACTGAGACGAATAAATAAATAAATAAAAGAGTAGCGCCAAACTTAAAATGCGTGTAGATCTAAACTTGTGATATTTACACAATTTGCTTTTTGCAGTGGTGAGAAGGATTTGAATAAAGTTATACAATACGTGATGAATATTTTCTCTAATATTTTAAATGGGGTTGTAAGGAATCATGGTGTTTAGTGGCTACAGTTTAATTTTCCTTTTAATTGGTAATTTCAAAGAATGTGTCAAAATAGAAAGTTTCGATTTTAAAATGAAATAAAATAGTAAGTATTGAATTTTTATGGTTATCAAAACATTAACTTTTTACAAAAACTTCGCGACGTTTTTATTGTTTATAGAACATTATCAGCAGGACTGAAAATGATTGTCTTACGTATGAAAAATTTGTACTGAAATTTTTGAAAACTATCCTATTCGACACAATTATTTAAGGCTATATAAATAGATTATTGTTTAATATAATAACTAATTAGCTTAATTAACATAACTAAGTTAATTAGTTATTATATTAATTAACTTAATAATAACTAATTAACTTAACACACATATCATTATAGACTAATTATTAATAATTAATTAACTTAATTAACATATCATTATATATGAGAAAAAATTAACAAATGTGAATGTCTTTGCCTTGATCTGTGATTCTTGTATACCTAGAATTAGAAACTTCAACTTATAAAATATACTCAATAGTCAGAGAAGATTGTTAAGAGTTTTGCGATACTATAATATACCAACAATTATACAGAGATAAATTCTAGAATTACAGAGTTACTTGGTGAAATTGTTAATAAGAGGCAGACTTTCAAGCAAAACTTTATTATTACAGTAGCAATTTTATCCTTTATCGAGGATGAAATTAGCAACCATGATATTTGTTTCCCACATGGTCAATAGGATAGATCAACCAAAAATTCCCAGAGAAAAAATAAATCCTCATAAGGATACAGCATACTGGTCTCTCATTCGTTGAGAATAGTGGCGGCAAATGACATCATTGGTCCGTATGAAATTCCTTAACCATATTGGTAATATTCATAGTGACAGTTACATTTTGAAAAATCCACAACAGAGGTGGTATAACTCATGATGCATTATGTATATATATATATATATATTATCAATTCCATTTTATTTGTCAGACGACGTGTGAGTAGCTTAGGTGTGGAATGAAGAAGTTCTTAAATTTACTAATATTTAAAGAAGGATTATTTACAGACATCTTTCAGCTGGCTCCTTCACACAATATCTCCGCTGCTCAATTGCATGCACAATTCTTTTAACATTAAGAACTGCCATCTAGTGGCCACTCATATTTTTTTAAAGTAATATTTAAGCTTAATGTTGACAATATATATATATATATATATGTACACGTATGCTATCTTTAGTAGTTAAGATTAATTAAATAAAATAGTTTCCAGTTGAAGATAAGCGAAATTTTACATCGGAATTTCTGTGTTTATTAACCTTAAATAACATTTAAGTGGATTGTTATTGAAGTGAAACTGATCTATCAGCAGAAATTTTAAATAGAAATCTAAAAATTTTATTTGCGTTTATTAAGATTTCAGTTCTTTTCAAGAAATTTAAAGGCAGTTTTAGAATAACATTTAAAATTAGTATTTTATTTTTGAGAGCTAAAGAAAAATTATAAAAAAAAATATTCAATGGACGGCTTAAAATTATGTTTTAGAAGTAAATAAAATCTTGTCAAGAATATTTTTAAATCTTTTGCTTTTAAGGATTGATATTTAAATAAGTGTGAAGGAGATAAAATATAAGCTCGCACATTTTCGAGAAATCCTATTTAAAAGCGACACAAACAGCTTTCTAATAGGTACATTATTACTTCCGCGGAACTCATTTGGCATTTGTAAATCTCTTTTAAAATTTCCATAACTGAGATTTAAATTTATAACTCAGTGCACATTTATGAAATGAATAAAATTAAAATTTAAAGATGAGGAAATTACGAATCTGCATTAGACTGTTCCCTCGAGAGGAAACTCTTTCAAGACGCGGAGTTTGCCCAAGTTACACTGACAAATACATACGCAGAAAGGTATTGGATACATTAATAAAACAGCTTTAAATATTCATCGGTAAAATGGCTATCTTAAGAGACTTAATGGAAAATATTACTTAAGTTAAGTGAGTTTTTAATTAGCATAGAAGCAGTAGCTCCATTTCTTTAAAATATTATTGATAATTTAGAATCTTAAATAGAAAATATTTCTCCTTAATTCAGAATAGAAATATATATATATATATATATATATATATATATATATATATATATATATATATATATATATATATATATATATATATATATATATATATATATATATATATATATATATATATATATATATATATATATATATATATATATATATATATATATATATATATATATATATATATATATATATATATATATATATATATATATATATATATATATATATTTATATTCAAATCTGAAATTTATGTACATACAAATTTTGAGTATATATTTTCCAAAATATTAGTAATAATATTCATTTTTAGATATTCTTTTACAATTTCCTCATTATTTAAATTAACAAATTTAGATGCAAGTAAATATATTTACTAGCACACTTATTTAATATTTACAATTGACATTTAAGTTGTTATTTGAACGAACACTCTCTCTCTCTCTCTCTCTCTCTCACACACACACACACATATATATATATATATATATATACAGTATTATATCATGATAATTTTATTTTAATGAATGAAGTTATTTTATTTGATTACATAATACATTAATGTTTCTCATGATTAATGAATATCTTTAAATAACAATCAAAAATTAATTTAAATAGTATTATTCTTCTTTAACATTTAGTATTTTTCAGTATAAAATATAAGATTATTTTACCCCTGAATTCCTTAGAGAAAGGGGAATTTCCTTTTTTGTGAGATTTCTATTTTAGACGGCATATAAAAAAGTATTTGTCAGAAATAAAATGGAATCAATTTCGGTTGCATTTTGTTGGACACATTCTTGCGTAGTAGATTCGAAGTTGCATCGAAATAAAGCCAAAATACAAAAAGCTCTGGTCATATTCAGTAAAAATAAAACGTTTCTCGAAATGAGATTTGCATTTTATCTTTCCAAGATGGCGCTTTTTAAAATGTGGAGAGGCTGTGATAAAAAGTGTTGACGGAAATGGAAGGATACTTCCGGTGGATATCACAAATCATTTATGATAGCATGTAGCAAAAGAAATATTTTGATAAATTGAAGAAAGTGCTCGAAATTTAGAATTATTGAATTTATTGAAGATTCAAACATACATTAAATTGTTGCATGTGAAGTATTTATTAATGTAATTTATTTTTTTAAAAATATGTCTAATTATAAAGTTTTAATACATATTAAATACAATCACATATAATATATTCGATAAATATATTTGACTTTTATAAAAATCTTTTTAAAGATATAAAATAGTTTTTAAATTAGAATTTTTAAATTAGAATTTTGAAATAAAATCTATGGATTTATCTTTACGATAATATTAAATGGAGAATAAACTTTGTTGGATTTTATACAATATATATATTTTTGGTCATATATGAAATTCTCTGCATGCCTATATTCCATTTCTTTGGGTATCAAGTAAGTGTTTTTGAATAAATAATATTTCAGATAGATATTTTTTAAAATTTACTTACTTTATATTATAAGGTTGTACAAAACGTGTGGTTAAATTATGAATTTATTAACCATAAAGTGATTGTTTCTTTCGCTGCATTTAAGATCCTGTTTACACCTCTTTATTACAATTCCCATTGGTTTAAAATAGTAATGACTCCAAATAACGCTTCATCTACATATCACATAATTAATTACGACTTCGTAAATCTGATATCGACGAATATAATTACCCTTAACAGTAGTCGGATTGATTTGGAAACGACACCCATATGGAGCAACGACTCTATAATCAACTCTTTGGTATTGTAATTAAAATATTGTCGAATTTAAACCAATGGGATTATTTTATTTATAAGGCAATTTTTTATAATGTATAAAGCACTGGTTTAAATAGCCATTTTCCATTAGTTGTAGCCCTTAACACGTTGGCAAAAGAACAGCAGAAAAAGCAAAATGAAAAAGACAAAATAAAACATCAACTTTATGGTAAGTTTAAATCGAAAACGATGATTTACATTTTGGTTTTTATATTTTATACATTTTTGTAGTGCTTATGACGATGAATACAATAGGTACATTTCTGGGTGTTTTGAATGTTAAATAAATTTTCGTGAAAATAATATGCTACCTAATTACGTTGCATTACAATGCATAATAAACAATTATAAAGAACATTATATGAATTAAGAAATTATATCATACAACTTATTTTCTCACGCATGGAAAGTTACTAAAACAAATGTATATATATTTTCTCTCTCTCTCTTTTTCTGGTGTTTTAAAATAACTTAAATTATTTATAATTTTTATTAAGGATGAGGGAATTTTTTATGTAATTTTGAAAGAATTGTGAGAGTATGGAATACTTAAATTAAATATTTACATATAATTAAAACTATTTTAATGAAAATTTTTCATTGTTTACGATTAGATGGTTAAAAATTTATAAGCAAAATATACAAATGCTTTATCAAGTTAATCTTTAAATATTATGCATTATCTGCTTTTAAAATTAAATATAATGCATAACGTATTTTCTTTAAAATTTTAGTAATTTTACTCATTGGTATAGAGGTAAATCCAAATTTCATATTCTTTTATAAACGTGATATTTTCAATGAAAATTTCAAAAATTTGCGAAACTTGATTTCTTTGTAAACAGAAAATATTGATAGAAGAGAATTTACGAAGTAAATCTATAAATAATATAATATTGCATTACTGCTGTTTTTTCCAATAAAGCATTATAAATATACATAAAAGTGTATTTCCAGTTAAATAATAAAATCGTAATAACTCTTCCATAAGATAAATTGTAATAAGAAAAACTTTTCAAGCAAATCAAGTGGTCATTTCAAGCAAATCAAGTTATTTATATTGTTGCTTATCCCATTTGGCATAGATAAACAAAGCCAAGTTCAAAAGACTATGTCGCATAATTAAATCAAAAACAACATTCCTATCATTCAACAAATGCCTCACAAAGGAACCAATACAGTCAAGACATGATAGGGAGAAGCGATGAGAGAACAGTGGCACGGTAAATATGTCTGTAATTGTTGTGTTGCAGCTTATCCTCTTTATATAAAGATCAGACATTAGTCAGATCAACTCCAATAAACTGTTGGCAATCATGAAGTAAATAACTGGTAGGGGATCTGAGGATAAATCTTCATGGAAAAGTCCGATGCAATCCAGAATATGCTTCGATGAGGTTGGATGGTAAAAGCACTTTTTAAAAGTGGTATAAATTTTTTGTACCACGGTCAAACCATAAGTATTTTAGAGGTCCACTTGAGTATCTGCCCAAGGTTGTCTGAGATTTTTGGTCACGTTTTATTTTCAGAAGATTTCCAGAGTATCACTAGTGCGTGGGTGGAAGTTGCCAGATTGAATTTAGTCTAGAGTTTTCATTAGAGTAAAATTCCTGGTGTGTAAATGATGAACCAGTGGGCGTATCTTGCTCAATTCTCTCATTGGCCTTTCTGTCTTCGGTCTAAATAAGTCTTCTCATTTCCATTGAACATGAGACTATATGATTAGACTTAAGTCTAACTAGAGTAGTCTTGGGCAGGAGCACTTCAAGGATAATCCAGGGGACTGAATCAACGTTTCAGGGAAGATCAGAAGAAGTCATCTAACTGGTGTTACAACACAAAAACAGGCAGTGAAACACAGAAATACTTAGTTAAGTGGAAGAGGCAAGGTTATTTACAAAATGATTTACCATTATCAATTGAACATTACGACATCAAGTAATAAAAATTGATCCAAGAATCCATGGACATTGAACAACTAAGTTTGTAGTACAATACTTGTAAATTTTATTACAGTAATTTTATTTGTAAAAATTTCAGTAACTTACAGTTATTTTGTCACAAAATTTATTTCCTTTATTACATTTTTGCTTATTAATATATAATTTTTTTGAAGTATTAAATAAGATTAAACTAGAACCAACTATGCCTTTTTTCAATACTTTTTAAGAATATTGCTTCGTCGTACATCCTCTATAAAGTATTTTAAATACTATAGATTTGGTAAACTAGTTTAATTATTAAATTAGATTATTATATTTAAAACGCATTTAATGTAATGTACTTATGTTTCTAGCACCAATAAAACTTTTTAATTTGATCTGCAATTTACAAAAGTAGTAAAATTTTTTAATGTTTAAATAATATGTGTCAGTTAGTGAAAATTTGGATGATTTATGAATAAAATTTTAAACACGAACATATATATATCATTCTTATTATTAAGGTCAAAGGAAGTTTCTCATGTGTATTTGTACAAGTGTTAATACATTTTCCGCTTATTTTTAAAATTTGTAATTTATTTTCTTCTAGATCAGACCTTATTTAATAACCCTTCCGAAATATTATAAAAAGTAATTTTTAAGAAATGCTTTTGTTCCTTTTTCTAAGAAAAAAAATGTTTTATTTAATAAATAATTTTTAATTTTTGTGCTTATATCTTAAAATCTTAGTTGATAACATATTAAATAGATTTTGAGGTAAAAGAAATACTAAATCAGAAAGCAGATGTTTCAACACCAGATCACGTCATATATCATCGCGCTGACAAGGGCAATGAACTTTAAAAATTTTAGTTTTCATTCCTTGGTAGTGTGAGACAGAAATTTAGAAAAAAGCGTATAATTTAAATTTTGATTTCTTCATGAATATCCATTAATATTATGTAGTTTGGAGATCTGTGAATTTCAGCTAGCAGAATTATTTAAATGTAATCTAATTAAACAATCAGCTTCTATTACTTGTCTTACGTTTAGAATTTTTTTAAAATTTATTTATTATTTTCGTTTAATTATATATATTTTTTGAATTATGCACTTTGATATGCCTCCGTGAGTAGTGAAAGCATTACAAACAGAAAAAAATTGTTAAAATAAAATTGAATATTGAAATCAGTTTTGAGAGAACGTAAAAATTGTTTGAGACAATAATTTTAACTGTTCTAGTTATCTTCTATGAAATCATTAATATATATATATATTACTTGGTGTATGATTAAATAACTAAATATATAATTTTAGTATAAATTTGGGAAGTAAATAAAGTATTGATGAATATTTATATAAATAGTGCTTGCGTAAATTAAAATTTTCAAGAAATTAAATTTTAAAATAGATTATTTTGGAACTACGAAAAAACTGATTTTTATTTATAACAAATAAGATAATTTCCAGTTACGAAAATATTTGGTCACTGAGTAATTGAAAGATGATTACTTGTTTTAAATATTAAGGAATATTTTTATTTGAATTATAAATATATATAACTCGTGAGCAATAATTAATCACAGTAGGGAGAGAGAAAACACTCTTAAAACTTCCATTTAATTTCTTTTTAGTAATTATATCCAATATCATTATTGCTCACGTAAGTAATTATTTGAAGGTATTTTAAAATAAATTTATCGCTTATTCCCAATGTAAGGAAATATGTTTCATGTGTGAAAATTATTTCTTTGAATTACGGAGAAACAAAAAATTTATCATTGACAATTATTGTGGTACATTCTTATTAATAACAGAAAATTTTCAATTTTAACCATGCGTAACTATTAATTTGCAATAGAAAAAGAACATACGATAGTAAAGGATCCTTGCTGAACAGGAAATTTTGAATTAAAAAAAATATATATAAATGCTAAGCAGATTATTCAGTAATGATTATGAAGGGCTGTTGATAGTTAGATTATTAAAAGTAACTTCCTTTTATTTAGCTTATGTAATATTGAATGGAAAATTATTTTATGATATTTAGATTACATAACAATACATTCTAGGCGAAGACTAAAGTTTGTTTTTATTATAAAAGTCTTTGAATTTCAAATATTCAATCATATAAACATGTTTAATTTTTATGGAAAATCTAAACAAAGTTATCAAAGATATTAATTTAGATTGTATATAACAAAGAATTATTGTTTAAATTTAAAACAACTTTCTTAAAAAAAATCCTCAGATATCTAATTTTTCATACTGAGTCCTGCATTTTTAAGACTGACCAAAAGTACTCTTCAATTTTTCTATCTTAGCATATAATTAAAAATTACTTATTTTTAAAATTCTACTCAAAAATGGAATAAAAAAATGGAAAATTATAATAATAAGGGAAAATTATCAAAAATGGAAAATTATAAATCAGTGTTAAATTTTTGCACTGTTTCCCAAATTTGTGACAGAATCCTAGATATCAAAATATAGATCTAGAATACATTTTTTAATTAAGAACCGTAAATAAAATAAGAAATAGTTTGAAGAAATGCTTAAATCTTTAATAACTTCCTTATTGTGAATATTTAAGACTGGGCATATTTTTGAAACCCTTCACATTTCCATTATTTGAATTGGAATTCTTATATTTTTTTTGAGTATCATTTTCTGAACTTTGAATATAAATATATTTTATTCTCTTCATATAATAAAAAATATTTCTTATAAATTTAATTAAAATCATAAAAATATTTTATTAAGAAACTAATGTCAGGGTCTAGAGGCAAAAGTCACTACCACACGTTTTTAGAGAATAAATTCAAATATACAAAACTGATTTTATCATTAACTGTAAATATTTATTGTCTAAAAATACTTTTAAAATAACAGTACAAATAAATGCAAACAACGTTTCGCTTAATGATAAAGTAATCAAAACTTTTTACTGTGGAAATGAAATAAACGTTATATTTGAGACACTCAAAGAATCGCAAAAAACATTTTCTGAGTAATTAATGATCATTAACCGTCATCCCTTAAAGATAAGGGCTTAAGCAAATATTCCTAATTAATAAAGAAAATGTTTTTTTTTATATTTGAGAATAAACTAATCTCTTAGAGAAACAGAATTTGACTTTTCGAGAATGTTTTGTTATAAAATTTAGAGTAAAAAAAAATATTTAAAATTATTTTTATCGAAATTGAGAAATATTTAATAATTAATGAAAATGATGTATTTTTTTAATCTAGGGAACAATCTCAGCTCTTACTCGTTATTTAAATGGTAATTTATGCAAACTAAATATTTGTGATATCACCATTTATATACAATGATAACTAGTAATTAGTAAAGTAAATGCTTATAATAAATAATGTATGATTATATGTTTTCATGCAGTTATGTTAAGGCAAGAAAATGGTAGGTGCTTTAATAGTTTCAATTTTATTAAGAATTTATTTTATTGATTTTATTAAGGTGCTTTATTTTATTCAATTTTATTAAAACATTAATTTTTTTGCAAATACTTCTTTTTTGTAAGCGTTTTACGAATTTTACATGCAGTGATTGAACTGTAGTAAAATATGACTGATGTACATGTAATATGAAGTTTGAGAGAAATTTTAAAATGCTTAAAATTATTTTTATTTTATAAGAAAAAAATCTTTCTGGTAACAATAGAGAGGGACTTCTCAAACGAAATTCCTAAGTCGTTGAATTACATTTGAGAAATCTTTCTTTATTGTTACCCTTTGTCCTTCTCTTTCTTTGTTGAATATGTCGATCTGTCGAACTCAGAGACTTAGAACTGAGAACCCAGAGATTTGAGAAATCTTTCTTTATTGTTACCCTTTGCCCTTCTCTTTCTTTGTTGAATATGTCGATCTGTCGAACCCAGAGACATTTCTTTGTCTATTCTGTCGAAATGGTGCTTTGAAGTTTTCTAACTTCTCTCTCTTCTGGCTCGTGAACGGCCCAGAAGATAATTCACGCCATGTTTGCCATAACATATGATAACGGTATTTGGTCCTTCGGCTGGCCACTACGCGGTGTCAAAATAAAGTCTACTCAACATAGCTTAGTTATAGGTCACTTCTTCTTAGAGTAAAAAATCCTGGGTTCCGTCTCAGCTCATTGCTGAGAAATGGGAAATGTATATTGCGCGTCTGTCAAGGGGAATTCTTCTGAGTGTCTCAGATTCTCTACCTTTACGATGAGTAAATAGGACGAGCTGAATATGAAAATTCCTCCTAGACCACAATTTACGTGGTGGACATTGAAATGTCTTACAACAGCTATAGAATGTAAATTGCACTTTGTGAAAGCGAATTCATTAAGGATCATATCGATCTTGTTGTGGGATTGTACTCTTTAGAAGGAGGATACCTGAGTTCCCTCCCAAACGAAGTTGAAAAAAATAATGAGATGTTTGTTCTCTTCTGTATACATATCAGTGAGAAAGAGTATTCAGTGTTTTCAAGGTTTTCTCCTTTGCAATGTTTGAATGAAACACACTTTTTGTGACCTTTCTCTTGAAGGCCAATTTACAGGCATTTATTAGAATGAATTGCAATGGTATTAATTTGTTAGAATGCCAATTACCCTGTGCCAAAGAATGTTCATGAAAGTTACCAAAACCTAGTAGCATGCCAGTGCCTTTGAACAACGGGAGATAGATGCTATAATTTCACTTTCTGCATGTATGCTCACTAAGTAGGTTGCTTGGGAATTTTCTGGGTTTTTCAATTTTATAACTGGTGAACAAGATCTATTACCTGCATCCCTATTATCTGTGGCATGTTAATATCCAAAGACAATTTACTCTTTGGACATTAACAAGCCTTATGACATCCTAAGCTTATTTGGCTAACCATTAGCTGTACACACCTCCTTGCTGTATTATTTATGAGGTTGAAACATCGAGCCAGAAAAGAATAATAATGTTCTGTAAAATGTGCTATAAAGAAATATGATTCAAAGCATTTTTGTAACTGAAAAATTAGATTTAAACTAATTTCTTTGTGGACTTAAAAAGTCTTTTTTTAACTCTTAGTAAACTTTATAATCACTGTACGTGATGCTCATTCAACAAGAATGATATTCAGAGCTTAAGTATGGCTATAAAGATTTTCTATTTTTATTAGTTAAAATAGGCTGCAGTTATGAGATAATCAACAGTAATTGCATCAAGCATTATTTAAATATTAAATTTACCACTAAAAACTATACTGAAAGTAATTAAAAGAATCTTCGTCTCAATTTAAGATCTACGTGACATCTTTCAAGGAAACTAGGTGTTTTTAACGATGATTATTAATTTATTGTATATAATAGAACATGTCTCCCTAAACCTAAGCAATTTAATAAAAATAGGAAATCATTATTACTAAGAAAAAATATAATTTTTATGACTTCATAATCTCTTAAAACCATATTTTTAAAGATAGGAAAATATTAACTATTATAAAAAGATAAAAATATTTTATTTTACATTATATTTTTAACTGCTACATAAGCGAATTTGTTAATTTATATTTCATTTCAAATAAATTTCATCCACAACAAATATATTGATTTCTCAATAGCTACATTCTGTTTTTATTAATACAACTGCTGTATGTTTGAGAAGGTGGTTTTACTGTTGGAAATAGTGATTTCTATATTCAACATTATCCAAGATTTGTGATGTTCTCTAATAGCAGGTGGATCATCTAGACTGGGTCTTACTAATGATATCCTTCAATTGAAATGGTTAATATCTCTTAGATTTAAGGCCAATTTTTAAGGTTAACTTCTTGGTAATTGTTTCTAAATTTCAAGGGATGAACAATATTCGAAATCAAGATTATGTCCCTCCCTGTTCGTTCTATAAGTAAGATACCATTATAAGATACATAAGATAAGACATTACACAAGACATACAAGCATTTATGAAATACCACTAATACTGCCTTATGTTGACTTTATAGAGGAAATTATCTTAATGGATGGGCAATAAATTTAAGAAAACATGTTCGCATATTCGTGGAAAAGTAATTTTTGTAAAGGTAGGTGAGAAGTTAAATTTAACGCGGTAAATTAACACTGAAACTGCTTCGCCTTGAAATACGCTTATTTTAATCTAAGTTTTTATGAAGAACGATATTTTGATCATAACACTGGTATTTAATGGTTAACACGGTTTAAGTATTTCTATGCATTTATGTCAGTAAGTTTTCTTAAAATGTATTTCCATAAGCTATTTTTATGTACAATAATAAAAATAAATTATGTTTAGTAAAATGGATAAAAAATGTATTTAAAAATTAGTTAGCATAATCAGAATATTTAAATTCAGATTTCGGAAGATTATTCGACTTCATACAGAGGAAATTTTAAGGAACAAAGTAGCTTTTTTTGGAATCACACAAACACGCAAGGTACAATTCTTATTTAAGTAATTCATAGTTTAATAAGTAGTTTTATAGACAATAGTCAGTGAGGTCCCACCATGTCTGAGAGAATCCAATTAGCCCTCGTGTACAAAAAATGACCGTTGAGTGACAAACTGAGGGAAGCCGTTCTCCTCATTCATTAAGACGGTGACGGTGTGAATTGGATGGAAACGTGTCACAAATTACTGCATCTTGTAGTGTGGTCCATCCTCTCTGCAATAAATATCAAACTGAGGCCTCATTTTCTAGAAGAAATGTTCCACGCCAATCATGAGATACAACACCAGCAAAAGATCATTTTATAGGTCTTTGGGTGCGAAAGAGAAAAGGCGTTTCTGTGCCGCAACTTGTTGCAGACTACTCTCTAGCATTAGGGAGAATATCCAGTAGTAGGGTGCGAAGGCGTCTTCAGTATGCAAATCTCAATGCAAGGCATCAAAGTGTGGGTGGTAGCTTCAACAGATGACAGAGGATGGCCCATTTGTCTTGGGCAAGATAACGTGTTCTTTGAAGCACTGTGACTGTCTTCTGTACTTTTTACAAAGGAGTACAGATTCAAACAGGAGTGTGATTCAGGATGTGTGCTAATCTGGAGGTAACAAAGCATAAGGTACCATCAATACAACACTGTAGAAAGACACAATTGCTGATTTACCATAGATGGGGAATAATGATTTGTACAGGGATCTTACTGGGTAGTCACACTGACCTTTATGTGTTACAGGAAGGAATTCGGATACCATAAATTATTAAACTTTGCGAGGAAATAAAGCTCAAAATATCATCAATCCAACACAAAGAATGTGGTACAACACAATTATCCAGGTAGTGTGTTGTACCGTTTTTAATTACCCATTTTTAACTAGTTTTAATTTTATATGTAAGGTATAGAAGGTCTGATTAAGAAAGATGTTGTTCCCGTTACATGAAGCTGGAGGTTGCTGAATTTACCGATGGTTCAGCATGTTCACTGATGATAGTTGAGTCACGAAGAAGTAGTGACCATAATGTTCTCCAAGTGAAATGCAAGTAATATTGATATGGCTGGCAGACCAATTCTAGTGATTATTTACTGTGTTTTGATTTCTAAATTGTGAAGAACCAAACATTATCGGAACAAATTTACAGCCGAATGTTTAGTAATGTAGCTTTCAATTTAACTCTCGCTTCAATCACACTTTAGGAGTGGGTGTTTATGGTAGTCTGGAATTCCATTTAAATTATAGACACAGGTTTCAATGGCTCTCGTGTGCAAAAAATGCTAGTTGAGCGGTGATCAAATTAAATTAATCCATCCATTGTAATACCATAAAATGAAACATTCTTAGTACACGTGGGAATTTGAAACAAATGTAAGAACTAAGGAACAACTTTCTTTAAAATGCAAAATAATATTATTTTATTTAATAATAAATATTAGTTTGGAGAAAAAGGAATCCATTATTTTTTTCGTCATCGATAAATCATGATGTAGTGATCAAACAATTTCTGACTTATGCTCTAATATTTATTAGAATCTATACTTATATAAAATCTTTATATGCATAGAATTGGCATTTTATAAAAGATTATATATATATATATATATTTATATATATATATATATATATATAACATTATAACTTAACAATATACATTTTCTTTCACTACAAACAAATTAGTGTTAGTTCATAGTCATTAAGAAAGAATTCTACTGCAGCTCAATAACTTATCTATTTGTAAACAAATAATTATTTATATAAATTTACATAAATAAATGATATTACATAATAATAATGATTATATAAATTTACATAAATAAATAAATAATTATTTATGTAAATTTATATAAATAATTATTTATATAAATTTACATAAATAAATATGCAATATTTGCTCAGTATACAAATTTATTTGTGCTTTTAAATCTCAGTACTATAGATGATGTGAGTGATGTTTAATAACGTATTAACTAACGTAGAATGTAATTTTTAATACCAGGTAATAATTAAAAAAATTACATTTTTATTCCTTTAAATAATTTCATGTTACGAGCGCGATTTAATATTTTGATGACGTAAATAAACTTAATTAAAACAAATTCAAGCAATTTGTTCCAAAATTTATAGTTTTTTTTTAAATCTTAATAAAACTTGAATCAAATGCTAAGTTTTCAAAGCCTTGTATTTTCTATGAAAAAAAATATAAGTAAATATATCATGATAATTTTTTTATTTTATAAGAAAAATAATAAAAATTTATACGTTGAATAAAACGTTTTTGCAATGAAAACTTTAAGCGTTCTTATATATATATATATATATATATATATATATATATATATCAACACACACACACATATATGCATAAATGTATGCATGCGTATGTGTGTGTAAGTAAAAAAGAAAAATTAAATATTTCATAAATTTTACTCATATTCCTTTATTCTGACAATAGTCAATGGGAAAGAGAGACTTTCTTCTGTAATTATAATTAAAATGTTTAATCTACTGAGATTTTAGTAACTACGATGTTTTCTTCAAAACTATTAAGAAAACTGCCAAAGAAGTTTCAAAGTGTCTGTTAAATTTGTGAAGGTAATTAAATATTAGAAAAAAATGAAATATTATCTTGAACTAACAATCCTTCTTTTGTTCGGGTTTTTATCAGAAATAAAGTATTTCAGATAAAGTTTGATATCAGAAACTGTAATAATTGTAAAATTTATCAGAAGTAAATAATATGAAAAATAAACCCTTTCTGAGATGATAAACAAATGATGAATATTTGGTATATTTCAAATTTAAGTTTTTCTATTCTATTCAATATAACAACTTTATTTTTATTTTTTATATAACTACTTTATAGAAATCTTAAAGAAATTAATTTTTTGCTGAATATTATTATTTTTATTTCTGTAGTTTATTGTGAGTTACCGAAAAATTAAATTATAAATAAATATAAACACACACATATATATAGTTGTGTGTATATGGTATATATACATTAAAAATAAAATTAATTTTTATCTTTGATTTAAATGCGTTGAGTAAGCAAAATTTTAAAATACATTATTTTACTGTGAATTTGGTATTGTTTACTTACAAAATATATATTAAATTTTATACTTGCATGATATGTAATTTTCTTGATACTTATAAACATTATTTTCGCATACAAAGTACATTATTAAATTTATATATTTAAAATTATATTCATATATCTCCTGAAAAATTTGGCAATGTAATTTTATATTATGTAAAATTTTTTCAATAAAAATTACTTTCATGTTAATCAAATATTAGTTTCAGTAATTTGTTATATATATATATATATGTTAAACGTGACAAAATGCAAAAATACTTTTCCAGATTTAATTTCATTCTGCTGTATGTCTTTTGTTTTTACCTTTCGTACTATACCTAGTATAATATTCCATGATACTAAAAAGTTAAATAAATAAACTACTTTTTTCAATTTCAGGAATTAAATTATATCCATCCATAATAATTTGATACTTAACCGAATATATTTACAAGTCCTCTTATTGATTAAATACTTATATTAATTTAAATTATAGCTAGATTGTTAAAATATATAAATATCATATTAAAAATTGAAATTGAAAAAATTATGTGTTGTTTTTCTATTTTTGAGTATTTGAATCTAAATTTAATAATATCTGTTCCTATAAGAAAATTAAGCAAGTAAACTTAACTCTTTATATTTGAATACGCAAAACTAAATAAAATGGTTCCCGCTCCTTTGTTGTTTTAATAACAAAATAAGTTAATATAAAATTTTCTATATAAACTAAGGGTACATTAATTTATTAAATGGAATATCCTAACTTACACTTTACCATTTACAAATAAATTAATAATTGTTAACACATATATAAACTAATTTCTTGTACTCAGTAAAATATTACGATAAGAACGTAAGGGAAAACGCGTTGTTAACACACAAAAAAGAAATTAATAAATAAAAACAAATTACTTCATTATAGACGTATAGGAAATCCTTTTCATATGAGCAACTGTATTTCAATTTTTCATGCATTTGAATTCACTCAACTTTAGTTACAAATAATAAAAAAAAATTTTTTTTGAATAATATATTAAGGCGGAATGAAAAAATAATTAAAACTTCCTGACTCTCATTACAGGAGCTAAAAAGGCACATGACAATTATTTTTTGCAAATGAAATAAAAATCTACGAATCCGAATTTGTTCGAAGAGAAATCTAAATGATTTGATGAGTATTTTGAATTGCAAAGTTTAGTTTCAAATGTAAAACCTTAATTAAATGCTTTTATTCAGATCTGTCACAAAATCTGTTCCGTATTTTTTCGAATGACAGATGAAAACAATTAGTGATTTTAAACTTCAAATTTTTTCTTTCTTTTGCACTTTGTATTATTCACTTATTTATATTATTCTTTTACCACACATTATAATTAAGGTATGTGAAAGATTTCTGAAACTAATATATTATTAATTAATCCTGTGCCTAAAATTTTTTTGATTGTTGTTTATCCAAAGAGATGTAATATCCATATTTTTAAGTATACCAAAGCATTTAGTTTCAATATGATTCTCACGGAATATTTAAAAGTCGAAAGAATTTCAGCATTTCTGTAATTCGATGCTATCAATAAGCTCTAGAAGTTTTACTGGAAAAAGTTTATTGAAAGATGTTTTATAAAAAATGTATGATTAATAACAACTACATGCTCTTCGGTTTTTTTAAAATTGTATGTGTTCGGTGCTGTGAAAAACCACATGGCACTTTGGTTTGAGTTCATTTTAAGGTTTAATTTGTTGCTCATCTGTCATTTTAATAAGCTTTATTTCTTACTAAGATTACTTGTAAAATACAAAAGATTCGAACACGAACACGCACACACGCACACACACACACACGCACACACACACACACGCACACACACACACACACACACACACATATATATATATATATATATATATATATATATATATATATATATATATATATATATATATATATATATATATATATATATATATATATATATATATATCACACGAGGACTATTTGGACCGGGACCTACGGTTTAAAGTGAAATTGCGTTTCATATTAAGTCATATTAAGGCACCAGAATCAAAATGACCATCTTTCTCAAATTCCAGAGAAGTTTAGAATCAAGGAGATTCACACACACACACACACACACTTCTAAATTTTCCTGCCGGCCTCTGGATTCTAGTTAATATTTCTCCCTCCCATGAACACAGATAAGAGTGATTAGTGACTTCGTTCCTTTTGAATTTTTTCTTATTTTCCTTCAAGATTTAAGTAATGTTTTTGGATACATTCAAATGTGGCGTTTTTTAAAAATTAATATTATATCTTTTCTGCATGATTTTCTTAATTGATTAAAGCATGCACTACTTTCTTTAGTAAAATCTTATAGTAATTATAAAATAATTGAGTTTGGATTGATATATTGTGTTTAGTTATTATTTTTCAAATGCATATGCATTTTATCAGTATTATCTCAATGTATCTTTTAAATTAAATTTTTTTGTGAAAGAGTTTAAGAGTTTCATATTTATTCCAACATTTTTTAAATCATTTACGGGAAGTTAAAATTTTTAAATTTTTTTTTATTCTTTTGATAACCATCTATATAAATGTATTTTTATTAACATTTTATACCATCAATTCTCTATCAACTGTCTTCAGTGAATACTCATTAATTTTCTAAACAATATTATGATATTTAATTTGATATCTTATAAATGTATAAGTTAACAGCCTAAATATACTGAATGACAACTGAACATTAGCTTCGTACTTTCTTCTAGAATGACATTCTGTTGATGGTGAACAGTGCTGCCACATAGCGCAAGGAGGAAAAGAAGTAAACTTCTACACATTTTAACAATATTTCTCCCAGTAATATATAGATGTCAGTACAGAAGGAACAATATTTAATTTATTATCTTTTGAGGATCAATTACTGGCAAAAAATATATTTTGTTCAAATCATAAAATTTAGTTCTCAATAGAGTGGAACTTTGAATCTGTAGGAAATTTCATGGATACTACGTAGTAGGATGCATAATAGTTAACTGATATTGTAAAGTATTTATAATATTTTACGGCATCAAATATGATTACTTTCTTAATAGTAAGTAATCCACTTTTTTCAGAGTCAAGTAATTCATAACTAAATGGAAAATAATTCGCTTCTTGCTATTTGGGGAGGAATAAATTAAAGTCGTATTGCAAATGAAGGAAATATGCATAAAACATCTTATTATTCACTTATGAGATATACAACGTTTATTAATTCTGTTGTTATAGATATAATAAGATCATTTTTCATTATTTAGTCGTGTTTTTTCATTCCAAAACTCATTCCAAAGAGCAGAACTATGTTACTAGATTATGGTGATTATTTGTGTGACTCCATGTTTTGGCCCTATATAGTCTAGCAAAAGGGAATCTCGGTTTCTAGTATACGAATCAAAACGAGTTTTACTATAATCCTACTAACAAGCTGAAAGGGTTAATGTATACTAAGCTTTAGTTTGGTGCGGAAACTTATAGACAAGATTTCTAAATCAAGTTTCGACTTCGTTTCTTACGTTACAACGTTCGTTATTGTATCTTAAATTATCATTATCACTTAAATTAACAACGTTCGTTATTATATCGTATTCGAATAACGTTCATTATTCAAATTATAACGTTCATAAATGGTGCTTGCTTCAGTTTCCCAATCAATTACGATTATTCAATACGATTTATATACGATCAAATACGATTTAGAAAGTAGCCTCTCGACCTGATAAAACTACAGTAAATAAAATTTATATATATTTTTTCCTTTATAATTTTATAAATGTTTATTGCATTTATTTATTTTATCAATCAAACTATCATTCTGCTCTTAAATATATTGCTTGTTGTTGGCACACATATTGGACAAACAACTTAGCTAGGAAATATAATTGACGCTATTTATCCAAATTAAGAAGAATTTGGAATTAAAATAATAAACTTAAAAAGTTTTAGGTTTAGAAACATTGTTTTTCCCGTTGTGTGAAATAACATGACATTTTTATAGAATTATTAAATAGTTTTCAAAATTTCTTCTCAGAACTACTCACTTTCCTCGGATACAATAATTATTATCAGATAACTAAGAAAGAGGAAAATTTGAACATGCTCATACAATATGGAAAATTATTTTAACGTATTTCAAATTCCAGAAAATAATAATCTATAATAAGGTTTAGTGGGATAATTAACAAAGTATCCAATTTCGTTCAAGTTAAAGCTTCACACCATAAGGTAAAATTTAAGGAAACATTGAAAAATATTCTAAAGTTTAAAAGAATGTGAATAAGAATAAACACAAATAAGGAAAGTGAGAAAAACCGAATAATAAACAAGACTACTGAATATAAAATTTATTTTATTGCTTTCCAAAGGTTTCTTTCTGCTTTCGAACCCTTACGATAGTTAAAAAGAGATTTTCTATGAAATGTAAGAATTTGGTCAAACCAGAATGCGTCATATATAAACGAATTCCAATCAATTTATTGAAAACATTTAAAATATTCATACCTTCTTTCAAGTGAATACTGTAACATTACAAAGATTTACAGCTAATGTGGGAAAATAACCCATGAGCCGTTGAAGCGAATGCCTAAACGCTGACCTAAAAGAAGGGTGAAATTCAAACTGAATCAATCCTACTAATGATTTTCTTAAATTTTTCATAGTTAATTTACTAAAAAATATTATAAAAGAAAAGAAATCTGATACTATCGATACTGTGAAAGCCTATTAATAGATTGTTCACGTGATTTCCCTGAAACTGATAGAACTTCTAAAAAAGTCCACACTGTACATTAGACATTTATATGAGTTTACGCTACTTCAAATTTTTTTATTGTCCGCTATTTGTAAGTAAAAAGAAATCTTTCATAGCTGAAGACCATCAACTTACTAATCACAGAATTTAGGTACTAAGAATATAAAAAAAAACTAAACCAGCTACACACAAGTCCAATGATGCAAAAACAAACAGTGGCCATATCTGTTTTCTTAACAAGATATTAGGTGATCAGCCTAATGCGAAATTCTTAATGTTTAGTTCCAAAACATGCTTGGTACTCAGTTTATCGACTAACTGTGAAGAGATGAAATGCTACATCAACCTCACCCAACCCGAGGATCGAAATTTGGGAGCAGCAAGCGTATCACTGCGACATCTTTCATCACAAAAAAGCAATCACCTTCTTGAAATTCTTACCAATTGAAAAATGTTCATTTAAGATTATAGGGCAATTAAATATACACTATTTTATTCAAGTTACAAATATTTTTCTTTCATTATTTATCATCGTCAATAATTATAAATCAGAAATAATTTTATAACATTATTTTATCGCAATTAAAAAATATTATATTCCTTAACTTTCAGACCGGTATATAAGTATGCATTTAATAATCAAGGTGCTTCATTTCAGGGAGTATACTTATGGATGTATGTGTGCATAGTAATATATAAATTATTAAATTTATTAACTAACATTTATAGTAATACATATTAATAAATTTAATCATAAAATTATACTTATGATTAAATTACTATAGTATTACAATAGTTTCTGGATCTCAAACAATGGAGATATTACAACAGTTTCTGGATTTCAAGTATGCTATTATGAAGGTATAAATATTAAAGTACCATTTATGATCTAAAATCCTTTAGATGAAAATTATTAGTAACTAAAAATAGTTTAAATAAAAATTTTTATCTTCAAAATTCTGAGTTAAAAGCTTCTTACAGAATAAGTAAAAATTAATATTTTTTAAAATATGTAAGCTAATACAATCTTATATCATTTTGCATCATTCCAACGATCAATTTATTTAATATAAAACTTTATTTATATAATTAAATCTATTATGTTCATTAAATACACTTCATTTTAGATTAGTTTGTTGAAACATTAAATAATACTTTTGGAACACAAATTTTAATTAAATTGAAGAAATGACTAAAAAAAAAATATCTGTATTAATTTACTTTACTACCAATACAAAATCGGTATTTGATCAACTATGGAAATGATTGAGCATAATAATTGTTTTTAATTCATAAGATTGTATTCAAATAGCTATCTCTTATAACATTATATTAAAAATTTAAAAACATTTTTGCATATTTTAATAAAACATTACATTGTAATATGAAATTAATTTCTTAATTTTGGTGTACATGTAAATATAATATACTTTTATAGCATTAATATCTTATGGAATTTATAATTTTAAAATTGATATTCTTATGTCATGTATGTCATATTTTAATATTTTCAGTAATTTGAAGTATTTTAATACTTTCCATAAAAAACTAAAACAGCATAATAATGCCAAAATATACTGGCATTCTAATTAATGATTATTTTTTTAAAATTCCATGGGTTTGTCTCAAATTTCATACCATCAATTGCTTGAAATAAATTATATGAAATATAAATATTATTTTTTAAATAAAAATAAATGTAAAATGTAATTAAAATGCTTAATGCTCTTACCTTCGTAAATTAATATTTAATGTTTTTTGAAATGAAATCATTCATAACAGATTTTCTTTCAAGTGAAATCCAAGTCATTCGGCAGGCACTTGTAATTAAAATATTCCGCTTCAGAGACAGAAACTTTAATTAAATACTTTAAATCAGAATTGCTAGAATATCTTATCAGTTATGTCTCCATTAAAGAATATAATTAATGATTTAATGTTGCAAATTAATTTTCTGTTGAAACATTTTAAACTAGATTAAAAACTAACTTTTGGGCTTATTTTATCCTGTTTTGGGGGAAAATATAAAGGAATTTTTGTTGCAAAATAGAAAAAATACTATTAATAACATATTTGTTTTAGTTTTTAAATATTTCATTAAAAATAATAAACTATACAATTTCCTGTAAGTTAAATTAAAAAATTTTAAAATATCATATAAACTTTCATTTCTTATTGTATTTTCTAACTTAAAAATGATAAACCTTGCAATTTTGATTATTTAAATAAACTTTGGTGATTATAAAGAGATAAGAATAGAGATGATCTATTATTCATTGAATGCATAAAGGAAAAATAGTTTATTTAATCCAGATAATATTCAAATGATATTTGCGATCTAGGAAGATATGAAAACAAATAATAGAAAACCAAGAAAATCTATCATCCAATGAGAGATATATCCTCACAAAAAAAAACTTCATTTAAAATAATTTTTATGCGTTTCTATCATTAGTTAATAATATGATTTAATAAAGCCCTTATAGGCACTATAGTACAAAATAAATAAGACATTTTTTGCCGTTTTTAACTACCCCGATGTGACCTAAGAAAGTGTAACGTATTTTTTTTTATATGGAGTAATCATGATCGGGGCATCCAGCACCTTCTTTGAAAGTGAAATCCTTGAGTGCTTGGCGTAAGTCTACTTCATTGGTGAAGGATTTTCCCCGAAGATGATTGTCCAGGGAAGAGAAGAAGTGGTAATCTGATGGTACAAGATTAGGTGAGTAAAGTGGATGTTAAAAATTCTGCCAACTAAGTTCAAATATGATATTCCTGGCGTCCTGTTCGAAATGTAACAGCCAAGAACGGTACACCATTGTTATTAACCAGTGCTTTCTCTTTCTGTTACAGTGACTGTTACACACGTTCCAATTACTGCGAGTACAGGAAAGCAGTGAATATTTAACTCTTTGGCAGCCGCTCATATAGAAACATTTGATGACTAATCCACCAGACACCAGCTTAATAAAGAAGAGCAAATCTCCTAACTTGAAATTGTGAAACCAATACCTTACCGTATGTTCATTCCCTCTGGTGGTGCCCTCTATCGGAGGAACATTTAGAGCAAAGTCGTAGTTTCACATTCATAATGCTCCAGATAAACGAAAGATCTATTCTGTGACTTAAATTCGCATAGCCAAGGCATAGCGAGGTTTCTTTTTCCAAGTGTCATAAGTTACAACTACAACAATACACTAAATCAATGGCACGCATCCTATATATGTTTTCTTGACCAAACGACCCTTCAGTTCAAAGAATATGTCCTGGCCAGGTGGCCAGCCTAACGCAACCTCCCTCATGTATTTAGTTCCTAAGCATATGTGGCGCGCACGCACGCACGCACGCAACCAATCACCCAGGGTGTTTTGCATTTAGTTTTAGCAGAAACCATTTCAGAAAGTATTTTACAGTACTTTCCTAGTCTTCTAGTTTACCTGCAATTAATAAATTAACGTTTCAAGATAAAGCTCGCGATTCATTGCAGTAACCATTCAGTATACATTAGATTATCAGATAATAAATTAAGAAAACGTTGCTCTCGTCCTATCAAGCCTTGGAACCATTTGAGAAAGCTGACTGAAGACAACTAGTCGCCTTTTAGTTGAACTCTGTTCCTCTCCTTTCATAAGAGCATATCTGTCATTGCCGACATTAATCGGTGAGATTCCGAATGTACAAACATATATATATATATATTTCCATTTTCTATTTTCTTTGAAATTATAAATATATATTGAACAATTTTCCAAATGTTTACTAGATTTAGTATTTTCAATTTATTGTTTTCCATTTGGTATTTTCAATGCATTATTCACAATCTGGTGTATATATATATATATATATATATATAGAATAGAAGAAATAATGTTTCTTATCTTTCTGTTTCACAGTATAAAAAAATAAGAAATGGTAAATGCTGTTTCCAAATATTCGCCACAATGTTAAGAATGATTGATTTAATCAACTTAACACACGAATGGCATAATTATTTTTCTTTGTTATATCAATTTTAAATAAGTCCATCATTATGTAATATAGGAGTGAATGTTTTGTTTAATTCATGGGAAATCAGTTCGTATTTTTAGTTTTTAAATTAAAAGACATTTAATAACTTTTATTGCTTCAGACAGCTCAATTCCGTAATTACAATGCTTATTCATATGGTTTATAACTAAGAAAGATAGCATTTGTGAATGCGAAGATAACTAAGATCCAGTCTAATTCCTCAATAATCTAGATAACACTTTGAGTACCAAGATAACATTAATAAAGGTTAAAAATAAGATAACTTAAGATATCAGTAGAATATAATATGATAATGAAAATTTTCCATGACTCTCATAAAAAAGCAACCATACGTTAACAGTTACCTTAGATTATTCATCTTTATTGGTAATACATAGTAATACCTATCTAACTGATGAAATTTTAATTTTTTGGTTTAGATTTCTGAATATTATATTAATACATAACGGTTTAGAAAAAGTATAAATAATAATCGAACATAATTTTTGCTGCTTTAAAAATCAATATAGATTTGTGTGATCAATAATTTTTTAAGCAAATGTGCGACTATTGCTCTGGAAGTCATATGGAATTTGTACGCTCTATAATGACTTATTTCAAATTTCTATTCATGAATTGCTTTTTACTTACTTATTTTTTCCTGGCAATTTTTAAAATAACATCTTTTTTGAGTAAAAGTTGTGAATTTTTAACAAGCTTCTTTATTTTGATATGTTAAATATATTCTATTTAATAAATTCATTCATAGAAACATTTTTTCAATGTGAAAATCCTTACCAATAACTTAAAGTAAAGATTAATTTTTGGTCTTCAGTTACAGAGAAAAAGAAATAAAAAAAGAGTAATTATATATTATTATGTAAGCTAATTTAATTCAACTAAATATTTTGTATTTTAAGCTTAAAAAGTTTAAGCGAAATATTACTTGGTTGACTGTTTACCTAGGAATATTTCAACATCAAAATTAAATACATCTATGTTATAGAAAATGAATAAAGATTAATACAGTATTGATAATATTTGCATAACTTCTCAATCATAATCAGAGACAAATAATTAATAATTGATATTTGTCCTCGTCACACAACCGTTTTACCAACAAATGTGAATGATTCACTTGTTTCAGAGAATCGATTTATTTACATCAGCGCAAATCAATAATTATAACATTCAGCTGCTATTTATTCAGTGACAGATTCAAGCTTAATGGATAATTGAAATTAGTACATCAAAATATAACATTACAAAACTATATTTCTTATTGTGATATAATTATTATTAAATATGTAAAAAAATAATGAAATAATTTATTATTAGATATGTAAAAATTATTAATAGAAAAAAAGTTCAATAACAAATACTTGGGCTTTAATTAATAAAGTATAAAATAATATGTATATATATATATATATATATATATATATATATATATATATATATATATATATATATATATATATATATATATATATGTATATATATATATATATATATATATATATATATATATATATATATATATATATATATATATATGTATATATATATATATATATATATATATATATATATATATATATATATATATATATATATATATATATATATATATATATGTATATATATATATATATATATATATATATATATATATATATATATATATATATATATATATATATATATATATATATTTGTGTGTGTGCATATAAATAGTAAATAAAATACAACAGTTAAATAACTATTTTTGTATGAGAATACACCAGATGATGCATTTATTCGAAAAGAATCATAAAATTATTAAAAATAAATATTTTAGTGTTTGAAAACATATATTACTGAACACAAACGAGTTAGTTAGCAGACCGATTATCTTGTATGAACAAGAATTCAAACGGAAAGTATCTTTGTGCACATCATTATTGTAAACATTGTAAGATTTATTTTTCAGGATGGTAAAGCAAATATACAATTGTATCTATTTAACTATATGACATAAAATAAGCAATAATTTATTGTTATCTAGCAATAAATCATTATATATTAGGTATATTAAAAACAAGCTGTTGTTATGAGTTCGAAGACCGATTACTGAGCATACCCATGGGGAAAAGATTTTAAAAAAACAAATCATTTTTGAGGTATAATTTCAAATTTTGAAAGATAATAAGCATAAGATGCATATATCATTAAAAAACCATTAAATATACTTAAAGATCTATTTCACATCAAAACAAACTGAGAAAAATTATTATATATATTTATGCACTTCTATTCATAAGAGAAAACTTTCGCTCAAACATTAGCAATTTTTACCACAGAATATTCTAATAAAATCTTTAAAAATTATTTTCAAATGTAAATAGACTTTTTTTTAAAACTGAAATTGATCTTAACATAGGCATTTAAGTAAAGAGATAAAATTTTTATATGAAATATTTTTTAAAAATTTTATACTAATTTTTATTGATAGTTTAAAGTTTAAGATAATATTTTTAAAAATGAAACAAAATATTTATAAATGTGTAGTTGGCATTTAATCTTCATTCTTTCACAATGCTGCCCAAAAAGACGAATTTTTGGAAACTGTAATGAAAACAAATACTGACAATGTGCGCCTCTTTTGAAATTCGATCTTTATGAAAGATACCTATAATTAAAAAATACTGTTTAAAAAGCTAAAGGTTTAATTAAATTCCTTAAATGAAAGCTGTCAAAAGACAGTCGTGTTTCTGACACAATACAATTATGAAGAAAAGAACAATTTTACTTTTTAGATTGCTTGCATTGATTTATTTTGAAAGAGAGTTTGAAACAAACTTTTATTTACATTCTATTATACATTCATTAGAACGCTACCAATTTTTCAAAAAGAAATATATATATATATATAACTTTTACTATAAAAAATTATTTCTTACATAAAATTTTTTTTTATTTTAAATCTTTTATTTTTTTATTTATTTATTATTTAATATATATAAATTTTGTTGCATTTTAAGTTTAATATTTGTAAGGCACGTATTAATTTCGGATTTTTATTAATTTCCTCAATGTAATATATGATTTAGATATATCATAGAATATATTACCAACATTTTAAGTAACATTTATTATTGAACTTAAATCATTCCTTCAGATTCAAAGAAACTAATTAACTTTCGGGAGTGTCTGTTAGCAGTAGTAAATTATAATAGTTCTATTAATATCTAAATTATATCTTGTGTGTGATTATATCTTAGACAGTAATGTGAGTCTTATGAAATAGATAATAGAATTGAGAAATTTCTATAATTATTTTTAAAATGCATTTAATGTGTAATGTGACCAACTTTATGTATGAAAATTTTATAAATATTTCGATACCTTTAAATTGTTTGCGTGTTTATCATCATTATATATGTTGGTATGACAAGAATCCCATTATAAATGTAATTTGTCCAATAACTTTCTTTTTTTTAGTATATGATTTTCGCAGTTAATTCTAGTGTAGCAAATTAATGGGACTTTTTCATTACGTTTTTATTCTTACACATCATTCATAATTCTAGCAATCCCATGAGATTACAGTTGCATATAATTTTTTTTTATTTTAGACTGAAATTCTTTTTTTTTAGTTACACAGTTATCCATAAAATTGTTGCCTCATATTTTATAGATCAATTTTTGTAAGCAAAGTGAACTTAGTTAATTGCTATTATTTAATACAAGTTGTTGTTGTTACTGATATCAGATTATCTAGCAATGCTAAACTAGCTCCATGAATACCAAAACAGACAAAAAACCTAAAAACCACAGCAGATATTGAAAAATCCTTATCCGTTTTTAAATTCAAACAAATTAAAATATTAGCCGAGATTACCCTGCCACTTCAATACCAATGACACTTATTAGGGAAGATGTGTCCCTGCAAAAAAGTGATTGCTCTGACGTGGTCACTCCTGAAGCGCGCGAAAGCAATTTGATATATTCTGGACTAAAATTGAAAATTGTCCTAAGAGATTTTAACAAAGCATCACAGGTGATTGGTAGGACTCCTTCCATGTTGGTACAATTCCATCTTCCTATGGTAGGAGATCTTGGCATTTGTGAATTCTGCACAAAATCTCACCCTTCCTTAGCAACAATCCTAAGTAGTAGTCGGCCATTTCATTCATATCGACCGCAACATGATATGAGATTGCTATTGAAAATGGATTGAATGAACAGAAGAAAACCCGGACGAGAAGATCTTAAATGTCCAATCATTTTTTTTTACTGCCATTTCTGTTCAGTTAGATAGCTAATCCTAGCAATACAGTTAGATAGGTTTTGTATTGAAGCACGACTGTCAGTTATAATCCAAACATCATTTAATTATCTCTCTATTTGACATGCGTAATGTAAACTTAACCTGATAGCAATAAGCTCTGATCTAAAAATCGAACCTAAGTCAGATTCCTTAATTTGAATTCTACAGAACCGTTACAAATTGGAATGCACACTCCATTTACAGACTTTCTCATCACCTTTACTACCATCAATATATATCTTCAAAGAAGATTAAAATATCCTGTTTATTGTCTTCAGTGCTGATTGCTTGATGAGAGCCGGATTTTCAGTATCTTTCTTTACACTAATCAAAATAGTCTCATAAAAGTAAATTGCACCAAGATTCTAAATCTCTGGACTAGAAACCGAACAAAAGTCGGATTTTTTTAAATTTAAATTCTACAGAACCGTTACAAGCTGGAATGTACACTCCACTATCAGAATCTTTCATCACTTTCGCTACCATCAGTGTATATCTTCATAGAGGATATGTGATCCTACTTATATTCTTCAGGGTTGATTGCTTGATGAGAGCCGGATTTTCAGTTTTTTTTCTTTACTCTAATCAAAAGAGTCTCATGAAAGTAAATCACACCAAATTTCAACTCAGCTCCTAAATGATATAAAAAAATGAAGCTCTGCATTTGAAGAGAGAAGTCTCAGCTTTTCAACATTAGAAAAGAGGATAATCTTCTGCAAGCTTTTGGTGTTTGTCAAAGTACGAAGGTAAGCAGAAATTCTGCGTTGATCATTATAACTGAAGAGTTTGATTCATTATTTAGAGAAAAAATAGCTATTTCTCAATGAAAGAAGAGACACGTTACCTCGTATAGAGATTTTTATTTGGATAAGTGTGACGAAATTCTATTATAAATTTAGAAGCACACAACTGCTCTCAATTAATTATAAGTAATTCCTGAAACAGTAATTTTAAAAGTTTTAATTAAATTTTGTTCTCAAATGCATATGATAATTAGCGAGACCATTTAATAATTGTGACTAAAGTATTTATCTATAAATTTATATGTGTTAATGTTTCATATCTGGAGTTAATTCTAACCATTTAAAAAAATCGATTCATATAAGAAATAGATATTATGAGAAAAAAATTCAAAAGAATAATGTTTCACAGTTCAAAGTTCAAGATATCAGAATTATATTTATTAAAAAGAAAAAAGTAAATATACATTTGTAATTCCTTATATATAAATATATATTATCCAACTAAAATTTTATAATATATTCTCTAGTTGAAAACATAGTAAAAATATATTTTCCAATTGAAAAACATATTAAAAATATATCAATACAAATTTCTTAATACGTAAAATACGCCTTCAATAAAATAAAAAAACAGTAAAAGACGGAAAACCTGAAGCGATAGTCTTTTCAATTGGATATCCGTTATCATAACCAAGAAATTCTGGAGAAAACTTTTTTATTCAATATGCTCATAGTAATAAAATTCTCTTCAAACGAAAGTGTGGTACGACAAGATGAAACATGTCCTGCTCTTCTTTGCTTGTCATCTTGAATGATGGAGTGGATAGGGAACGTAAGATTTTCATCGAAGTTTCTTTCTCCAATTGAAATCCTTCAAGAATTCAGCCTTAAAATTCTCTCAAGTCGAATATGAAACTTTGTGAATTATCCCCGCTTGTCAAACCTCTTTTCCACGTGATCCTCTTTTCATTTCAAAACAACAAGTACTACCTTTTGATTTAAAGATATTAGTATCTTCTTGATTTTATGATTGAAATAAAATATATGAAACATTTCTCTTCTTCATAAACAAAAGTTATTTTTCTATTTATTTTAGAATTATTTTCGTTTTATATATTCCTGATTTTCCATAAAACCCGCTAAAAATAAGAAAAAGAAGAAATCAAATATTTTGAGAAATTTTGTATTTTCAAAATTTATAATATTTTTAATAAAATTCATAACTGACTTCTAAAATTATCGAATGTACTAGAAAATTTCGTATTATTTTTTAAATAATTTGAAAACTGTAAGCTGAAATCCATCAAACCTTTAAAGTTTAAAATTTATAAACTAGTTACAAGATGAAATAAATTTAAACAATAATTTTTAAAATAAATAAAATTTTTTTTATTTATATTGCATATATTATTTTATAATGAATTGACGCATGGTAGTTGAAAATTTTGCTAACATTTATATATAATAAAAAGTTATCTTTCGATAACTTAGAATTTATAAATCACATTAAATAATCTTATATTTATCTGATATGCAGATATGGAAATGTCAATATTATTTATTTCTCCACGACCTAACATTCTATATTATAGAAGCAAATACTTATAATTAGGATACTATACTCCTTAAGAACATTGATTTATCTTGTTGTTTTGAATCCAATTAAAAAATTTTTAGAATCATCACTGTTTCTCTGATAGAACCGTAACTATCATTTTTAATGCTTCATTTTAATTAACAAAACAATAAATTTTTTTGAATTTTAATAGAAATGATTTATTAAAGAGGGATTTAATTATTACATTAATTAATTTTAGAAATCATTACTTTTTTTCTTCATTTTAAATTTTATTACCTATAGAAAAATATTACAAAAGCTCATAATTTTAAATATTTTTCTTATTTACTTTCACTCAATTTAAAATTTTTTTCTCAATTACAAATAAATTTTTAACGAACATTTTACTGTAAGTTCAAGTAAATAGAAAGGCATTTTTTATGTTCATGAAAATATAAATCGTTGAATTTATTTTTATAAATATAAATTTATTGATTTTATATGTACCTCTTAAATTCTCTTAATATGGTTACGCTATTTCTGCAAACTGAGGTAAGAAAGTACTAAAGCTTATGATGAAAAATTAAATTTCTATTATTATATAAATTAAAAATTTCAACACATTTTTTCACATAAAATAATTTTATGTTTTACTTTGATTATTTATATATTTTCATTGTTCACCCACTTTAGCTAATTTAATTCTCAAATCGTAAGAATTTAAAATTACTACACACAACAACACCTGTCAAAATGCAAATCACTACAGTTTTTTGAAATTGAGCAAACGAGCTCTGAAAATAAGAAAATAATTCTGAACCGTTCAATCACACCAGCTCAGTCCTTTATATATATGTAAGTTAATTGAAGAAAATAGAATAGAAAAAATCATAAGTAAATTAATTTGTTAATAAAGCAAATTAGCTCACGTGAAATATTTTAATAAAAATCAGAATCTCACGGTGTAATTTCTTATTTCAACCTTAGCTTGTTTCTTGTCACTCAACAGTCATTTTCCACCCACGAGTGTTTGTTAAATAGGGCCTAAAATTTATAAAGGGCATGATAAACCATTACAAGCAACCAAATCTTTTTTGGGATTCGAACCCACAAACTCATGAAGAGAAGATCGAATGGCTAACTATTCGAACACTAGAAAGTCATTTTTAACAGCAATTGAAGTAGCATCTTTATAACTTATTTAAAAAAGTTCTTATCTGTTTAATAATAATAATAATAAGAATACATATTGTATTATGTTTAATAAACTATGTTAAATTATGTTTTGATTGAAATAAACTTTATTGTGTTTTTGATGTTTTATCATGATAATTAAATTAATCATCTTAATAGAAACCGATTGCTTAAACTTATCTGTACAAATCTCATGTTAAAAATAAATTAAATTCATACTCAGGGACTAAAGACTGCTCATTAAAAATATGTTTTATGATACAATTCAAATAAATACATTAAATCCTAGTTTCTAAATACTATCCTCAGTCACAGTTTTTATAAGCATACTTCAGGAAATTTTGAAATAATTTTTTCACTGAAGATATAAATCCGATTTTTATTCAAAATAATTTAGAAAAAGAAGTGCTTTATTACTTCCAATTTTAAATAGGTATGTAGAAGCTTTTTTAGAACCATTTATTATGAAAAATATTGTTTGAATAAAATTATTCTAACCTTCATTTCCAAAAGATAAATCATTAAATACGTATTATATTGCCAAATGAAATATATGAATAAAAAATATAAAAAAAGAATTCCACATATGTAAAGTTAAGCAGTTATAAAATCATAGAGGTTTAAAAATATAACATATTTTCCCGTTTTATTGATATTAAAAATAATTATTCAAATTTCTATGAATAGCAAATATGTGATTTTTCAAAATGTTAAAATGTATTTTCAATGCATATATAAAAAGTCTCTAAATTTCTTTCTGTGTTTTACTTTCAGAAAATTTGGAAATTTTTAAAATATTTTTAGATTTCTTTGGAGTTTCCAAAATACGTGTTTTTTTTTTATGTAAAATAACTTTTTTCGCGCCTTAGTATTCATAGAAATAATTTATGAAAATTATTATAGAAAATGAATAATTTTCAACACAAATTGCTTCAATAGTAATTTTTGTCTTTTTAATTTTATATTTTAAATATTTAGATTGTGTATTTTTAAAGATTTATTTCTAACGCACAGAAGAAAATTTTATTATTTCACAAATATCAAACTTCTACAATAATTAAAAATAAATATTTAAATTATTTAAACATTCCTATCTTTTATACTATTTAATTTTACATACAAATGCCTGTAAAGAAAATATTTTAAAGATGTATACTACTTTTGAAAGTACAACAAATTGAAAAAATCTACTTAAAAAGCAAAACGTTTAATTAAATGTTATAATTGAAAACTGAAAACAAAAAAAAAAAGTTTTTTATTTTTACTATTACATGATTTTTGATTTACCAAAGAGCAATTTGCTTCCAAATCACTTCTATTTATTTACTGTTTGCCATTTCTTAAAAAATTTCGCATGTTTCTAACATTTTTCTTTTCATTAATTATTCTTGTAAATATCAGTTAATAACAATATTCTAGTAACAAAAAGTGATCTATAGTAAGAAATTCCATAATAAAGCAACTGGAAAAAATTACTACATCATTTCAAACATTAAAAATAAATTCTTAAATAACTTTATAAATAAATTGAAATTTTACAATATTTTGTGTCCCTATTTTACGTTTCAGTTTAACAATGAACAGTTATTGTTCAGGAACGTTTCAACTGCCACTTTAAGTAAGTAAAATAGAATCATTCTTTGTAAAGTTTTCTAAATATTTTGTTAAGAAGTTATGAATTTTATTATATTATATTATATGATATTTCACATTAAAAACGTTATTATACGTTCATGATTACTTGATGTCTTGTACCAGCTAGGCTGGCAAAATGGTGCATTTTTTTAACATAACCGTAATTTGGTGAATAGTCCAACTTTTTCAGTACACATATGCTATAGATACCCGTTTATATCTATAGCATATGTGTACGAATCCTGACCAACCTTTCACAACCCTCTCATAGAAATCAACGTGTATTATTATATCTTATAAAAAAGGACAAAGACAGGATTGAGAAAGTGCATCCATGCTTGAGTCAGGATTCGAACCCATGACCACCTTATCCGCACTCAGGCACGCTGACTATTGGACAGGGTGGGTGGTTCATGATTAGCTTCGATTGATAAATGGAAGGGATGAATTGAACTTTAGTAGGAAATTTAATATTGCTGCTAATTTAGGCAAATCATCTAAAACATCGACATAATAAATTCGAAATAAATCAGAATTATAAAACAGGTACGTTTAATGTAAATTGTCTTTTCTTTACATATGTATGTAAAAACATTTCAGGTTATATTTTTTGGATATGTAACGTATTTTAAGAACATAACCAATAGACTAATATTCAGGAGAGGTTTGGAATGATGGTTGCTTAATGATTACTCTTTAAACAAAAAGATATTTCACCCATCGAACTCAGTTTTAAATAGTATTGAAAGCTCTTCAAATAACCCCGATGGAACTGGGATATGAATCCACGAACAATTGAAGATGATTTTCTTGCATATAAAAAATTTGGCATTATTCTGCAAAAAAAATTTACAAAAAGCAATTGAATATAATGACACCAATTATTCTCATAATTTATCTATGATGAAAGCAATAATTAAATGATGGTTGATTCATACATTTAAGTGCAATGCAGCTATAAAATAAAAATAAAAATAAAATTAAATGAATGAATGAATCTCTCTCTCTCTCTCTCTCTCTCTCTCTATATATATATATATATATACTGATTCAGCCAAAGGTCTGCTTTTCCCATTAATGGCGTCTAGGCAACGTAAAATAGACTGTAGATGTAATGACCTCTAAATGAAATGTTATAATTTGGTGTGGCAGTATAATAAGGGGTATTTTCTGTTGTTCATTGTTTCTAAATTATGAAAAACCACTCACCCCCAGGGTCAGGATAACACGTTAAAAGGCTTCTCAACCCTGAACACAAAATGATCATTAATTTATATTTTCGTAACGTCGAATTCTTCAATCTTTCAATGCATGTTTTAGTAATGAAAAAATTCTTGCAGCGTTTTATTACTTTATATGTTTTTATTATGTTCGAACAGCTTATTATGTATAAAACCAATGTTTTCTTTCGAATCTCATTTAAACTTTCATGTTTTCTCTTTTTTTTTAAATTTATATTTTAAGCCTTTATTAAATCACCCAGTAAATAATTCTGAGTTGTTCAATCACTGCTTGTTTTTCGAGTTTCTTGTATGATCACTAAAAATAAATGATTTACAAATTTGTATTATTTCTTTCAAGTTGTATCCCCTATGGAAAAATACTGAGCACAATGAATGATTTCGTATTTTTTCAAATTATTATTACACAAATTATTATTGAGGATGACATATCAGTGAAATTGACACGCTTAATACAGAGAATCTTATATTAAATATCTGTACAAAACTACATTTTTTACACAGTTTTTAAAAAATAAAATAACATAAAATATATATTACTTTTCAATATTTTTAATCATTAAACACTTAAAGATAATGATATACTAATAAACTATGTCATTACTTTTAAAGCAATAGAATATTTCATCTCAAATCTAGTTTTAACGTCCAATCGAAAAAAAACTATATAGCATTTTCAGTGTGCAAAAGTGTTTTTTTATTTTTATTTATTTTTTTTACCATTTTTGTTATTTAACAGAAATAGCATTATGAAACTCGTGAAAATTGCTTATCTATTAATTAGGTGATTTTTACTATATAAAGGGAATAAAGCTTCAAAATAATAATATTTTTTTTAAAAATGTACCCAAAATAAATTATTTAATTGAAGATTTATGTATTCCCAAGAAAAGACAAAACCAGGATAGCAATTTTTAGGGGACAGATGTATTTAAAAAAATAAAAATAGAACACACACCCACACACACACATTCATATATATGTATATGAAATTATAGACATGTTTACATGTATAAAATAACATATATAAAATTTCATTCTTTGAAGTTTAATGTAAAAAAATCGAAGAAAAATATGGAAATGATACTTATAATATATCTCTTTTCTTAAAATATTGCTTAATCAAACTTTCTTCAAATAAAAATAGGAACATGAGAATAGGAAAGACGCCGTGTCTATCTTTGCGTGTCATCTTAAATGATAGAGTGATGCGAAACGAAATTCTTCTTTATCGAACATTCTGAGAGAACGTCAAGTACACTGCTTTAAATTTCTTAAAAATAATATGTGTGTGAAACACAGAAAGCCATTGTCTTATGTCATATTTCTCTATAATACAATGTTCTGGCAAATCAAAAATACTAAGTGTTATTTTTGTGCTCGAGTTTTAACAAGAATAAGATGATAAAAGTTTCCTCTTGTAACGCGAAAAAATAAAATAATTTTTTTTGACATTTGTGTTTTATTTAACATTTTTTTTGGGGGGAGGGATTTTTTTTTTTTTTTGAAAAAGAAAAACAAAATGGCAAAATAAAAATTTAAATATTCTTCGATCATACTTTTTTAAAAGAAGTTCATACCGGTATATGTTTACATTTTCCATAAATATTAATGAAGAAACTTTGAAGTTATGAGTTCGAAAGTTATTTCTAATTATTTCCTTTTCACAAAAAAAAAAATCGATCATAAATGTCATTTTGCAATATTATTCTATTGAAAAATTCGATTATGTCTAATATCTTATTTCATAACTATAAAAAGCTTATTTATTTAACTTCTTTTTAGGAGATAATAGAAAGATCATTATTCCTATTTTTGTTTTTTGAACAGTCCTTTATTCAATATAATTTTAATTATTAAACATTGACAAATATTTAATAGATAAACTAGTGTGCAATAAAAATGAATTACTGAAGAATCATTATATATTATGTAAGAAACAAAAAAGCTCTAAATTTTCAAAATATTTTAAATTAATATTTTTAAAGTAATTCAATTTGCTGCAAGAAATGTATTCACATAGAATATTTTAATGATTCAGTTTGGATTGTAAATTTAACATGTTATTTATGCTTCCTTTTTCATAGCTTCTTTTTCACTTTCATTTAAATCATCGTGATTCAGTAATGTTTCCATAAGCCCAAAATAGATCTTATTTCACTTCAGATATAACTAAAATTTTTTCTCGTTATTCTCTTTGATTAAACAAAGCAACTTGTTTTCTTTATATTTATATGAAACAGTGTATAAATGTGGTAATTATATACAGAAAAATGTCATTTTTATTGATATGTCATTAGAAAAATGTCATTCTGTAATATTATATTACTTACAGAAAATTCAAACAAATACTTTTAAATATTTATTCAATTTTGTACTGACTGATATTTCATCATTAATGTATTATTGTTATTGTATGTATTATTATGTTAACCCATGCTCAAATTCTAATTTAATTTATTCAAAGTAATATTTACAATTAAAATACCAACATATTTAAAAAAGTTTTAATTTGCATAAAAATACATTTATGGAAGTATTAAATTTTTGCAGCAGTTTAATTCAAAATTATAATTTAAAAGGTGTATGTAATTAATGGCAAATAAGAGATTTGTTGAAATGTTGTGAATTTTGTAAAATTCTAGTTGGTTACTATTTCTTGACTAGCATATCTAATGAAATGATATGAAGACAATAAATTTGTATTCGATTATTGACGCTTGATTATCCATTTATTTCATTTATACATGTTTGCGTTTATGTTTGAGAAAAAAAGTTTGATTTAGTATATATATATTTTCTGAACTAGTATATAAGTTAGCTCCCTATCATTCAATATAGTTAGGTTTCCTATACAAATATAGATAATTTTTGTGGTTCAAAATTGACTTAACAATGTATATCGTAATGCAATTAGAGTCCGTAACCAAAATGTGACAATTGATAGACCAGGGTTTCTTATGGACCCCTTTGGGGTCCATGAGTCATATTTTGTGGTCCGCCGACTGCTCCTAATTTTTAAAATGTTTGCATCAATATTAAAAAAAAATTTTATTTGCTACGAGTAACCTCTGTAAGACGTCTGTCTGACATTTCCAAATAATAGAGACCTCCACAATACGAGGGAAAGAAAATTCGCAATCCATATAAAATTTGAAATTTTTAGAAACACAAAGTAGCCTGAATTTTACTTCACTTGGAAATAAAGTGACGTTAAAATAAGTTCCGAAGAGTTCTTGCAAATTTTTAAAACAAAATATTTGTTTTCTTTTTTCATGAGTTGTAATTAGAGTATTTTTTTTTCAAGTGATTTTTTGTGTCTTAATGTTTGTTCTTAAAGTTTCATTTGATTATTTGATATTTTTTGTAGCCCAAAATGTCCAAGAAAAGGAAGTATGATAAAAATCATATAAAATATGGACGGTGTTAAAAATCCACAATACTTTCTGTATGGAAAGGTTTTGGCTAACGTCAGTATGAAACCGGCCAAATCGATAGAGCATCTCAAATCTGTTCATCCTGAAAATGCATATAAAGAACTAGAAGTTTTTACAAAGAAGAAAGCCCAGTTTTTGAAATCTGGAACATTAACCAAAATTGGATTTGATATTTCACAAAAACCTTTGGTTGATGCATCTTTCAAGGTTGAATATCGTATTGCCAAATGTAAGAAACTGCATACTATTGGAGAGACATTAATTAAGCCATGTGCATTGGAAATGGTTGAATTAGTTTGTGGACTGGAACAGAGAAAAAAAAACTTGAGACTATTCCAAGGATGTGATACATTCAAGAATAGTTCAAATTTTTTGCAATATCTTGAAACAGATCATCGATGAACTGAAAGCATCGCCATTCGTATTCATTTCGTATGCAAGTGGATGAAAATACAGACATCTCGAGTTATAGTCAACTTCTTGTTTTTGTTCGTTACATGTCCGTCGACGCTATCAAAGAAGAATTCTTATTTTATGAGCCTATTTTGCAAACTACAAAGGCAGTTGATGTTTTAGCGATTTAAGATGTTTTCTTTTCCACGACTTCGATAAAAACTTCATTCACTTTGTACAGATGAACCACTTGCGATGCTGGGTAATAAATCTGGTTTTGCCATAATAAATTTGGGTAATAAATTTGGTAAAAAAGAGACTCCTAATGTTATTGTTACACATTGTTTTTTACATAGACATGCACTGGATACAAAAACTCTTCCAACCAGTTTAAATGAAGTATTGTCAATAGTTATTAAAATGGTGAATATTATTAGAAGTCGAGTTCTTAATCCTCGTCTTCTTAAAACACTGTGTTAAGAAATGAACACAGAACATGAGGTACTTCTGTACCACACGGAAGTGCGCTTGCTGTAACGAGAGCAGGTTTTGAAACGAATTTTCATGTTGAAGACAGAAGATTCGTTTCAAAATCTGAAGTCCTTTTTTCAGAAGAAAAAGATAACTCACTTTCCGAATATTTCAAGAAAAAAGATTTAACATGTAAATTGGCATACCTGGCAGACATTTTTAACCACATAAACGATATATGTCTTTAAATTCAAGGGCCTGATACAATAATTATGGATGCTACTCAGAAATTACGGGCATTTTTATTGAAAATGTAACTTTGGAAAATTCAAATTCAAAATGGGATGT
>CM057820.1:23644505-23652005 GCA_030067965.1 Latrodectus elegans | reverse complement strand
CTAAGCTCATTCTTAGTGCTGAGCCACAACTGAAATTTCCAAATGATTTGTGTTGAATATAATACTAATATAATATACTTCAATTATTTTATATCAAGTTCTTCCATGGGGGGAGATTTTATTTGAAATAATTCAACGTTGATCGCAATAATTTTTATGCAACCCATGCATTGAAGATATTCACTTACAGATACGCCTATAATGTATTCTAATTTTAATAAGAGGAATTAATGTCATCAAGGGAATTTGATCAAAAACAATGCGATTTGTGAAGCCATAAATGTGGCATCTCAAATTGTAGATCACCTGAAGAAGTGTGAATATCTACTCTGCCTTTTTGCAAACCCTATATTCGGTTGAAACTTATCTAACCCGCACCACCTAATAGTAAACTGCATATCTGATTGTTCTTTAATTTTAAAAAAAATCTGCTAAGCTCTTTCTATTTTTTTTTCATTTCAGAGCACTATCAATAGAACTGAATGAACTTTTCCATGGCGCATTAAATGCTCTTTCAGTTTGTCATACAGTACTCAGATTAATTACAAACCTTTCAGCACGTTTCGACATTTTTCTGTTTTCTTTAATTGTCAAGATTTTATTATAGGCATAGAGATAAGATTTTATGGACATCATTTTGAGATTATTTTACAGTATTAATACGAAAATATATACAAAACTTCTTACATACCATAAAGAATATCAATGAATTGTTAAAAATGTATAACTTTATACCTTTTGCTTACCTTATTACTTTCATTTCAGCTTAAAATTTCATTGTATCTGAATGTTTTAATTAATAAACACCGAAATTTTCCCCATTGCATAACTTGATCTTGAATTCTCTTTTCTGAATTATACTTTTTTCTAAATGAATTGTAAAATTTATTGAATTGTATATCTATTTTCTGTATATTGTTATAGTTATTTTTTATAAAGTTCATGATAATGAATTTCAAATTTATTTTAAGATAATTTTTGTCAAACAATATGAATAGGTGTTTTTTTATTTTGAGAGAATTTATATTAAACTTGTTTAAAATTTTTGATAATATTGACAATGTCTACGCGATTTATGTACATAATAAGCTAATAAAATATGAATAAAATAAAATATTTAGATGACATATGAGAAATTGTTATAGAGACATTTAAGTTCATAGTTTATTTATATTGTGATATTACAATCAGTGCGATATAGCATTTTGTAAAATATCATTTACTTTCCTTTTAAACACATACAATTACACACATACTTATTTATCAGAAAGAATTGCAATTAAATTAATTTTGTTAAATAATTATACATAATAACAACTGAATATTATTTTTAATGTTAAACAATTATTTTTTCATCGTGAAGGTTTATATCCTTATATTTTGAATAACAAAAGTAACATCTTATATAAAATTGAAGTTAAAACAATTAATCTTATAATTTATCATTTGATAAAATCTGGAACAAAATTCACATTGCTTAAATTAGCATGTATGGAAATTCAACTAATTTCAATTAATCAAATTTAACCTAAATTATTTTCTGATACAGAATAACATGAAAAAATCGGTTATTACTATGTATCAGTGACGAAATTTCAGAATATTTGCTTTTGAGATTTAACTGAATATTATAAAAACATCACACAAACTTTAATTTTAACAGAAAAATTAATATAATTACATTCCATACTTAAAATATTTATTCTGAGATATAATCAAATTGTTTTTAATGAAAAACGTTAAAAAAATGATGCTAAACAATTGTACAATATAACACATTATGAAAAAGTTTTTCTACTTAAATTTATTTAACCAAATTTAATAAAGTTTTTAAAATATAAACTGAGAAACCTCAAAAATTTATTTTTCTTTGAATTTTATTATACCTTATTAAATTTCTTACAGTTTTTAAAAACACATTAAAAAAACAAATTCTAATATTTCATACAGTTTATTCAAATCTTAGTATTAAGTTGCTTAAATATAAACTGTTTTAAAACTATACGTGAAACAAGATTTTTCGATTTCTGACTATTTAATAAATCTGGAAAGATAATATTATTTTATTCCCTGTATTTACAACTTCCAATGTTTAAGAAGTTGACTAGCTAACAATACGACTGACAGCAGTTCTCTGATTAGAGATTGACTTTGACTAACTTATTATCAGACATCAATGAAAGGCCGAATTGAGGAATTCACAATTAGGTGATCTATTCGCCTAACTGTGAAGGTTGTATTTCTAGACCACATTGTTCGGTTACCATGGAGAATATTTTGGCTAATGAGCAGAAATTCATTGTTGGTGAAGAATCGGCCTACCAAATAATGACGAGAATTCCACAAAATAATTCTATTCAACATAAATTATTGTTTTAAATTACTGGAAATGATTACTTTGGAAAATATAGTTTACTTTAGAATACAATTAGCTAACACCAATAGGAGTCATATTATTTTATTTAGGTATTTGTTATTTTATATGGTAAACATTTTTTTATTCTTAATTTGTGTTCACTGACCTAACGTTTTCATTACAAATGAAACAATCATTTATATTCCAACGTAATAAATGTTTTTAATGTAAAAATAAACCACATATTAAAGAAATTATTATATGACTACAAACCAATCATAACATGTATTTTTAATGAATTTAACTACTTACATATCAATTATTGTTCTTGAATCGTTTTGGTAAGTAGGACCAATTGATTTCTTTGTATTCCTGAGAAAATTTCGTGATTATTAAACACTACTAATTTGTCATGTAAGAAAGCAACATTCTATTACAGTAGAATTGAAAGAAATATTGATTCAATATCAAACATTTAAATGATTTAAATACAAATATTTTGTTTAGTATTATTGCCAAAGTATTTTTATTTTTTCTTTAACATGTGTGCTTAACTTATATAGAGTAAGAAAAAATAATTTTCATTAATAGGAAAAATATGATTTGTGGATATGTAAGTTGAAATTCACTGTAAATTTTTATTTTTTGGCTTAAGGTTTGAATATGAAATTGCGCAAACAAGATAATCTAAAACAAATAAGCTTAAATTAATGAGATAATATAAAATGATAAGCTACTAAGAAGTGTAACACCTCTACTAAAATTAAATTTTAAGTAAATGTTTTCATATAGGTATACATATTTATATTATGTTAAATCTTATAATTAATGTGTTATTCGGATATTATGGTAATCAAAGGCATTTTTAAAGTAATATATAATAAGTAAGCCAATTTTTTTAAAAAAATATATATTTACTTGCCCACTTTATTGAAAATACAAGGGCACACTGTTAAACTGAGTTTAAAAAGCTATGTAATTTATTAAAATGACAGAGTTGAACAACATTGAATTAAATAATACAATATAAAAAGCCCAAACATTCAAATTAGTGTTTGAGAATTCGACATAAATACGATATTTGTTTCAGAAAAAAAATTTCTGTTTTTATGAACAAAAAAATTTATGTCTGAAGTTTTTATGAGAAAAACAATTTATCAACAATAAATTTACCTAATAAAGTACTTAGAATATTATAGTTTCATTTAAAGAAGTTGTGACAAGGCTATACTCATTTTATCTTGCATTTCTTTGTTTAAGTTTAAAATAAGTATGACCGGAAAATGAGTATTTATTCTTAGACTATTAAATTTCTGAAAGATAAAAATCAAATTAAAAAGAATTTATATATTAAAATATATATTTTTTTCGAATACTACATTAATGTTTTAGAAAAATGCCGGATATATATTTTGCATATAAGTATTCAACAAACAGACAAATTTCACGAAATGGTGAAGTACAATGCTTAAATTCTAATTTATTTTTAACATTGCATATTATAAGTGCAATTTGTGAAACAAATTCCATATATAGTTAAAATGTTCTATTTGCACTGATAACTGAATATGATACGTTCTTGTCTTTAGCTTAAAACATGCAAATCGTCACTAATGAGATTAGAATTTTTGTAATAGTATAGAATCTAAAATTTATGCACTTGGATAAGCTTATTTGTGAAAGAATGACAGGGAATAACTCTGCAAACTTGAAGTTTGGTTTATTGCTGTAATATAAACATGATTATCAATATTACTTTATATCGTTGCCTCAATTATCATATTGTGCCAACTGTCATATTATGTGAAACACTTTAAAAAATAATTTCAATTTCTAAGAAATTTTAATATATTGGATGAGTGTTCATTCTTTTAATTTTAATATAATCGTACTAGAATAAATTTCAATCAAACGACACTAAACATTCATTAGTTTTCTTATATTTTAAGAATGGAAAATAGTGAAAAAATGTACTATTGTAGCATTAACACAAGTTTCTAAGTGTTTCACAGTTAACATGAATGTTGAAAACTATTTATGAATATGTGACGGGTTAAATTATTGAAATAACGTAAATTTAAAAAATGTAAGTTAAATAATAAATTTAATAAATTAAAAATTAAAACTAGATAACTAAAAATGGATAAACACTTAAAAATAAATTTTATTTTTTAAAATAATTACCTATAAATTATGAATTTTCAGAACAAATACTACAAGCTCAAATGCATGTGAATTAACGGATCATTGAAAAATCAATAATATTTATATTTTGTAAGAATTTGACTTTTTACTGAGAAATTTGAGAAGTAATAATTAATATTTATATTTTAAAAATGAAAATTTTTAGGTGCTATCATCTTAAATTTGTAAGGAAAAATCAATGATTGGAAAACTTTATTAATAATATCATATATGATTATAATGTATATAATTATACCATTTAAGATCTTCATTAAAGAAACTGGATCCACTTGAGTCCTCAGCAATTAGATACTTGTATATTTTCTCACAAAATATAATTAGTGCTTAATTTTGAATTTGAAATTTCTAAAGGAATAAGTGAGGGGGAAGTATTCTTATTTATATTTCAATTAAGTTTAATAAGATATTAGAAAATTACTTGACGAAACGTGTCTATTTAGAACAAATAAAAAAGTATTGTAAGGAAGTACGAATTAGTCTTATGGAATTAAGAGATGTTTATGCTACACTGAGTTAATTTACAAATGAACTTATACAGTGCAGATATTTTCAAATTTGAGAAAATACGTTTGAAAATCTGAAATGAAATATAAATATATCTCATAAGTTTAGTACACATTTACTAATTTTAACTTGATTATTTTACATTTGATATGCCTGTCATTGATGTGGTAATTATTATAACAATTTTGTAAGACCACCAATTTTTAAATTTAAATATACTTGTTATTAAATAATTACTTAAGATAAATTGTTCTTTTAATAAAGTTTATGAGATACTTTATAATTAAATACATACAAAATAATACTTTTAACAATGTTTACATTTTGAAATGTGAATTCAGTATACTAACTATACTAAGAAGTTGCTATTTCGCATTTCATAATATAATTTATTTTATTTCAAAACCTTCAGAAAATTTTTGATATCTCTCTTCAACAAAAAACATATTTGTGTATTAATAAAAAAATAGTATTTGCTAATATTTCTAGAAAATATTCAGTGCTAATAAATTTGACAGATGACAATAAAATGTGATTGCCATTATTTTTATTAAATAAATAAAAATCGAAAGAATAAACATTTTTCATAAATTACACTGACAAATATACATATTAGGTAAAATTGAAATAATTTACAGTAATATATATATATATATATATATATATATATATATATAAAAGTCTACTTAATAATTAATAGTAATAATTAATAATTAATAGTCTACTTAATAGTAATAATTTATTCACGAAATTAAGAATTTCCTTAATAGACATCTTAATTTCTGGATTTTATTAGGTTAATTGTTGTCATTAAGTGACTTTATATATACATATAAGTATAATAAAAGGTTTTGTCTCACAAGATACATTTTAAAATATTTTTTACTGGTTTAAAAAACAATTAATATTTTTAAACAGGAAAAAACTCTCAAAATATCAACATAAAATTTTAAAGGCACTAACTCAAAAATCGTAAAATAAAATTTCAATTTATTTATTTACGAAGGAAAACAAATAATATAATTTAAATAAACTTATATGCATTTTTAAGTAAAAATTGAAGATGGTAAAATACTCTACATTTTTTCATTTGATTAGAATATTATAAATTTACAAGCAAAATTAAAAATCATTAACCACAGAAATAAATTATCTGTTAAACATATGTTTGAAATATATATATATATATATATATATATATATATATATATATATATATATATATATATATATATATATATATTTGTAAACTGAATTTAGGTTAAAAGTTATGTGGATTTATTGAAGAATAAAATAATTTATTTTTTAATATAACATGCATATTTTATATGGATTTATAACAATTCCTTGAAAAATTAAAACTAATTTAAAAATAATAGCAATAAAATCATTTGTTTTTCAATGATGTTTACTTTATGCATAGTTTGATCAATGATGTTTACTTTATGGATAGTTAGTATTCTTTGATCTTCAAATTCTTAAGGAATTATTGCTTAAAGATAATGAAATTAAGTTTTGATTATACATCTATAAAGAATTCAAATATGATAGTTAAATAAAAACTTTAAATCTAATACTATAAAAAGAGGGATTAAAATTGAAAAGGAGAAAAATTTTGAACTTTTATATTCATATTAAATATAGTGAAATGAACCAAAATAAATTCAAATAACTACGGCATTATAAATATTGGGTTTTCTCATTAGAAAAACATTTTAACGAAAGTTCAAATTATTTTGATTAAAATATTTGGGATTTTAGAATGTGTTAATTTAGAAATTACTGCTGATATTTTAAGTACTTTAAATGAAATCATTGTAGCAGAAAGGAAATATATTTTATAATTAAATTGAAAATGGTATATGTTTTTTTTTAATTTTGTCCATATTTCATATATTTTAATTAATAATAATATTACATGATATTTTAAATTCAACTTAATAAATACTGCATTTCAGTTAATAAAATTTAAAAAACCATTAAACGACGCATTCGGTGAAATGAATCATTGTCATGGATAACAGATGGGTTTAAAAATATTGATTGAATCACAGATTTTACACACATAAACATGAAAATTTAACTGTTTATATTCCTTAAACCTTGTTGATAGAAAAATGTATAGAAATAAAACTGTCAATTTTAAAAAATGAGGAAATTATTAAGGGAATTTGTAAACACAACTTTTAAAATATCTTCTAAATTCCTTATTGTGCTGCTTCAAATAGTTTTGATCTTGAATGAAGATATTTCGTATACTTTAGTACCACCTTAGATCATATGATCATCAAAGATAAAGTTTAACGAAAAAAAGCTTTTAGAGCAATATGTTTACTTAAAATATTATTTAATGTATGAAATTAAAATATAACCAATAAGAGAAGAAAATGTACAGTACCATGTAATCTAACAATTGCTATACAATTTAGTATAAT
>CM057820.1:23569505-23639505 GCA_030067965.1 Latrodectus elegans | reverse complement strand
ACCTGGGAAATTTCTTCACAGCTTTTAATTAACTAACATGTTTTATTCAAGGTAGATTAGGTACTAATTTTACATTGATTACAAAAGGAAATCATTTTGAATGTTTGATAAAAAAATTTAAAAAATTTATTTTTTTTACCCAAATTTTGAAGAATAGTTTACAGTAAAATAATTGCGTTGAAATCTTCTTTTAGAATATTGTGAATAAAAGATGTACAAAATAAATGAAGAAAGAAGCTTTTTAGTTACTTTTAAGTAAGACATGTTTAAGTCATAATAATCCAAAATATTTGAAAGAATATATTTTCTTGAATTTTATAAATTTAAATAGAGAAAAAAAAATAATTTTAAGTTAACATTGGTACATACTCCAGAAATTATACTTTCCAAATGAAATGTATATTTCCAAAACAAAGAATTTCATAGTAATTATATTTTTTAAGTTTAGTGCAAAATTTAAAACGATAATAATCTAAAAATTATTATTAAACTAATTTATCAACTACAAAGAACTTAAAATTGAAAGACAGTGTAAGCAATATTTCTTTTTATAATAGCTGCAAGTTCAGTTTCCATCTTCTTCATGTATGCAAATAAAAAGTACATAAAATAAAATACATAGACAATCTTTATTTTTGTTATAGTGGTAAGTTTTATAAAATTCACTTCTTAAATCAATCTGTGATTTTTTTACAGTACAAATATATACCTAGACCTGAATTGTCTTCGGTACCTATTGAAATAAGCATGGGAATATTCCTTACAATAAAGATAAATATTGCATGCCAGAAAGAAATTGAAATGCTTTTTCGAACGCAATTTCGAATGCTTTTAAAATGCATTCGAGCAAATATAATTGCACACCATTATAAAAACTACTTCTCAAACACATTAAAAAAAGCAAAAAAGTGCTTACTTTTTGTTATGGTGAGATCAGAGTTTCATATCAGCATTTCTTATCTGTTTCATTTTCTTATCTTCCATGGTTCATTCAAAAAAACATTTTCTTTTGCAAAAAAATAGAATAAATTCAGCAAAGTACTCTGGATAAAATTTTTGTTACTATTCCAATTGTGTCGCGTTGTAAAATTATTGATTCTACTTGATAACAAATATAAAAAAAAAACAAATGAGAAAATAACTGCCTTTTTAAGTGCTTATTTTGCACAAAATGAGCGACATGTTTGATAAAAGTGAAACAGTCCAATTTCTGTGTATTTTTAGTACTTAAGAGTAGACTTAAAGTAAAATTAAAGGATCAAAAAAAGAGAGAAAATATAGTTTCGTAAGTGAAACAAAATAAATCATTTGTATTTTTATACCCTAAAACGCATGATTGTTTTGCAAAATTTCTTTATTATATAAATAAGTTCTATAAAAAATGCTGTGATTTTATGGTTTAATCTGTGACATATTTAAATCTTTACTATAAAATAAAATAGAGGTTCATCTAAAAATAATAGAAAACGAAGTAATATATCATTTGTGCAACTTAAAATATTATCTGGATAAATTTTAATTATCTAAATTAATAGAAAAAATGTCTATTCAGTATCTAAAATTTGTATATTTTTTATACTTTTTCTTTTATAGTATCGAATAATATCATTTACATTTTAAAAATATATAAATTACAGAGATTAGAAAAAACATTCATAACAGTAAAGCATGCATTATTATTTCAAATAGTTTACAATTAAAATTAGAACAAATATTGGAAAAAAAAATTAAAATCACATTCTGAAGATTTGCAATCAGTTATAAAGAAATTTATATTATATTATTTTTATTTTTTATAAAAATAATATGATCAATATGATCAACATATCATATTGATCATAGTATTTAAAATTATAAAAGTAATAGAGAGAGAGAGAGAGCTTTCTTCTGTGAAGTATATTAAATGTAATGAATTATATATTATAGGCTAAAAAATGACTGTCAACACTGTTGTGAAATATTAACCTTTCCAAATATATTAAAATAATATATTTATGTATTTTATATATACTAAACGCAAATAGATTTTAATAGAATAATCTCATACTTGGAAATATTTTACAAATATTTTGTTTACAATATTTTACAAATATTTTGTTTATTTTAGATAACATTTTGCTCACAAGAATTAATTTTTATGACCTACAATTTGAAGTTAATTCTGATGAATCACTTTCATGGTATTTGTGTAAGTCGAGAAAAGTTATAATGAAATTAAAGTTCAGGGTGATTAACAATTATTCGCCTGCATGATTTTGAAATTTGACAATGTATAAAATATTTTTCAATTTAATTATTTTTAACTTACAAAGATTAATCAAAAATCTCGAATGTCAATGCATAATTTTTTTTTGTTAATTTTAGTGTCAAAAACAAGAAGATATGAAATACATTCATTATATATAATTTCAATTTTAAGAGTTATAGATTTTTATTAGGGATAATAGTTGAATCCAAACATGTATAAGCTTAAAATTATATTAATTAATTTTCAGATAAGTCATTTTGAAAATGTCAACAATAGGTAAAGAATTTTCTCAATTACTTTTCGTATATTTTTCCATAGAGAATCTAAAAAATTCATGAAATGAAATTTGATTTTTGTAGACTTATTTTCTTGTAAGGCAATGGTGGTCTATTTGAAACATATCAAGTTCTCAATTCTAGAATCTAGAATGCTATGTTTCAGAGTTAAATCGGGCAAAAATTTCTTCGTGGTAATCGGTTATCCCGGGATCCTTATACTGACTTCAATTCAATGGTTTAAGTTGAACACCCAGATTTGATAGCTGAAATCAGGGCTTGAGAAATCTCCCGTTGAATGGTCGTGGATCCCATTTCAATAGTATATGTAATTTCTCAAAAATAATGTGATAACCATGTCCTAAGGAATGTTGCAAACAAAAATGTTTTGAATTAAGCTACATTTTCCATTTATATTCAAGTTACTGTTTTTATTGTTAAAACATTTTAATTATTGCAATTTAAGAGCTATGTGAAAACATTTACTTTACTTTTTTAAGGAAATTAACATTTAATATATTTATTAGCTTATTAATCCATATGCAAAAATATATCTACTCTAAAACTTTCATCAGTTCAAAGTTATTAGATGAGTGTTTGTATTTTAATTGTTGACTTCTATTTGTCGTTATTAAATAACAGAAACCTAGCTTTAAAGTCATTCAGAAAGTACATTGGAAAAGGGGTGGATGGCATAAATGGATTTCTTCTAGAACTTTTTAAAGTTCTCTTTCAGTTAAAATTTTCTGTTAATAATTTTAAAAATATCTTAGTTGAATTATAAAATAGTTATTTTAATTATTGTTAAAATTAAATTACTTTAAATTTTTATAATAAAAATCTGTAAATATGCATTTTCTTTAATTTTTCAAATAAATAAAATTATAATTATATCACATAATTTCAAAAATCAAAAGTGAAATTAAAAATCAATTTTTAATTTCACTTTTGATTTAAATGTTAGTGAAATAGACCCATTGAAGATATATCCTAAAAGTCAAAAGAATATTTCTAAAATTATCAGTTCAATAAAATAAAATGCACATTTAATATTTTGCCACAATACAAAAACAATTACACTAAAGTGTACCTAATTTACGTTTATCATAATTTGAAAAAGGCTAATGTAATTAACTGGGGAATATATTAAGATGATAACATAAAGAGCAGATTTAAAAATTTTGCTCAGAATTCTGAAAATAAATGCTTCCGTAGTAAATTTTTTGCATAGAAAGATTGCTATTTTAAATTGTATATCAAGTTTTGTTGAAAAATAATACATAAATTTTTGACTGCGTATCTTTAAATATTGTTACTATTGTTGTGAACAAATATTGAAATAAAAGCGCGAGCCGTGTAAAATGTATCTTCCAAAAAATAAAATATAATTTTTTTTTATAAAATTTAACCTTGTTTTTTAAGAATAGTTTTCTAATAGTTAAACATTTAAAAATATTGCATTTTTCTCACATTCAAATTTCTTGTAACTAACAACATTTCGGTGATGCTTTGTAATACAAACGATTAGAAAAGATAAATTAAAAAAATATTTTTTAAACATATTAATTACAATTTTTCGTCATTTAATGATTCTAAAAATATTAAGATAATTTTAATAAACTCAATAAAATAATTTTTTGATAATATTTACTGAAGAGTGGTAGGTATTCATATAATATATTTCTGTAAACATATAACATACAATATTTTTTTTCTAATTTCTATATTATTAGATTTGTATTAATGTCTTTAAAATAAGAATTCACCTATTTAAGAAACTTAAATTATTATTTGATAACCCTGAAAAATATTTATGAAATTCAACATATCTTATTGAAATTGAATATATCTAATTGAAATTAAAATTTTTAGTAAAAGTGAGATTTCATTTGTTAAAATTTTATTCAATACACATAATAGGAAAATGTAGTATGATACTTATAATGTAGGTTCCATATATGTATTAAGTCAAAAAATAACAGTAAGACTAATAAGAATAGTAGAAAAAGAAAGCAAAACTCCTATTAGAATTTTAAAGCAGATATTTATCTAAATTCTAAAGTAAACACTAAATTTAATTAGCATATTATTAAATTGAAATTACGAATAAGCAAGGTATCAAAAGATAGCAAAAAAGAAGCGATTAGTCTTACTGATTATTGTAATTTAACAAAAGAATTAATTTTAATAACAAATTTGGAACTTATGTAATTATATAGGGATTCACTACAATTTTTCTGAGAAAATTATGAAAGTTAAATTGATGACGTATATAACAGAAATTTAATAGATACGATATTTTTTCAAATTAACTTACTGTAAAATGAAATATTTCAATTTTTTAATCCATTAAAAAATCAAAAACAAGTTTCAATAAGTCACATTGAAGCTGTTATTTGCTAATATTATAGGATTAGATACTCATTTTAGAATTTTTATTTGTATGCAAGTATAAATTCGTAATTTTAGTTACTCTCAAAAAATAATTTTTGCTTGATAGTCTCATATGCTAGAAATTAATCCCTCTTATCGAGAAAGAAGAGGAATTAAGTAATTTGAGTAATGAAAAAGAGTTATATTTGCAATCGCAACCTGTAACAAACATGATTTATAGTTTTGTTTTCCTTTTAATAATATTTAGGCATAAATAACAAGAAAAAAATTTTATTTGGAAAAAAAATAAATAAAAACTTTGTATATTTCCTAAATTTATAAAATAATATCTTTCATTTTCGTTCAATTCTTATATATATATATATATATATATATATATATATATATATATATATATATATATATATATATATATATATATATATATATTGTTTCTTAATTTGCACACTGCCTATCAGGGGCACCCTATAGGGATATTGTTGATGAAGGCTGTTTATACGCACACACATAACTATCAAAACTATCTTCCTGGAGAACCGGTCATTAATAAAGGGGAAAATTACGGAAGAATTTCTCAAAATCCACAGTCACATAAGTGCATGCAATAATTTTTTTATCATAAAATAATAAAAAACGGCAACCGAAACTAGTAACATTTAAGAGCCGAGCATTTACAAAGTAAACAACATACATCTATTAGTGACATAACACGATGTACTACCTTAATTATGCTCAAATAGGACAACTATGAGGAGGTTAGAGGAAAAACAGATATTCATTCTATTATAATTCTGAGGCATTTGTTTTCTCGACAAATGATTTTTGGAAAAACTTACCTTGTAGTGAAAGCACAAACTATGTTGTCACTACAAAGAAAAATTAAGAAGATATTTCTCAGAACCTCAAATGGCTAAGTTGTTAATGATGCCTGTAGGACACAGCTCGGATCTTGGTCTATGCCCCACACATAATATTAGGTACAACGTCTAAAATTTAATTTGTTTTTCTTTTTGCTTCTAAATTGTGAGGATCCTTACGCTTTGGAAGTCACGATGGGACAAACACACAGACATAGGGATATCCTTATTTTGTAGAAGCAAACAATCCTTTATAATCCCGAAAATGCAAATAATCCATGTGTTAGGTGTTTGAAACATTCGTTAAGGAACCTAGTTTCATTTCGTTAAGGAATCTCGTTTCAAATAATCTAAGTAATTTATTAGCGATAAATAATAAAATTTTCCTGCTAGCATTACATTTTAAATTTGCTAAGTACTAAGGAATTCAGAGACCAAATAAGCACTTATTTTAATGCCTAAAATATATATACATATATATATATATATTTTTTCTAAACTTAAGCGCAATATAAAGCAATATAAATATATACATGTTATACTTAATAGATACACTTAATATGTATATATATAAATAAAAACTTTTCTAAGCTAAAGTAATATAAATAATATAAATATGTATTACAAACATTAGCATGGCAAATAATATTTATCAGAAATTTAGTATGTGATAAAAATAAAAATATATAATTCTGTTCAATCAATAATCTCCTTATTACACAAATATTTATGTACAAAACAGATATTGCTTACTATTTTAATTAAAAAGAATAAATAAGTTTATTTATTCTTAAATTTATTTCTTCAAGCCTTTGTCTTTTCAAATATTTCTTTAGTTTTCTTTAAAAAAAATAAATAAGATTCTTTCAAGTAAGTAATTAGATTCGAATTACATAGCAATGCAACACTTTCCTCTTAAATTAAATTGATATATTAAGGCATTCGACCACATTTGTAAAGGAAAACATCAAAGGAATCCATTCTAAGACTAATTAAGTATGCGAATGTTGGGCCTGGGGGAGAGACATTTAAATCGCATTTGTTACAAAAAAACGGAGAGAGAGAGAGTGAAGAAAAGCTGCAGAGTTAGAAATATAGAGTTAAATGATAGTAAATTTTGATGGTATATTCACATTATGAAAAAAGCGATTGAAATTTCCTTATCAAGTGGAATTTCTGAGAAATGTTGCCTAGCAATTAAAGGCATGAACTTGATTTAAATTTTTCCTTTTAATTATATATTTTGTTAACTTGGTATTATTATTTCGAGTTTTTGAATAATTTGTTAGATTACCTCAAATCAACACCTATCGATTTTGTAAATAATGAAAATCAGAGAAAAATGTTTTCATGTTTACAAATCAAGGAATATGGAGTATTTGAGTAATCAAATAGTTAGTTAACAGACGTTTTTTCTAGTAGAATTGATTTAATGATTTTCAACAATGTTCCTTTTAATCATAAAGCTAATAATATTTAGGGATACTCAATGCAGTTTGTGACACCAATAACTGATGTCAAGCCAGTGAACCGAGATATCAATAACTGATGTCATACCAGCAATGATATTAATTATTTCTGCCACATTTGAAAGAAATTCTCTCCATTTCCAGATTAACAAAAAAATAGCCTTGAAGAATAACTGTTTTCATAAGGCAAAGTTCATGTTACTAAGTTTTTATTCATCTATTTACTTCGCAAAATAGTATTTAATTGGTTTTATTTTGTTTCATTTAATTTCCTATTTTTCTATTTTTTCTACCCTTTAATTTGAAAAAAATTATAAAATTAAAGTAACTGAAACTTGATTTTTGTAGCGTTCTTAGACCATAACATATTTGTGTATATGTGAAATTTTTATAATACCTATGTAATAATTATATACTTTTGTATATATACTTATGTAATAATTAATTAAATATATTAAGGTAATTAAAAATTGTTAAATTTTCAATTTAAAAAAATGTAGCGTAATTTATAGATAAGTCAGATCATCAGTTTTACACAAATTAAATCATGTACACTACTTAGCTTTACTTATATGTTCTAGAACATTACTAACTTCTATTCAGAGCATTTATGTGATTTGCATTCAATTACTTCTTAATCTGGTTTGGTTTGTTTGTCACTCAACGGTCATTTTTTGCACACGAGAGCTAATTAGACCGGGACCTACGGTTTAAAATGGATTCCGAACCAATACAAACATCCATACCCAAGGTAGTATTCACACTCACGAACTGTGGAACCGAAGTCAAGAGCCCTAACCATTCGGCTGCCAGCTCGGCTACTTCTTAATCTGAGACGATAATATTTTTAAATGTTATCAACATACTACTATTTTAGTAATATTTTTTTTAAAAATTTCACTCCTGTTTTCAACTTAGTTTCCCGATATATGTACCTAAATTGCAAATGCTTTAAAATTTCTTCCTTAGATCATCAATAAAATCTGCCCCTTCGACATGTATTATAAATCAGCCTCATCTCCACTTTTTTTTTCAACATATGCTCTTAAATACTCCTTTTCATTATTTCTCCTACATCCTTGTGTATAATGATGGCTGAATCTCGAATAGTCATGTTGATTGTGGTATTGTTGTTAGAAATACAATTCATTGCAATACAATTTTTGCAGCATATTATGTTTACACCACCCAAGCTGTTGTTATTTTACTTGATCAAAAACTATTTCATTCTAGATCTCACTGGAAATATTGTATTCATACAGATAACATGAATGTGGTCATCTAATTAGAACATTTCAATGGAAAATGTCATCCCCATATTGTGGAAATATTAGATATTTTAAATAATATTTGAACATTTCAGAATATAAATTTATAATTTGTAAAATTATATTCACTTTATGATTTTAAAAGATCTTTGTGTTTTGCAATCTTGCTTGCATTTGATTTTGTTTTCTCAATCTTTCTATTAAATTCTTTGAAGCAAATGTGTTTAAATTAGTGTAAATCTTCACAAAAAGGTAAATTTCTTGTTATGCTTGCAAATGACTTTTATAACATTACTAACATTACAGTAAATAACTCAACAGATTAAGCACAATGGAATAAAATGTATTTAAACATTAGATTCAAATGATAAAAGAAAATCTTATTAACTTTTAAAACTACATCTAACATAGAATATGAATTAGAATTTTGATATTTATGTCAAAATTTCAATAATACATTATTTTGAGCAGCAAAGCAACATTGATATATAGAATGAAATTAAAATATTTTTATCATAAATATTAATAATTTAAAAAGATTAAAGTTAAACAAATAAATTAAATAAAACATTTCCTTTTCGTTAAATTGCAATTTGCTATAAATTATATTGCGCTATGCACTTTAATTATGTGCTACATACATAACTACTGCAATAAAAGTCCATTCGAAATATTAAAATAAAATTCATGATGTTAAAATAAAATTCTGGGCTAACAATTCTGGATGGTATTATACATTGAATCTTTTTATTGTACTTTAGTCAATTAGATAAGTGTTTTATTTTAGTTATAAATGAATTCACAAATTTTCTTTGTATTGTTTAAAGCACCCATTTGGTATAGAATTCTTATCTTATTTCTAACTATAACACAAATAGCATAGAATTTAATATCTTAAACAGAATGTTTAAGAACATTATTACAAAGGTTGTTAGCTATACAGAATTTCTTTGTATAAAATGATTCCGAAATTTGGTTTGAATTTTTCATCATTAAAACTAGAATTAGAGATTGTCTTATAATATAATAATTAACCTATTTGTGCTGTGAAATGAATTTTTGTAGTTGCTAATGGTTTTATAATTTGTTTTGCTATAAAATATGAAAATTTCACATTATTTAATATATATATATATATATATATATATATATATATATATATATATATATATATATATATATATATATATATATATATATACATAATTTTTAAAATATTTAAATAGCAAACTACTGCTGTTGAATTAATTACAGCAGATTTTTAAGTTTCTTGAAACTAAAAATATCTTTTATCTGGGCTTATAATTATCATACATACAAATGTAACAAATGTATTTAAATAATATAGAAACCTCTAAGAAATATTTAATAGTAAATAAGTCCATTTTCAAAACAGAAGTTTAATTTTTTATAAAACTTAGAAATTAAAAATTGAAAGTTACATGATTAAAAAAACATAATTTTATTATTTTAAATTATGGACTTCAAATAATAAAATCTTATATTGAAAAATATTTTTTTCATAGAGTAAACTCCTATATAATTATTTATCATCAAGATGTAAGAAAATTATAAAAAAATGCAAAATTTTGTATACGTTCTTACAAAATTGGGATATTTTTAAAGAAATATAATGTTTCACGGAATATGTATTTATTTTCATACATGCCATTTTGATGTTTAAAATAAGTTTCTTTTTATTTATTAGTAACTTAGCTTGGAAATAAAAATAATAAAATTATTGTGAAATTCAAAGGAGATAAGTATGCGTTTCAATTCATTGAGTTGTGAATTGCATAAGTTCATAGAAAAAATACTTGCTATTTGTGAATTATTACTAATTTAGAATCTTCAGCAATCCTTAAAAATAAAAATTAAAAGGCTAAGCATTTTACTCAAAAATATAGTGAGCAACAAGCATTTATTAAAATCATGCATAGATAATTGTATATTTCATTACATAATTTAATTTAAATTATTATATCTGACCATATTTATTTAAAATTTAAATAAAGCTCTTCATTAGTGCTAGTTCATTAATTTGTCGTTATTGCAATTAACCGCTTTTATTTTTGAGTTATACATTTTCAACAGCTTAAACAGATAAATATTTACATGTATATAATAACTAAACAAATAATTAAATATTATTTTGTTAATTATTCTTATAAAGTGATATTTTTTAATTTACAAAATGAATTATTTCTTCCATTGATTATTCTATTGTTTTTGTGTTTTTAAAGTGTATCATAAATTTTTAATTTCAAGGAAAATTTATGTCTAATTTATGTATATAGTTTTTACATAATAAAATTCCTCAAAATAATCTTAAAAGTACCAATTTAAAAGCGCTAAATCTCCGGATAAAATTTGGTATTGAACTGGGAGATGATACTAATAAATTTACAACTTTATTCAAGTTCACTTTTATTGCATGGTATTTGCAACACAATAGCATTCGAGGGCAAAAGCTAATTCTGAGATTATAGAATTTAAATTGCTTGCACTAATCTAAATGCTCCAGTAGAATAAGTCACAATCTCGTGAAGAACATATCTCTAAGAGTAGCATTCTAATTTGCGAAAACGCGAATTGCTTAGAGGATTTCCATGGAAAGAAGCATATATACTTAGGAATTAGCATGGACATTTTTCGGAATTTAAAATCTCTTAAATGTCTCTGTGTATTTTTAAAGCGCTACTTTACGATTTCCTTCAAGCTGTTTCACGGAATAAGCGTTTTAAGATGTCATATAAATGCTTGTAGAATACTATTTATATAAATTCGAGAATAGAATTTAATTTAAAAACCTATGATGCTTTTGATGAAACAAGATTAGATACATAATTAATTACATTACCTTTTGCAGCACTTTTGTACTATAAAATTTAAAGTAATATAAATAAAATTTTAGGTTACATGAAGAATAAAATTTTTAGGTTTATAGAATAAAAAAAATGTTTACAGAAATCTCATCGTATTTGAGACAAATATTTATTTAAAAATTATTTAAAAAATTGTGAAAAATCATGAAGGAAATTATTTTATAATTATTAACTGAAACGTTTAAACTATATTTATATAACAGCTTACATTGTATCTTTAATAATTTTTACAAGTCTATCTACAAGTAATATTAAATCAATTTCTTGTCATTTTAAAATCTATAACAATTATGCTTTTTTTTTAAATAATTTACTTTTTTCTCATTTTTTTACTTATAAAATCATGTATTAATCTTTACAATATAAATTTGATGTCAATTTCAAACGTTAACCATCATCGCATATTTTTTCTTGCATTACATATTGACAAAATGTATATATGTAAACATTACATATATTGTGATTCTACTTCTCTTGTTGCCATAATCAAATATTTTTCTTAACAATATCTTTAACTGTACTATACAAGTACTTTTGAACTGTTTTTATTTGTAAATGTTGTTATGGATTTTATATTTGTAAACATTATAGATATTAATATTTTGGAGCTTTTTGTACTTTCTATTGCAGTTAAAAAATTTAAACATATTTTATTTAAATACTTAAATACTAACTTTTAATCGCGTTTTTAACTTTATTGCCCAACTTTTATTATATTAACAAATACTCCAATCCCAAAATATGGTCAAATGTGTTATTCAATATATTTTTCTGATAGTTTTTTATTTTCTTTGTACTGTAATGCACTGAATTTTCAATATTAACTGAAAGTCTCATTGAACTGAAACTGCTCAAAAGGTTCTATAAGATGTAATTTGTGGAGTACACATAGTAAGATAAATTTGATAGAACATATAATAATGCGATTTATCGAATATATTTAATGATTTAATTTATATAATAGACTTAATAATTTAGTTTATAGAGTAAATTCAGTATTATAATTTTTTGAACAGAGCAATAACATAATTTGACTGCTATGTGTGAAAACATATCCTTTTTATATTAATGTAACATTTACTTATACAATAATATATTTTATTTTACTCAAAAAATGAATTGTCAGTGAAAACGAAAATTAACAAATAGCTACTAGAATATACAGACAGCCTTTCAAACATAATGTTGCTTAATATAATGACCATTTGATATAGAGAATATATTTTTAAACAATTATAAAACAATTATGACAATTTAAAAAAAAACAATAAATTATTGAAATCTAACTCAGAAGAGCTTATATAACACAATAAGTCAAATATATTTACGTTTTTCTCATATTTAGAGTATGTTGTTTTTAAAAAAATCACTAACCTCTTTCATTTCAGACAGAGCATAATTCTGTTAAACTTATATTTCCAATAATGATATTTGTCTAACGAAATTTTACATATCCTGCTAATCAGATTGTGTAATTAAAATAAATATTTTTATTCTTTATACAATAATTAGATATGTTGCTTCAAACAATAAAGAAGTTTAGAAGACTTCCAATAGTCAAAACTCTATTTATCCTAATCACTAATTAACTGATTTCAAACTTCCAGGAAAATAAAATAAACTGAAAAAGAGAATAAGAATAAGAAAATTGAAAAAAAAAAGCTTAAGAAAATGAAATAAAAGAGGAGAAAGAAAATTAGAATGAGATTCACTCAAGAAATTCAGAAATTTTTTTTTGAAAATCTTGGATAACCGAAAGTTGGTGTTGATGATAAGGAAGAATGTAATGTGCCAGACCCTATAGTTTTATGTGGGAAAACATGCAATTGATAAAAAGTAAGCAGATGCGCAATTTGGCAGCTTGAAAACTCATGAAGTCTGTAAAAAAAGATTTCTCTGACCAAGAAGTTCAGCTAGCTATGACTTTCAATTACAGATCTTAACATACATACTGTAATAATAATCTGATGCATATTATATTCTAGTAATGCACATGCATGCAGTATTAAATGATGAGACACTTGTAAGTAACTTAACATTTAAAAGTGTTGCTTTTAATTTAAATTGTTCAACAGTTGTTTTTATTTAAAAATATGCAGATTTTTTCTCCGTTTTGCAAAACCCCATTATTTATGAAAATGGAGACATTTTTGCAATAAATACAAATAACTGAATATTTACTCTCCGAATGGCGTCTGGTACATATCCATTAGGTTGATTTGAGATCAACTGAATACAAGTTTGCGCACACATAATCCATAAATACTAAACATCTAACCAAATCTTGAAAGTATTTATGTTAAAAGAATAATCCTCATAAATTATACATTTCATGTTATTCTCTGTTGATAAATGTGTAGGGTTTATAAAATATTATCTGTCATGATTCAAATTCTACGGATGTACAAATATACAATATATAAACATTAAGTAAATAAATATGTTAAATTAAGTGGATAATAATATTGTAAGCAATCTCATAATTACGAAACAATATCAGCGCGTTTACAAAACTTCAATTTTTAAAAATCCCTAAAAGTTGCTTAAAATTTGATGTTTAAAGAGTAATTATTGAAATTGTGAAAACTAAAATAATTATGTTCTTTGACATATAAATGCAACTAATACAAAATTATCAAAAGATTAATTAAAGTGGAAGTGATTTCGGAAAGTAAAATAATGTCATATTTTTCTATTTAAATTACTAGACAACACTATGCTTTATTGGAATGCTAATGATGAACTTTAAAAATATGTATTTAGTTATATAGTTAGATATTTTTTAATACTCCCAATCTTTGCCATTAAACATTCAAACCATTCATTTCTTTATATTTCTAGTTAACAAATATTCTATTGCATACTAGCAATATGACACTTAATATTTATGTTTTAATAGTTTTAAACATATTAAATAAAACAGTTTCACTAAATTCAGGAAGAAGAAAGACTCACAAAAACTCATGTGGTAGATTTCTATGTATATATATATATATATATATATATATATATACATATATATATATATATCTATCTATATATATATATATATATATATATATATATACATATATACAAGTTAATCCAAAATTATAGAGAAAACAAAATTAGTTCATTGTGAAGCAGTCCAGAAGCAGTTCTTATGCTTGGTAATACCTAGAAAAATCAGGAGTTAAAGAAAGCTCAGAAACCGGAAATGTACATATTTTCAATATGCTCCATTCAGCTGTACTAGCACTCTCAGAAATTAGATCTTTGGAAAGCAGCAGACGGAATAGACATATAAAATACTGCTTTCCATGAGCAGATACAGTTTTGTTTCTTTACAAACAAAATAGTTTATTCCTCGTATTCTTTTCGTTTATCAATATATTGTATAAATATCCAAAAATCACTCATTTCATACAAAATCATAAGTCATTAATTCAATCCCACAAAATCACAAATCATTGGCTTTAGGTTATCTCTAAAAACAATGTCTTAGGATTTTTTAAATAGAATTTGCTTTTTATTTTACTCTTTTGATTATCGTGTAGTTGTGATAGGTAGCGGGATAGTGGTAGGTATTAGATTAAATTATATTTTTCTCATTACTGAGTTGAGATTAAGGTTTTTTTTTTAAATAACTTTACATGTTTCTTTACTAATGATTAAATTTTAAAACTTTCTTTTTTATTTACTTCACTTTATGCATATTATAGGATAATATGCATAAAAATCTGGTAAAGGCATAAAACAATTTTTTTCTACTTTAGATAATGATTATAGGGTTTAATTTGTTAATATTCATAATTGTATGTTTGAATATTACCGTATATTTGTTTGATGTTTTAGTTCAATAGTTTTATTTTCGTGTAGACTAATTTAGATATGAAAACATTTTTATATGGACATAAAACAAGTTTATTTCAAATTATGTAGTTTTCACAGTTGTTGTTAAAAAGTAATATATCTGAAAATCCGTTTTACTAATATATAATGATACTTTTGATTTTTACATACATTAACGTGGGAGAGTTATAAATTAAAATTTTTATCAACAAAGACATTTAAGCTTAGAAATAAATAAAGTTTACTCTTAAAATAAATTGGAATATATGTTAAATTATGCAGGTTTTTTTGAATATTATTGGATGTGATTTGATAATAATTATTTTAAAATCTGAGTGAATTCCCCTTAAATTTACTATCAACAGTTAAGAGAGTAACATAAACTGTGTTGAGTTGTTCATTACGTAATGCAATTTCTAACAATGAACTGTAGTTTAGTGATGAGTTTATATCTCAAAAATTATAGTGTTAACAATACATTTGTAAAATTTTATGTAATATGTATTGTACGTAAAATACTAAAAAGCTTGTGAAAGACGCAATTATTTTTAATTATTTTTTTAATTGATTTATATTGTGCAATTCAAATTTTAAATCTATGCTTATTTGCAGTAATTGTTTATTAAAATTCTCAGTTTCAAATAATGTATTAGAATTTGTTTGCTAAATACTTTACTAAAAATGTATCCTTAATTTATTTCCTTAGCTGTGTAAATGTTATAATTATTTATAAAAGCACAAAACTTTAATGTAAGAAATAATTTAAAATTTAATTTTAATTAAACAGCAAAGTGATAAAAATAATTTCTCTGTAATTTTTGTTAAACTTAACCGTCAAACAAAAAATACATTTTAGAAGGATAATATTATATTGATTACAGATTATTGGACTTTGATTGTTGTTCATCATTTTCCTTCAAATACAGAAATGTATTGTGAAAAATGTTATTTTTTTCCTACATAAAAGTGTAGCTTTGAAAATCGCTAATCATTTCGAAAAAAATGGCATTTAACTGCTAACAAAAAATAATAATCAAATAAAGTACTTCATTAATTTCATCGGTCATAAATACAATTATATGCCAATCTAATTCATTTAATTATTTTTTATAACCATACTGAAGAAAAAAGGACGAATTTTATTTAATATTTTAATTTGATTAAATATTTGCAAATTTCGACTGTGCTAAGTATTAATTTTAATCAATACACTTCATTATATTTTTTATTTCCTAAGGTTCAAAAACGTGTTTAATATATTATCGCTATGAATAATTATGATCTTTACAGAATTTCCGTATTTTTAATCGTTAGATATTTTCTTCTGTAAGCAAGTGATATTTCATTCCAGTATTTTTAATATGATTTTAGAAAAGTCAGAAAAATGCACTGATTTTTTATTAATTGAATGTTCTTGTAATTCTAATTTCTATACTTTTATTTATAAAATAAACATTCAGTCTCTTATTATCTATTGTATTTTTTTGTACATTGATATCAACATAACTACAATAGTAATATAGTAAAATACATTTCAAAATACTATTTTCAACAATTATTTGCCTGTTTTAACTATTCGCATTTTCTTCGGCAAACAAATGTCTTTTTGATTAAACTTTCCTGCATTATTTGGAAAAAATAAATGAAGATTATGTTATTAGTAATGGAATATTTTATTAATTGAATTTTATATATCTCTATAAAGGCCCTATATTTTTTCGTTTTCATTTTGAATAATTTCTCAAATTTAAATAAACATAATTTAATGAATATTAATGTCTATCTATCTATCTAATCTATCTAATTTATCTAATCTATCTATCTGTCTGTCTATCTATCTATCATAAAGTAGATGAAAATTAAAATGGAATTTAAATAACAGATGAAAATTAAAATGAAATTCAAAGTCAATTGCATTTCGGTAAGTTTAACTTCTCATTAAATAAATATACCTTTTATATTCACTAAAAATTATTCATTACTTTGCCCGCAATTATATAATTATAAAATATTAAAGATGACATAAACTTCAATATTATTCATGCATTCAAAATGCGTTTTATAAAAAATTACTTTACTGAAGTCAACCAATCTTCATTCTTTGATGACCTTGAAAGTCTTCATAACATAGAACTTAGAATCAAATGCATTACACAAAATAGAAAATAAAATATTTTATACACATTAAAGAAAACATTAATATTGAACTAAAAATCACGAAATATTATAATTAAAATCAGATTTCGATCCACGAAAGCTCCATTATAACTTGACACAATTTTGATTGTTTGTTGTTGTTTGTTTGTTTGTCGCTCAACGGTCATTTTTTGCACACGAGGGCTAATTAGACCGGGACCTACGGCTTAAAGTGGATTGCGAACCACTACAAACATCCATGCCCAAGGTGGGATTCGGACACACAAACTGTTGAACCGAAGGCAAGAGCGCTAACCATTCGGCTACCAGCTCGGCTGAAACAATTTTGAATTAATTTTTAGTAAGGCAATTTTTAATAAACGATAATTCTTAAAATGCCGTATAATATACTCTGATTACATTATGTAGATATTATTAATATTATTTTTGTTCCATCCATATAAAATATTTATTTTATTTAATAGATATAAAGATACGTCGAGAAACAATACAAGACAATTCCGAGTTATAAAAAAATGATCTTGCGAGTTGTTTTCAATATTTAAGTTGCTACATTAACATTGTTTGAAAAATAAGTATTATAAACAGATTGTATTTTTAAATCATTGAATGTTAAATAAGAAATGCATTTTTAATAAAAACCAAAATAAATGAACGAACATATCCATGGATCATGCATATACTTCGAAAATAGTATTATGCATAAAAATTCTAAATTGTGCCTCTTAAAAGTACATTAGCAAATTGCTGAAAAGATATTTTCCTGTTGGTGATAAGATGGACTTTTCGTTTGCGATTCTTTTTAACATATATAGTATTTTTTGTTTTTAAGTCTTCATTTATAAAATGATACAATAGAAGAACTCAGTAAAAATGTTTTAAATTTTCATTTTATTCATGTTGTTTCTTTTGATCGTTTCACGTATCAAAATTATTGATTCAATTTGATAAAAAAATGGAGAGAATGAGCTCCTTTAAAAGAGCCCATTTATACTCCTAACTCATTAGTGGGTAAAAGCGTCACCACTCTTTTGACAATCTTTTTTTATGCTTTTATCAATGACACTTTAGTGCACAGTAAAAATGGACGACATATTAAAACGATGAAAGTAGAGATTTAGATAAGACTGATGAAATATTAAATATAGTCAGAAGTAACACATTTTTAAAGTGTAATGTGTATCTGAAGAAATAAACAAAAATTGCGTCTTTAAAGCAGTCACTCAATTTCACTCTTTCAGATATTGAACTAATTTTACAAAAAATTAATAATATTTATTATGATTTTAGTTTGATGCTCATTTATTATAAGGATGATTATTTTATTATTTATACCCAATACTGACAATCAATTGGAGCGGGATTTTAAAATTTCATTTTTTTATGATAAATTAGTTATTCACTAAAAATTAAAGATTAGCTGAAGATATATTCCAAAATGAATGGTTTGGAATATATATATATATATATAAATATGATATTTATGTATAAATATCAATATTTAATATATTTAATATAAATAATAATATATAAGTATTTGTATATAAATATGATAATTATATAAAAATAAGAATAATTTAAAACTGACAAGTGACATTTTCTTAACATAGGCAAATTTTTTATTCAACAAGTTTAAGAATATACACACCAAATAACATAAGATCCTAAATTTTAAGTTCACATATACTGTAAAATATTTTTAAAGAAATCGAAGTAGATTACAATTTCCTTCATTTTATAAATCTGAGCCACTATTTCGTTTTAACTAGCTATTCCTTATATCGGAATTGCACTTCCTTTGGCACATTACGGCATACATCAGGTTTCATAAGGACCTGGGAGAACCTCCGATGTATGCACATTTTTCACCGGAGATTGCAGGGGGTATAAGTTTTGAGTGGCCGTCGACATCAAATAGCTTTCGCATAAATTTGCATTCAATTTCTTTCCCCGAAAAATTTCTGTTTTACTTGAAAATGATGCTATAGATTCCTTATAAATAATGCAAAGGTTCTCTAGCAACAAAATCGCGGAATTCTAAAGGTATGACGGAACATTTCTTCCGTTGGAAGAAAGTAAAATCTAAAGAAAGTAAACACATGAATATAAGTCAGCTTTTTCATATTTACATAATTATAAAACAATATGTGCGTCATAAAAATCATTTAAATTTTATACTTAATATTAAAATAATTTTGATAAGAAAATCGATTTTGATTTTTAATGAAATACTTATATAGTAAAAGCTAGATTTCTCTTTAAAAATTCAAGTCGCAATTTTTGAATTCAGAAATGCTCTTTAACTAAAAATCAAAGCAAAATATTATATGAATGGTACTTAACAAATATTTTTAATTAAATTTCAATTAATTTTATTTCTTTTGCAATTATTTTAATGAGTTTAATATTATAAAATTTAAGAGCTCTGTCAAAAGGCTTCACGAATTTTTTTTACTATTTTTTTTATGAATTCTGTTGTTATCAGTAAACACAAAATCATATGCATTCTTTGGACGATATATCAAACATTTCTTGGAATATGTATTTTTATATTTTTAATATTTTATTCTAAATAATAAATAAATATTTCTTTTTAATGCCCTAAATGTAATTATGTTTCCTCTTTTTTTTAATTTTTTGTTTTTTATTATCACATCGTTTTCCCTAATTATGCCTCAAGGAATTATTTTCGATACATATAGATTAGTTCTTTGCACAATTGCATTTGTACTTTCTTTTAACATAGTTCAAATATTTAAGAATCTTATAATAAATTTCCATTGCTTTTGTTAACAATGAAGCAATTTTTATATCCTTTAAGTCTGTATTTTAATAAACATACATAGTACGAATACCTGAATAACTTGATTGAAGTATACTCAGAACATGTCAGAAATTTTCTTCTTAAAAAATATGATACTAAGATTTTTGCAATTCTTCTTTCGTAAGTGTTATTATAAAAAAAAACAAGTATATCAATCTATCAATAACAGTAACGTTGTTACTGTTGCAAAATGAATGTAATATTAAAGCTTATTGATAATATCAATGTTTAATTTAGTCATGCATCAAACCCAGTATATAACTTATGGACTTAATTTATTTTTTTTTAGTTTAGAGATTATTGGCTGTCGTAATACAGGGTTGGATTTAAAAAAATTACAATCTTGCGCATAAACATATATTACAGCTATATACAATATAAAAAATAACGTTATAAAGCTAGAACATCCAGCTGCCATGCGAATACAGTTCATTGTTCGAATCCAAATGGAGTGCAAGTAAGAGACTATTCCTTTTAACAGAGCTAAAAAGTAATGTTTAGTTGTTTTATTCCTGGTGAACCAGAACATTAAATTTTACTTTTTTCTTTAAGTTTTAAATTAAATACATAGTGATTGTCTAAGTCGTTTATATCAGCCATCTTTTTTATAGTAAAGTATATTTTATTCTACTTTGCTGTTATATTTAAAATTATTCTAGTATTGTTTTTCTTCTTTTTTTTACATACAATATAAAGAGAATCTTCTGAGTGTTTCTTTAGAAAATTTCTTCAAAAAAATTTTAAAAACAATCGAATACCTTTGAAATGGAAATTAAATGTTCTCATTAAATAATTGGCTGCTTATTAAATTATATAAATAAATATTTGTGTTTTTTCTAATACTTATTTTTCTTGAAAAAAATTTCAATAATTCAAAAATTTCTCTTTCAACATCCAACAAATTTCCATTTCCCCAATTTAAGATATCATTCATTTTTTTTTCATTCTGACTTTAATAATAAATAGCAAAATGTTTTTATTCATTTATTTATTCAATTCTTTAAATTTTATTCAAAAGATTGTTGGAAATAGCCTCTTAAATAAAATATCTCTATTCATAATTCCAATTTCTCTTTACCGAGAAAAAGAATGTGTAATTTATGCTTGTCCACAATAATTACTTTCATCTTCTTAATGATGTTAAAATTATGACCAAACGTATCACATACACACTTTACCTAAGTTATTGTGAAATTGAATCTGAAAATGATATTTTTATGTATTTTATGTATTCAAAGTCGTTTCGAATTTTGAATGTTAAATTTAAAATCTGTGATTTACTAGTTATGTCAGCAGTGAATTTTCAATATGCATTGAAAACTGGTCTACTTTAACGAACATAGTTCGAGTTTCATATTCTCACTTCAATTTTTAATTTGAATTATTTAGAACATACGAAAGATACTTTTTATTTTATTAAACAGCTCCTCACTTGCTTATCATTTTAAATTCACAATCCAAAGCTCTCTAATTAATTTAATGTGATCCAAGTTTTTATTAATGTTTTGCATTTTTCGACTGACTTTAATAGTAATGATAACATTCTAAGTAGACATCAAAATCATTAAATTACTTAATTATTGGTCATGAAGTTTGAATTGTGAACACACACACAAGATCTGTATACATAATAAATAGGAAATAATTCTTATCATAAAATGTCAAGTACTTGTTAAACAAATATATTACATATAGTTGAAATATAACATAAACAGTATTGATGATTGGATGCAAAGAAAAAAGCATCTTTTTTGTTCATGGAGATAACTAGTTTTACACCTGACACAGTCAAGGAACAACTGTAAAGTGACAACCTATACACATTAAAAGTTCCGCAGAGCCCTATGTCTTGTTTGTATGGAATGACACGTAGAAGATTATTCCCGTATCCGTGTCGATAATAAGACAAAATTGCGAGTGTTTTTATTCCGTTTAATGACGTTTCAGTCGATAGAAATAGAGAACCAGAAATTTATGTGAACAATCAAACAAATAAAAAAATGTTTTGTTAGGAAATTAATCATTCTTGTATCAGAAAGTAGTGAATTCGATTCTCAAACTAACTAAAGATCCATCGTGCTAATGATGAATGGCGAGTTGTTGTTGTTGTCATGTGCCAGATAGGGTGGCATTATGAGGTGCGCTGCTCCACTTTTTCATCAAAACCATATTTTGGTGTGGAGGCCGATTTTCTCAGTACGCACATGATATAGGTACCCGTTTATAGGGTAGAAAACCATTCACAGCCCATTCATACAAGGGATTGGCAAAATTCCGTTCGGGCATGAGTGTACTTACGCATTTACTAGCGAGTAACGCTAGTTAATGCGTCATGACACATTTACGGTTAAATAGGTCATAGATGCAATATCTTAAAAATTACATAATATGTCTGAGTAGTACTCGTCAAGTCATGGTTGTTTTCTGCTTGATCATTGCTTCTATTTACGAAGTTTACAGAGAAAAATACTTCTACTCATTGATTAAAATCGTGAAAGAAATTTCTTTTCTATTAATATGAACTAAATGAACTAAATATAGCTCCAAAACTGATTGGCATTATAACTGGAAATGTATTACGAATAAATGAATTATATATCAAAAGCAACATTACGCTGCATGAATTTATTTTACAGAAAAAATGAAAATAAAAATAAGAATACATTCTAAGCATGCGTGTTTTTATTGTCTCGATTAGAGCTTAAGTCTCAGTTTCTGACAAAATTTTATAATTTAAATGTGAAAAAAATCCTTTTAATCTACTTTTTAGACCCTTATACATTAAAATAGAACTATATATATTTAAACAAAGGCTCACAATATAGTTACTGCATTTATTATTCAAAACATATCTTTTGAGAAACCAGACATGGCTCAAACTATAATAAGTTCTTTAAACTTTTGAAGCAAGCGCAAATTCCATTATTTTTCAGAAAGAAAACATTTTAAAGAAATCTTTACAGCTTTGAAAGTTGGCGGTAGAGAATTTTTTCCTAGTTAAAATTAATTTTCCTACTAAATTGAAACTGTAGGTTTCTTAACACATTTTGAATATTTTTTAAGATACTTAATAGTTAATTCATCATGTAACTACATGAAATTGTTCAAATTATTTTTTTAAACAATGAAATTCCAATTTAAGCAGTTAATATTATTTATAATTATGTTTTTATAGACAATAAAAATTTAAAAACATTTCAGAAATATTCTTAAATTTGAAGTTTTAATGAATCAAGTAAAATTAAATTTAATATAAATATTAATTATAATTAAACAAATTTATAGGATAATAATAATCAACACATTAGTTATTTATTAAAATAAAAATATTTTAAGGTAATATTTAATAGATATAATTACATTACTTTGCGATAATAGACAAAACAATTCAATCTAATATAAACAATTTTTTTTTGCATTCCTTATCAATATTAGTGAACATTAAAAAGAAATTAATTAAATAACAATAAAAATAATTTTTTTAATGAAACTACATTTCAGACAAATAAAATACAGAATATATTTAGTGATAGCAGCAATAATAATATCATTAACACTGTAATAGTATTTAATTTTAACTTGATTTCATTATTTGGTATTTAAGTTATATTAAAAACTTTTAATAGCAAAAATAGATTTATTAAGTCAAAAAATATTAAATAAAAAAAATTATGAAAAAATGAATAATTGTAGCTGCCGTTTAATCATTTTATATATTTGTAAACTGAAAAAACAAATCTCATATTACAATTACGTTTTTTAAAAAAATATATTTCCACAATTTTCATTCTCTTGCAATAAAAGCAGTATGAATGATATATATTGCTAACTATTTAATTACAAAGAAAATGTTTAATATGGAATTTACTAAAAAAATTAATATGATTAAAATCAAAAAATAGCAAAATAACAAAGCGTATACTCAACGTAATTACATTTGAAGTAAATAACAAATATCTTCTATGAGATATAATATTAGAGCATTTAATCCTGATAACATATTTAATGTCTAAAAGGCACTTTAAATAAAACATTAATTTTATTATCTTTCAAACTACGAAGAAAACGAATGATTGATTATGCTTTAATTAAGTTTTTCAACATCTGTTTAATTTGATAATTATCTAAATTCACTTTATTTGTAATTATAAAACTGTCATTAATATTAATCAAACAAAATTAAGTCTGAAAGATCTGAAACAGTATCTTTTCAGCCTTAATTGGATTTGGAAGTAATATTTTAAAAACCATTTATTTACAAAATTTAAAAGTATTGTGTCAATTAAAACTCATAATTAACTATAGTTTATTTTTTGTTTATTTATTTATTTTTGAAATTTTGTATGATTTTAAAATTTTTTTGTAGATAATTTCTTTGTTTGATAATATTTTGAGTGTTTGCATGCAATGTAATGACAAGCTCAGGGGTTTTAGTATCCAAAAGTTACTTTTAATTGGAATGCAATTTTGGAAATTTTGTGAAGAGTGATCCATATCAAAATCTTTCTTGGCAAGCAATTGAAGTAATAATGAAATAAATTATTTTGATTAATGAGATTTTTGATTATGATGAGCAGCTGAATTCTGAATAAGGTTATCTCTGATAACGTTAAGACTTAGAAATAAATCTTAAATCACTTAATGAAGATATTAATCAATATATAAAGTATATGTTATTTAATAATTTCTAATATTTGAGACTACTTCTGTGTGTGTGTGTGTGAGTTAAATATAGTTTTACAGTTTTCATATAAATAAATATATGTTAATCACAATCAAAATGTAAGCTAATCAAACTTTCCTCTAATTTCAAATTTTGCGTATTTGTGTGATGTTATTTTTTACACTTATACTCTACATATTACTCTTCGTAGGAAGAACGCTTATGAAAATTCTTATAAGAATTTAATTGAAAATAAAAATATGTTTTAACTACATATTGTTGGTATTTCATGTTTTGTATGGGGAATATTTTTAATTCAATTAGTTTTAAGCACCAGAATTATTATTCCACAAATGTTTGCTACATTTTGTGCTGCATGTATATTTTGGTATTTGATGTCCCATTTTTTCACATCATATGGGACATTCATTCGATGAAGTATGTGAAGTAAAGGATTGAGGGAAGAAATTTGAACATTATTCCTTGCATTGAACTATTGTTGACCAGCAGCATGCTTCCTTGAACATATTTCTGTGTTGAGCTGGGCCAGTTAGATAGAAGCAGCCGAGTGGAGCCTTCGTAGTTTTGAAGCACAGACCAATTCGACTCCTAATAATTTACCTGCAACCCCCAGAGATTTTCTTTCACTGCAGTTCGATAAGGAAAACGAAACGCTGACAAACCAGCTTCAAAGATTCTACGTTCAAATTATATGTTGGAAAATAAAGAATAAAAAAATGGCATTACAATATAATGGACATAATTTCTAAATATTCAACTACACATCATGACGTGTGTTAAAAATAATTTAAAATAATATTCTTTGATATTTTAAAAATAAAATCCATTTGAAAGAATTCTAGAAAATTCATAATATATATATATATATATATATATATATATATATATATATATATATATATATATATATATATATATATATATATATATATATATATATATATATATATATATATATATATATATGTATGTATATATATATATATATATATATATATATATATATATATATACACACACTACTGGCCATTAAATTTGCTACACCAAGAGGGCGAAATGCTACAGACGTAAAATTTATACGAAAGGAAGAAGGTGCTGTGATATGCAAATGATTAGCTTTTCAGCGCATCCAGACAAAGCAGGCGCCAGTAGCAACACCTACATTGTGTTTAAATGAGGAAATTGTTCAGCCGGTTCCTCATACACAAATTTCATTTGAACGTTGTTGCCTGGTGAAACGTTGTTGTGATGCCTCGTGTAAGAAGGAGAAATGCGTACCAGCACGTTTCTGACTTTATTAAAGGTCGAATTATAGCGTACCGGGATTGCGGTTTATCTTATCTCAGTATTGCTGCTCGCATCGGTCGAGATCCAATGACTGTTAGCGGAATATGGAACCGATGGGTTCAGGACGGTAATACGGAACGCCATGCTCCCGCAACGGCCACCTATCACTAGCAGCCGAGAAGACAGGCATATTATCCACAAGATCGTAATGGATCGTGCAATCACGTCACGAGCCGTGAGTCAAGAAACAGGATCGTTTGGAAGACAACAAGTGTCTACACGAACAGTTCGACGACGTTTGCAGCAGCATGGACTCTCAGCTCGGAGACCATGGCTGCGGCTTCCCTTGATGCTGCGTCATAGACAAGAGCACCTTCGATGGTGTGATCAATGACGAACCTGGGCAAACGAATGGCGAGATGTCATCTTTTCAGATGAATCCAGGTTTAGTCTACAGCATCATGATGGTCGCATTCGTGTTTGGCGGCATCGTGATGAACGCACACTGGCAGCCTGCAATCGTCATCGTCATACTTGCCCATCACCTGACGTAATGGTATGGGGTGCCATTGGATACACGTCTCAGTCACCTTTTGTTGGTGACTTAAGGTGACGGTGCTTTGAACAGTGCACGTTACATTTCTGGTGTGTTACGATCCATGTCTCTACCCTTTATTCGAGCCCTGCGAAACCCTACGTTTCAGCAAGATAATGCACGACCGCACGTTGTCGGTATTGTACGGACCTACTTGATACGTAACAAGTTCCGCTGTTGCCCTGGCCACCACGTTCTCCAGATCTTTCACCAATAAAAAACGTCTGGTCAATGGTTGCCGAGCAACTGGCTCGTCACCAAACGCCAGTCACTACGGTTGATGAACTGTGGCAATCCAATATCTGTTTGACTCAATGCCCAGGCGTATAACTGATGTAATTATTGCCAGAGGTGATTTTTCCGGGTACTGATTTCTCAGGATCTATATCCAGTCAAATTTTTTGAAAATTTAATCACTTGTTATTTCTAGTATAATATATTTGTCCAATAAATATCATTTTGTTATCTGCATTTCTTCCTGGTGTAGCAATTTTAATGGCCAGTAGTATATATATATATATATATATATATATATATATATATATATATATATATATATTGATCGAGGACTTTTCTGTTGGAGGTTGGGTTAAGTTATCATATGTACAACGTGATAGTCGCTTCATTCGGTTGTATGCACATTTCATTGAATATAAATATTGCGTTTTATCTGTGTATTTGAAGAGTAAAAAAATGTCATACTTATTTAGAATTAATTTGAAAGGGGAGTATACGTTTACAAATCTCTTAAATCTACTTCCTTTAAAAACAGTAATGAAATTTTTTTTCCTTAAATATATAAGAGAATTTTATGAATAAAATACTATATGATGTCGCTTTTTGACTTTTTTTACTAATGAAATATAATAAATATGTAGCGAAAGTCACTATCTGTAGTGAATAATATTTCTTACAAATTTATTAGTCTTACCTTCTCCTGCTAACTCCATGTGACTTGCGAAGTTTAGGAATTTAATTAACTTTTAAATATTTTCTGGTATTTTATTTAGATTATACAGAAGAAAACTCAATAATTCCAAAATTCAGTTTCTAATTAACTATAAATTGTTAAGTTGATTGTCTACTATTTACAATCAACTTAACAATTTATAGTTATAATTAGAAACTGTTAAATACAGAGTTTAAAAACAACACAAACTTTAAAATTTATATAAACACTGTGATTAGTATTAATTTCATAGACTATTATATTTAAACGTGATAATTAAAAACATGTTTACAAAACTGAAGATTTGTAACAGATTTTGTCACATGATTTATAAAATTTTTTAACTCTTAAATTTTCTCGATTATAATTATTTTGTCAGAAATATAATTTCCGTTGTTATCAGAAATAATATTTTTTTAATAAGCTAACTCAGTTTTTATTTTCAAATAGTGTATCTACTTACCTTTTAATTTGATAATAAAAAATTTACTTTTAGTCAATGATTAACATTATTTATTAAACTATTCAGTAAATAATAATTATAAGCGAATTTATGATTAACATTCTTAAATTGATATTCTATTTTCTCTTGTTAAATTTACTTAGATTTTTTTCCAAATGTTGGTAAAATTTTGGCCAAAAATATTGTTTGTATATAAGCAGTTTAGGAAATAAGGCAATATTTAAAAATTCCTTGAAAATAATGTCTTAAAGATAAAAATTGCTTAAAATACAATAGCGTCAGAACATTATATTGTGAAATACTTTCAGATAGAAAGCACAAAATAAGAAATGTATTCATATTAGGAAATAAGCAAGATTTAAACTTATACAAATCCTATACAATAGAAAAATAAATAAATATTATCCTATACAATAGAAAAATAAAAAAATAAATAACATAAGTGCTTAGAAATATATTTCTGTTCATTAATATTTCTTACTATTAATGAAATATTAAAATCATTATGGAAATGGAAATAAATAAATAAATATTTATTTCCATTTCCATAATGATTTTAATATTTCATTAATAGTAAGAAATATTAATGAACAGAAATATATTTCTAAGCACTTATGTGTAAAAGTTTAAATGATTAAATGCATTACTAAAATAATCATTATTTAGCATAAATTTAAAAAAAGAAATATTTGTTGCGTTATTTTATTATGAGATGTATTTCACATTAATATATAAAATATTATTGTGAAATACATCTCATATATATTTAGCATATGGGACATTCAGATGATATATATATATATATATATATATATATATATATATATATATATATATATATATATGAGATAATATATAAAATATTATTGTGAAATACGTCTCACACATTTCCAGAAAAGGATCGTTTTTCATAAAATTTATTTTCTTGATGTATATAAATTGGTAAATTAAATGTTTAAGCCAATGATTTTGATCTGAGAAATTACTACAATGTAATTTTAATTTGTAAATTAAATGTAAATAGTTAATACTTGAGTGAGAGTAAGAGGGAAATATATAAAGTAAAAATAATATTTACCAGAGAGTTACTTTGAGATCTTGATAAAGAAATTTCTTAAATGAAATAAAATTATTGTAATGCTTATGTAATCAATCCCTGTTTAAAATTCAATTAAAAAAAAGCTTAACCATATGAAATATTTTATTCCATTCTTTTAACGGAATATTGTTTTCTCACGAAGGTGAGTAGCGTTGCCCGCGCCATACCACCACAAACTCGTTTATAGGGTGAGCCATATTCATACATAAACACAGAAGAAAAGACAGAGAAACACGGAGAACGTAAGTAACATCCATGCCGAACCTGGATATGAACCCGGAACCCACAGCTCAGGACTTAGGAGCACTAACCATTCTGCCATCTGTCGGCCTTTATATAAAATATAATCAATCTAATAAAAATTATACGCTTATCATAAATGATATAAAAAGTGATTTTTGTTGGGTAAATTAAAAACATAAATTTCATTTTAGAAAGCACAAGATTGATTTGAGGCATTAGAAATTATGAGCTGTTCTGGAAATATTTACAATGCATGACTGATAGTAGTCAGTTGCGTCATGACTCGTTGTCATTGTAATAAAGAAAATCAAATAAAATAATTTTAAAATGAAAAGAATAATTAAATAAATGCTTGTTACAAAACTGCTTAATGTATTAATACAAATTCAAGATTTAAAGCTCAGATGATTCATGCAAGTATGCTTGAAATTTCTTCCCCTTCAAGCAATTCTACTTGTGTAAACTTGAGAGGTGCATAAATCAATAAACCTACTGCAAAAGCAATTTCTATGCGACAGAAGAAAGCTTCAAAATAAATTCCCTCATGAGATTCAGCGAGAGGGAAAAATAGAAGAAACGCGATGAGATGATGTAAGAAAATCGCAGAGGGAGGGAAATGTATGAGTTTTCAATATGTTTTTCCGATTCGTTCTGACGCTTTCCGTAAAGAGAATTACTAGCGGTGAGCAGATGGAAAAGACATCGAAAAACGCCCATGTCCACCAGCTAATAGCAGTTTATTTCATTACAAGACGTCGACCAACTCTCTTCTTCATCCGAACTCCCTCCATTTCTTGTTCAATCGCCCAGAAGTCGCTTATAGAAAAGGCTCAGAATGTAATTTGTTACGATTTTTTTTCAATTATTTTATTTAAGACGGGCCAAGAAAAGATAGAAATTACTTTATTTGGTTTGAAAGGGTATGAATTGTAAAAAACGCAATGAAAAAGATTTGAGTTACTGTAGATATAAATATCCATTATTTTTCATTTTTGAATGATTTATGAAACAAAAATGTTTTATTTTATGCAATATATAAATACACAATTTTCCTATGAATACTATATTAGTTTTTTTTATTTTTTATCTACATATTGTATCTTATGGTAATATACATTTGCTTAAAAGCACAAAAAATGTAAATAACATGTATATTACCGATTTTATTTCCTAACGATTTGCATATTTTATCATTTTTATCTATATTTTTGAACAAATAAATTTAAATTTTTTTCAAATGTGAATATTACTAAATGAATTTATGAAACACAAATGTATATTTTCGGTTAATTTTCATACTTTACATTTTACTGAAAATGTCTTGAACACTTGTTAAAAATGATTCTATTGTTTTAGACAAAAACTATTTTCTTTTATCAAAATACTAATTGACTGAAATGTTAGTAAAACGTCGTGCAATTTAGCTTTGGAAAGAGTTGCAGCTTGAACGAATAATGATTATTATAATTTTTTAATATTAATTATTAACTTGACTTTTTTTAAACAATTGTTCTAGAGCACAAAATATGATTTTGAGTACAAATCAGAAAACTGTATACCAGATACTATACAAAGGCCAAGGAAAAACCCTTTGATTTTAATTGATAATAAATGTTAAAATCGAGAATTCTTTCAACCGTGTTCCCGTGCGTTTTCAATCGGAAGGCGTATTGAGAAAATCAAAACTAGATTAGCCACCCCAGAATAAAACAATTAAAAAATCCATAAAATGTATTGCAGGAGATGCATTATTGTTCTAAATTAAGTTAAATCGAAATAAATAATGATTTTATGTCATCCTTTTTTTCATACATTCAACCAGATGTTAAACATAAATTGATTTGGATTTTAATAAAATGGAAAATATACTGTCGCTATCTTGGAAGCAAATATATGTCCAGAATGGTATGTATTGGGACATAAGCAAGTTAATAGTGATTTCAAATCATCGCTAATTATGACTTTAATTATTTTAGCTAATAAACTTAAAAACCAAACTTCAAACATAGGAAATAATTAATTAACATAATTTTTAATTATTTTTGGTGATTTATTAATCCTTAAAGAAAAAAAGAATAATCGCAGTACGTTGTTCCCTTTTTGAATTTGAGAAACATGGTAATTATGATTTATATGCTTAAGTGTAGCGAACACATAAATAACGTTTTGTGTAATAATCTGCTTTCTGTAACTCATAGTAAATATTTTTAAGGAATAAAAATGAAACAAAATAATTTTTATTTATGATAATCAATAAAAACACTTATGTATTGATTAGAATCAGGAATATGAATACTTTATTACAAATGATTAAGAACTATTTTCTATATTTCTTTATAATATCACAGACAAGAATTATTTTACATGCGGGTAATGAAGTTCTGATTACTAAGAAACCTTTATAACAAATGTTACAGTACATATTTTAAATATAAGAAAATACAATTGCAATAATTATATTTTATAACAAAATAGACAAGATTTAGCAGATTTACAAATATAAAAAGGTACAAACTTTTTAAGAACATATCAAGAAAAATTTTATATATCTAAGTTCTATGCATTTTTAAACAAAAACTAAGATTCTTAGATGAATTAGATGAAGATTAAAGCCAGAATTTTATGATATAAATAAATTCTATAGTAAAAGTGCTAAAGATATTAAATTGGATATTTTTATGAATTTATTCAGTTATTAACTTATTAAACATTTAAATTACTGTATGCGTTCTTTTTAAATTTATAGTAATATTATATGAAAATCATTTTCGTAATTTACTAATCTAAACTCAGAGAAAATTAAAGAATAGCTTTTTTAATCTTTCTTATTTAAAAATTTGGAGCAAAGTGTCATATCATAAGATAAAGTGACATTTACTCAGACGCGTTAGTAAATATAGCTCTAATTACACATATTATAGGATGCATTTTTATTTCCTTGATTTAATTATTTAGTTTAGATTAATAAATATATTTATAATCATATAAAAATATGATAATTTACTCCTATTTTTAATATTTCTGGGAACTACACAATATATTCTAAAAACAACATATTGTATTTCTCAACATATTTTTTCTTGACTGAAGAAAATTGAAAAATACTGTTATAATTTGGAAATAAGTACTTTGATTTCGATAAGAATATGGAAAAGTATTATAAAAATAAAACATATCCTTTCATTTTTAATAATTATAATTTATTACCTTTAACTTACAAAGTAATTTATATAATATGTTAGGTAAGTATAAAGGAAATTTTGTAATTATTTAAAATAACAGTTACACTATAAATATGGAGTAAAATGTTATAGTTAAGAAATTGGGAATTAATATCTGAACATCTATAAATAAGTTATCATTTACACAAATATAGGAACGTTTTTACTTTACATTTCCAACAAATGTTTGTAGACTATGTGAGTCATATTCCAATAATTATTTCGTAAATAATTTTGATTTTTGATACCTTTGAGCTTATTTTCAGCTTTTAAACTATTTGATATGATGTTAAATATTTTATAAGAGAAAGCTTGAAATCATTTTTTTTTTATAATATTAATGTATATATCTTATAAATGCTACTCCTTCTAATAGCTAAAACGAAACATTATTCGACAATATTTAACTAAATATTATGATTTTATTCTTAATTTTCATTGTTTTCCTACGTGAAGAACTGAGGATATCTATCATGGTTTTTGTTGTTGTTCTCGTGTGCCAGCTACATTGGCAAATCGGGGTGCACTGCTCCACTTTTCCAACTGAACCGTATTTGGTGTGGAAACCGACTTCTTCAGTACACACACATGCCGTAGGGAACCGTTTATAGGGTATGCAACCATTTACACTTCATTCACACACAAGGAAAGGACAAAGACAGGAAAGAGAGAGAAAGTACATCCATGCCTGAACTGCGATTCGAACCCAGAACCTCCCTATCAGTAATTAGGCACGCTGACCATTAGACAAGTTGGACGGCTAGTGGTATCATGGTATTTATGCAAATAACAATTAACATCTGTAGTATATAGACAAGCATGCATCATTTCCCATATAGTTAGATTTAAAACACAAGGCTTTTTTATATAACTTAGATTTTTCCGCAGTCTTGATTTTCTATTTGCTTACAAAAAGTGAGTATACATTTAACAATATCTATAATCATTTTTTCTATTTAAGGATAAGAAAAGTCTAATTTTAAATTTCTAACTTCAATAATTTTGAAATAATTGCATTTCCATCCTTTTTCCTGTATTTAGTGAGTCAAGTCAAACAATAAGATTACAATTAACAATAATATAAAAAGGAAATATCTTGAAATCAGGCAACACAAATAATATAGATTCTTTTTTCATTCTTTCTTCTTTGCACATTTTATTCTGGTGTTATCATTCATCCACAGCTCTCAAAACGAATATTAAATATTTTGATAACTGAGTAACTCGATGATTGATAATAAAGTAAGACGATGATAGATTTTCAATATATTTCAACCTGAACCTTCTATCAATTCAATTTGTTTCTATCTGAACCTTCTTAAAAGTATGCTCCTACTCAGCTCATTAATTTTAACATCACTTTCTTTATCCACTAGCTTATCTTTGATTTGGAAAGGAAATTATAACTTTTGCCAAGCATTTCGAATGTGCATAACTATGAAAATATGCCTTTTTCTAATCAAACACATTGAACAGTTTTCAAAGCGATATTTATATTTTTTTCTTTCCGTTCACATCCTTGAAAAATTGGAGCTAATACAATGTTTATAAAATTTCTAGAGTACTTGTAAAATATTACTTTTATGTACATTATAACTCAAATTTTCTCTGTATTCCTTTGTAACTTTTAGAAGAAAAGTTTCGATTTTTATTGAACACTATGTTTATTGAACACTACGTCTATTGAACACTATGTCAAATTTAATTTAAGTCTGTTGAAGAAAGTGGAACATAAAAACAAGGTCACGTATTCATACAAGTTTATATAAATATAATAAAACAATTTTCAAAGTCTAAAAAATTAACATTATATCTTTCAGACACAAGTATTCTTACTTTAAAAACAATTTACCTTGCTGTTTTAATAATAAAATATATTGAATTCCTAATCAAATTTCTTAGATGGTCCTAATTTATTTAAGTTACACACTTTGATTAAGTATTTTATTTGATTTTAAGCATTCATTACGTTTGTAGAAAGCTAATTTTTACTATAACTATTCCATCATTTATATAATTGACATATTTTTTTCAATTCATTTATTTTTATCTCGTGAAATTTCAAAATTTAATAATCATAAATGATCAGCAGTTATTACAATATTTAGTATAAATTCATATTTCTGACTCTGTTTATCTTTACATTTGTACTCAGATTCTCATAATCCAGATTTTAATCAATTCTATTTTTATGTTTCTCTCTTAGCTGTTTTCATTATTTAATCGTTTTATAGCTGTATTATATAGTTTGTGAGGGCATACTAAAAATATATTAAGACATTTGTATTTGGAAAATTTTGATTTCTACTCATTGTTAACATGAATTTCTAAAAAAAGAAATCCTAAAAAGAGTAGATTTTTATTATGTTTTATTTTACAACGATATGAGTCTGCAGAGATTGACAGTAAAATCTTCTGCATAAAATTTATTTCTTTAATTTATTTTAAAGTGAGTTAATTTTATAATAGAGTACTTCTTTATTTTTCGATTAGTTTTGACGTAAAGATATGACTAAAAATAGTGTCCTTGTTCAAAAGCTGTACAAATATAGGGTTACCGGAATAACCAGAAATTAAAGACTATTGCCAAACTAAGTGGCACCCAATCGACAGTGAAACCTTAAAGCATAATCTTATAGCACATAGCTGCAAGAGAAATAATATAAGAACAATGGAATGGTCACAAAATTAACTTTTCCATAAAAATTAAATCAAAATTTTTAATAAGCCTTGAATGAAAAGTTTTCTGCAAATAAATTGCATCAACCCAAATGAGCAAATGTTTGAGACCGGAAATATTTTCTTTCGTCAAAAGTCTAATAAGCCAAGCACGCATTTTTAGATAGAATTTCAAATCACGCAGATATTTTGGAAAAAAAGGAAACTAGATAAAAAAAAAAACCTGCATTAAATTAAGTCCTCACAAAATGACATTGAATGATTTAAGCACTTCAAATGGGACACGGTTAGTGATTCTTTTGAGAAATAACATCTGAGCGTGTCCAATTTAATTTGCACTTTTCTTTTCGCGTGAGCAGGACCAGTTCTGTCTTTAATAAGATGATTTAATGACTTTTATTTGAGCGGAAGGGGGAACAGCAAATGTGCTTAGATGGCAAATTATTCAGGAATGCTAAAAATACGGTATAATTTGAGATGCGAAAGATTGAAAAGAATAAAGAGTTTAGCACGTAATTAAATTTCCATAATTATTTCATTTTTTACATTCTACAAATTTACTTGGAGTGTTTTATTAGATTATTAAATAAATGAGTTTCATGGAATGTAGCTAGAAATTCCTCAAAATAAAGTATTCACATCCATAATATTACGCATTCAATCTTTAAGCTCTTTCCTGTGACATCCTGCAAATGATTACTTTTATTTCTTATTATAAATTGGAAGTGATTTGTTTATTTTTCATTTTAACTTCATGTATATATTAACAAAATATCAATTAATTGAACTTAAAATTCGAATAAGTTTCGACAGTAAAATATATCGAAAAAAGAACAAAAAAGTATATTTCATAGGCAAAAGTTTCTTAAGAGTGATTGAATTAAATTTAGTTAAACTAATATATCATTGTTTGTAAGGATATATATAAATTATTCATTTTCATTTATGGATTTCATAACTTCTTATTTTAAATTGAAAAAATTAAAGTAGATTATGATCAGTTATATGTTTATTTAATACTATTGCAAAAATTGATTTCATTACAATGTTTATATTGCTACATTGATTGCATTGTTTACCTATTCAGAAATATATATGACTTTTTCCAACAAATTTAATTTTCCAAGTTTGTCTAATTCAACTAATAAAAATCTAATTCAACTAATAATATCCATTTTTGGATTAAAAGTTAAACTAAATTATAAAGAGTGGTAAATTTTATTTTCAATCTCATGTGAAATGTTTATTATATATGCTTTCAATGTAAACATTTTTGTTTTGTTAGGAAATTGTGGGCTAGGCAATTGTTACATTCTTGCGTTATCGAGTGACAATAGTTTCCATACTCAATTCAGCTAAAAATATATCATGTTCGATTATCTTAATGGTTGTGAAATTTAAAATAGGTAACGTCCACAATGACTAAAAAGGAAAATTATGTATTTAGGAATAGAAAGCTAAATTTGCATATTTTCTTCATTGTATAATTTTATATATTGTACATGTTCATTGGGTGATTCCACGTACACGAGGCCACAAATTTTACTTCTTGTAGTGCTAAAGGTCAAAATTACAAAAGTAGTTTAAATTTTGAAAACAATTTTATAATTTAATGATATTTGAAAAATTATGTTACTTAAAATATTTTCAAATGATATCATAAAAATGAATTGAAAATTATTTTCACCAAGACTGTAAATTTGATATTAAATGCAAAATTTACACGAAAATAATAAAATGTTAACGATGCTTTTACTTTTCAAAACGATAATTTTAGATTTTTTGGTTTCTTTTCTATAATGTTTAACCATCTACTGATTAAAAAAATTTAACATTGTATGGTTGTGTTTTAAAAGAAAAAAGTTTCAATTTTATTCTAAGCTTTTAAAATATATTTGTCTATAATTGAATTACATGTAACACCAAACATTGTGCAATACAGTTATAACTGAAAATCAAAACTCCTATAAGTACGTAATAAAATATAATTTTTTTTAATATATAATTGCTTCTGCCACTTTAATATAAGACCATATTAATAATATCTATTGATTATCAAATGTTTTTAAAATAAAAAAAAACTTATGAATTAATAAAAAAGTGAAGCAAAAATATAGCTTAGAATTATTGAAAAGACCAACCTGATTATACAAGAAAAATTTTAACATTTACTTATTTATTTCCTGTAATTAAGGAAATACATTTTCGTATAAAATTTACAAGATTCAAATGAAATCAAGCAAATATAATTTTACACTTATTTTTATAAAAATTCAACAGTTTTACTGTTTAAAAATTTTTAATTCTCAAACTTCAATTCATCAATTTTATTATAAAAAATATTATTTCTTAAAATCTTCTTATGTTTATGAATCAGGGAAAATACTTTCTAAATAAAATATTTTTACACTGTCACAACAATATATACACAAATTCAAACAACATCAGCATATTTTAAACATTTTTTACCAAAAAATGGATTTTATAGCTTTTATGACTTTTAGAAATATATAATATAAATAAAGATTTACTTTCTCACTAACCACAAGCGTGTTTTACATGTAAAAAAAAAATTAAGGCTTGTTAAACACGAATCAGGATCACTATAAGTGAAGGTTTTAAGGTTTCTTGAGAGAAAATGACATCCCCTCAAACCTATTAGACCTTTCCTCCAGATAATTGACTTTCATTAGTGAAGAAAAAAGAAGAAAAAAATGTTAAGAAATTGTGTGTAGAACTAATGCTCTGTTAAAATCTACTGAATATCCCACATTTCCATAATTTTCTTAGAATCTATGTAAATTTCAAAAGAATTAGAGAAAGAGTCCATATTAAAGTATACTTATACAATTTCATCCGTTATTAGCTACAAACTTTAAAGTACACAAGTTATCAATTTACATTATTTGGTGAAAACAATTCTAAATGATTTATTTTTCACATCGTTCGATTAAAGTAGTGATTGAAATGAAATATATATAAATACAATTTTTATATATATATATCGAGAAAAATCAAAATTAACGAAGAACAACTAAGTCTTTATTTTCTCATCAATTCCTCATTGATTAGCATTAAGATTCACTACATAATACATATATTTATTTTGTGAGTTAAATCATTTTGTTATGGTATTTTATACAAAATTATTTATGAAAATTGAAAGCAAAATTTTGGTATGGATTAATTTAAAAAATACAACGTATTGCGAATTCTTATAAGCAAAAGCTTTGGTAGAACAAAATATAGTTACCAAAATAAAGGAATAAACACACTAATCTACACACACACACACACACACACACACACACACATATATATATATATATATATATATATATATATATATATATGTATATATATATATATATATATATATAATTTATATGCTAAAACACGTTTTAACTAAATCTTGTAAAAGTGATTATATTTGCATTTGCGATGAACAAAGTAGAATCTTTTTCTACAAATTGTATTATCGAAACACAAGATGATTTTCATATTTAAAATATACATTCACAAAAGATTAAATAATCAATTTTCTTTTTACAAACAAGCAAAATGGTGAACATTAAATTATTTTTAAAGTTTTACTGATATTACCAGAAAATTAATATTCTGCGACTGCATTACCCACGCTGACTTTACATTTGCGGGATCTTTATTCCTCAATTTGTTCTCAAATAGGCGAGGGGAAAAAAGTGAAAAGAAATGTTACCCCATTTCCCTTAATACTATTGCTCCGGATCTCATCAACTTTCTGATCAACCCCTGGGGTAAATTATCAGAAGCGTTTACCTTGAAGTAGAAGATCATGAGTCTTCAAGGGAACGTAATTGAGGCGAGACGTGGGACCGCTTTGCCAAGATGCCATCTTTCTAACGACCGATTCGAATGTTCGATGGAAGGAAAGTCACATTCAGCACACGTGTGAAACTTATTCCATGTTTTGGAATAAAATACTTTTTTCTTGAAAAATCTTGTTACAGTTTTTCACTTTTTGGAATTTGAATTATTTAACATTAATAAAACTGAAAGCTTAAATTGCAGTATTTTGTTATGAAAAGTAACATGATAATTTAAACTTTTACAGGTATTTTTTTAAATGTGTCTAATTTCTTCTGATAAAAGATTTCCTGAGATTTTTGAATAACTCTTTAGTTATTAAGCACTTAAAATCATTAAACATCTCTAAATAATTCCAATTTTTAAGCATATCTAAATTTATTATTATATAGAAAATTTAACCCTAACATTTAAAGACTGCAACACTGAAAAATCGGAACACTTTAATATTTACTTAAAAATGTATTTGCTTGTTGTCAATTTATGATATATTATAATTATTTTTTGCTAACTACGTGAATTAATAAAAATAACATTTTCATGCACTTATACATTCTTATTTGATATTTATTCTTATTTATTAAAATAAATTTTTGAAACAAATTGTTTCCTCTAAATTATAGTTAATTAAATGTAAATTATCACGTATTGAAGACTAATTTACACATTCCTTTTTTTCTTTTGATTTTAACTTACAGTTTAAATAATAATAAAATTGGAATTGATTAAAATATTTCATTAAATTATTTAAATTTTGCATGTAGTTAAATAATAAATGTTAATTTTGGTTCGATTAAAGCGCATATATTTCAAAAATATTTTAGGTAAATACATCAGGTAAATCTGTTAGTTGAACAGGAAAAATATTCCGATGTATTTATTAAAAACAGTTCAAACCTCATCTTTAAATTAGGATTAAAATATATATAATTTATAGTACCAGTTTGCGAAACATTACTATTTTATTTAAAAAAAGCATGATAATATTATTTATATTCCTAAATTAAAACATACTTTTCATTAGATATATGATCACCAATTGACAATCCTTAATATTTTAACTTTTTGATGAATCTTGTGCAAGTGGGGTTTATTTTTGTAGAATGATAAATAATTAAAACATCTGAAAGTTTAAACAATTCATATTTTCACATAAGGCAAAAATAGTAAAATTAGATAAAAAGTAGAATACATATTTATATTTGTGCCTGATTCTTTCATTAATAACATTTACCGCAAATTTAAATCAAAAATATAATTAAATTGAATACCTCATTGAAGTAGATTTAAACATAAAAAAAGCAAAAATTTGATGAATTAAAAAAAAAATATTTTGTTTAATATCCACATATTTTAGAGCTTTAATAAAAATTTTCAAAAAATAAATTATATTTCAGATATTAAAATTTACAATTTTTAATCAGTATTTTCAGTATTATTAATATATGTAATTAGAAAAAAAATGTTGGCAAATATAATTTAACTATAATACGTTTTTGTAAAAACATGACATCCTTTTTTTTTTACTTCCTGATAGAAATCTTGAATTAAAAAGCCATTGCAAGAATGCGTAAATATTATGCAGAAAATTTGACAATATTTGCATGATCTGATAAGTGTAATTTTTTTTCCTGCAAATAAATTTATCATTCTTTTTTCAAAATTGAAATACGAGACAAATTATATGTACAAATTGGCAATAATTTTATAATTCTACAAAAGTTTAATTAGTCATGTTTATCAAAATACATTTATTTTAGTTTTAGCATCTATTAAACATTGATCGGTTGATGAAAGATAAATGCATGCATAATATTTTAATTATATTAAATAAATTTCAATTGAAAAGTTGAATACGTTATTTAGCATCTTATAGACCTCGAAAAAATATTGTAAGAAACATTAATTAGAATGCTCATTTATTCAAGTAATTTATATAAAATACAATGTACCTTAATCAATTAAAATTAATAAAATATCTAAAGCTAAGCAAAATATAGTATTTATAATATTACTTTAATACATATATTTTGTCATAAATATTCAATAACCTTTATGACTTCTTTTTTTTGCATTAAAAATAATTCACTTTCTTTTAATATTTATAAATGCATATGTTTCATAAAAGAGAAAAGTTTGTACACATCCATGTAACATTTTTCAATATATTTGATATTTGTAACATCAAAATTATCCATTTAAATAGTTAATATGATTACTTTTTTAAATACCAAACTTTCTTAATTAAACGAAATTTTTATCACCAAAAGATTAAGAAATAATTTACATTAAAATGTATTTTGTGAAAAAGAATTCATTACTACTGAATTTCTTTGGAATTCTCCATAAATACCTATATCCATATAAAACTAAATATATTTATATAAAAGAGTGAAGTTTATAATAAAATTTTATATTTTTGTTGCTAATTTGTTTATTTTTTTTTAACATTTAAACTCACAAGACACAACAGAAGTTTATTAGGTTATTACATATATATAGTTTAAAAACTGAGATTCAAAGGAAAAATAATCTACAGAATTTTTTTCTTGACTGAGTTTTCTTAGATTTCGCAATAATACTACAAATACTTATAAAATTTAACACTCCTGTATAAAACTGAATCAATATTCTAAATATACATATCTAACTTAAGATTTATATAAGAATTCAAGTTCTCCAAAGATGAAAATTTATTCCTTCGATGCATCGCTGAAATATGACTAAAAAACCAAGTTACTTTTCATTCAAATTTAAGTTCTTGAATAGTAAAATATTACTCAGTCGATATATCACTGAATTATTACTGCAACATCATGTAAATTACTTTATTATTCGTATTTACCAGAAAAATAAAAATTTTTAATAATATACTACTTTTGATAACAGAATTAAGTGATACTGGCAAATTATACATTTTATATTTTAATTACATTACAATAAATCATTTCATTGAAAGTATTAAAGTTATCTTATTTAAATGCAGTATTATTTTCTTTATTATTGCTTTACATATCAAAATTGAACCAAAATATTGAAATATTTGCTATTTTTAGACAAATTTCAAAAATAGTTACTGTACGAAGGATATAATTAGAATAAGTATATTATTGTTTTCAATTGTAAAGTCATTTTTAAAACATTAAATTAATTATCAAAACATGTTAATATTTGACGTATTATTTTAAAATGTGTTAAATTAAATGTTAACAATACTAGATAATTATTTTTCGTCATGCGTATGCATTTTGCAGTACAACACATAATTTGTAATTTATTTGCTCAAAAATCAATCAACATGTAAAATAATTTTTGATGTATTTTTAAGAATATAACTATTAAACAATGCCCTGTAAATTCTTTAAAAATGTTATTCTTCTATTATCAATAAATAAAAAGAAAATAATACACATTTGAGAATAAATAACCTAACAAAATATACTTTCATATAGTTCATTGAAATATTAGTGGGCAATTTTTTGGACATACTTAATATTTTGACATTTATAATGAATAGCAAATAAATTATTAAATGATTTAACATTAAAAATGAGGTTTTTATAGAAAATCTTAAATACAATTAACTATTTATTAATATTCAAGCTCTTCATAGGTAGGAATATTAAAAAGAACTTTTTATTTCCTATCAGTGCAAAAATATTTTCCATCTAAATTGGAAAAGTATTTTTACAAAACAAGAATTTGCGATTGAGATATTTTCATTTTTTCGCTTTTACATATGAAATATTATTATTTAATATTAAAAATAAAAAATTCTTTACACGTTACTTAAATCTAATTTTCAAAAGCTCTTTTCTCATACCATTATAATTTTAGTATTTTATAAAAAGAGAAAATGCATTATTTGTTAAAATGCTGAATGTAACTTTTTAGCAATTTTTTATATTTGGTTGTTGATGCAATTTAAATATTACTGTACCAACAATAATCCAATAAAACAAATGATTTTATTTTCATATTTTAAATAAGTAAATAAATTTATCTATACTTTCAAGAAATATTTTTGCATATGTTTATGTTCAATACCACTTCGGAAACCGGAAATAGCTAATTTTTTATTTAAAACCATCACTAAATATGTACATACATAATCATTACATATGCCAAAAAGAAATTTTAAAACCCATTACAGTTTTGTGCAAACAGAACAATATTTTTGAAAATTTAGCTTCAATATTTAAATTTTAAGTAGATATTTGGTAGTGTTGGAGGTATATTTCACCAAATAGCAAAATTTATTCTGATTAATGTGTATTATCCTTTCAACGCATACATTACAAATTTTCTTTTTTTTCAGTTCTAAAAGGAATAAATTATTACGCGTGTTTTCTCAAATATTTAAAGTTATTTTTTGCATATCAGGCATCATAAATGATGAATAACATGAATGCCTATTTAACATAAATAACATAAATGCCTATAAATAATTGGTACTATTTTCTTTCATGAGTTTGTTCACAGTAAATTTTTATAAACATACGTTTTAAAAATATGATTCCCTTATTAAAATTCTAACAGATTACTTAAAATTACTCAACTATTAAAGCATTGTTTTCCATCTGTATTTAAATAATAATTTATTATTAGTTATAAATGCATTTCTTATCTTTAATTAGCTATGTAAAAATTGCATTCAATTTTACATTAAATATAACAACACTTTAATTAAATAAATTTTTCATTTTTTTTTCTGGCGAATTTCTTTTGAGCATTTTGTTTTATAAATTCCTATGATTTTACTCTATTTTCCTTGTTTTAGATATATTTGACACTAACTATTATGGAATGTATGTGATCTGATAATTAAAATAGCTATTGGTGATAAATTTATGAAGATAATTATGATATATATATATATATATATATTATGATCAATAATTACCTAAGAACATCGAGTCCGCCTGTACTTACAACAGTGTTGGGTAAGAGAATGAATAGTACCAAAAGTTTCAGAATTTTATTTATCATTTAGAGAAAGCCTCATGGCAAATGCTCAAACTTCAGACTACGTGTGTCGTTGACAGGTGACACCGACGAAAGAATGACTGGTGCACCCTCTTAAAGATTCCTGGTGTTGTGTTAATTTTGTTCGCAGCAACAAGGATTCTATCCACAAAATCTCCAGATGAGTATACAGGCGTCTCATACACTAAAGATTTCATGTTCCTCTAGGAAAAAACTCAAGTGGGTTAAGGTTCGGTGACCGAAGAGGCCACACGTCGTATATGTCCAATCCATAGCGACACTCAAAATGTTACGGACATTGATGGGAAAAGGTGCTGGAGGATCTTTCGTGCTTATTTCACACGTTTCTCTGAATGAAGAGTAGAGCAGACTACAATAAATTGGAAGCATTTGTTCAGAGTAGATACGGTAAGTTGGATCCGTCAAACAGTGTGGAATGTTATAAGGGCCAACCAGGTAATCACCAAGGATACTTGCCGAGATTTCCCGAAAAAGTTCTACTGATTTCTACGAGAGGTGTACCTTTGGGATAGTTGTCAGACCTAATTAATTTGAAAATGTTTTGAAAAAAATATCAGCCGAAACATACGAAAGAATTAATATTGATTATGGAAACTGTTTTATTTTTACAATATAAAATTTTGTTACAACAAACAGTTGCTTGTAATAAAGGAATCAATAAACAATAATTTGAATTTCGGAAGTTATTGGATACATATGTTTCTATATTAGAATGTTTATTTGAAAGATTTTAGGTCTAAAGATATGATTAATCCATTAGCTGAAAAAACGTCAATGTTGTCATTGTTTTGGAAAATAAATGTAAAAAGAGATATTGGCGCGTAATTATTTCCCGCTGACACAAAATTATGCGAGCTTCGAATTTTGCAAAATTAAATCATGGACATCTCTTTGATTTTCAATAAAAGCTTATGATCTGCTTGAGATAGGTTTTATTTATTATATTAATGATAAAGCCAAAGTCTGTAATAATCACGCAAGTGATTAAATTATAACTATATTGTTTTTACAATTATCGCATTTTTCAAAATATTTTTTTCTCATTTAGGAGACAACCGATGAAAAATGTATATAAATATTCATTAGTTACCAAGAAAATTTTATTTTAGTATTTATTATAGACATTGTAGGTAAGAAAATTTAATTACATGTAATTTATGCACATAATTTTGAAAGATTATAATAAATTTTAAGAAATTTCATCTTGGTTCATAATTGCTCTTGAATAGATAATCATTCCAAATGGAAAATATTTTTTATTGATTTAAAATCATCATCCTGTCTTTGTGTACTAAGTGTGTTTATTTAAGTTCCATTTCTTTTGTGCAATGTTTGAAATGTGCTAATAATTTTTAATTTGCTATTTAAATGATTATAAATATTAATAATTACGCCCAATTATAATTTACAAGTATATTTAATACATTGCAATTTCTATATATGACAAAACAATGCTTGAATTATTTTTGAGATTGATTCTAATAATGTTATAAATATTTCTTCTAACATAATTTGCATGTGTATTCAAAATAAGCAAACCATCCATAGTCTAACAAGACAACTTTCATTTACTTAGAAGTATTACAAAGTACTTACAGTTTCAAAAATAAAGTCTTAACGTAAAACCCAACTTTCTAAAAAAGTGCCCTATTAAAAATAGCCTCAGAAGGTGTATTTATATATAATTTTTTGATGAATTTGTTGCTCATTTATGATATTTTTTACATTATATTTAAGTTCTTTTTTTTTTCAAGTGGGTGAATTGTGAAGCAATTTAGTTAATTGTCCCCTCATTTCATTTCCTTCCAAGAAAAAGAAAACATTAAAGATTAAAAAATTCGCTAGTTAAATATGTATTTCATTTAGTTGATGAAACAGATTCATGATAATGTTTTTTTACAATCTTATTTTTTAATAAAACATTCATTCAGCAATAAGAAAATATTAACTTAAAAAAGTAGTAGATAAATAAAAATGTAAAGCAAATGAATTTTGCAATTGTGGATATGAAGTCATTTTTTACACAAAACCAATGAAATTCTAATACATAAATTAAATGTAAAGTAAAAAGCCTGAAAATAAAAATATTAAATTGTTATCGTGTTCTAAAATATCAAAAAAATTTTACTATATTTTTATAAATTTTTTATAAAATTATAATGATATATTATAAACTACTTGATTAGTAAATTATTTATCATAGTACATCATAGCATACAGTAGAAGCACAATTTATGGCATATTTTACAATTTAATTATATTTTGCTAATTTCAAGATATATGCTTTTTAAGAATTCTTATTTCATTAACATCTGAGCACTTATTTGTGAAAAATACAGAAAACTATAAAATATTTTTGCTATTATAAAATATATTAAAATTTATAATGGATATATGTTTTTTTCCCTCTAATACTTCACTATATAACACCATTTGTTTACCTTTTGTGTATCAAAATAAACTAAAATTTAAATAAAACCTAAAATATCATTATTATTAATAAGAATTTAAAATACAGAGCCAGTTATCATTCTTAAATAACAACTTTAATTATAATTAATAAAATTTAGAAACAATACAATAAAATAATTACTATTTGTTATGTACAAATTCGAATTACATTTAGGCATATACAGTAAGCATTCTATATAAACAATTTTAGGACAGCTCTCTTATTTTACATTATCCTCAGAGCTATAAATATCGCGTGCAGATTTTTTACTCTCTATTTGAAGGTAAAGATATGGTAATGTAAATAAAAAAAAATAAAGGCATTGTGGAAGCTTAAATCTAGTTTAAGAACATAAACCAACAAGTTGTATAGATTATTAAATCAAATTTTGCAATTAAATATATATTACTAACAATAACAAAGCAATTTCATTCAAACTTTATTATATATATATATATATATATATATATATATATATATATATATATATATATATATATATATATATATATATATGTATATATTGAAAAAATCATCCAAACATATAACTTGACTCAAGAAAAATTAAAATCCTAGTATGACATCTTGAGCATATTATTAGTACACTCATTATCTTGCTCACAATTTTAGCTATCAACTATAACTTCTTCTGCAACGATATTAAGTCAATAAAACAACCAGAACACATTAAGAAGGCTTTCAAGATATCATTAAAAACTGTAATCTCTTATGCAAATTTGTCTCATGTGAAAAATCAATACATTCTCGAATGATTTCATTTCTTGCCAAACGCATAATTACCCAAGAAAAGTTGTCTTTTCTAAATTTTATGGTCATCGATTAATTTTAACTTCATTGTGTATCATAAGTTAATGATGGCTCTTCCATTACTAAGAAACCAAAGAGGTTTTAGACCGTTAGCGTTTTCTATTACCTAGCTATTAATTCTACGTTCAGCATTTATGTTCATTAAGTGTTGTTATAGTTTTTAAGAGCTCAGTAAAGGGAGTTAGTATTTTTTTATATTAACAACTTGCTTTTCTCAAGATGAAAGAAAAGTTATTATTACCCGCTCAGAATAAGCAATGAGGGTCTGGTATGTAATAATTATTTATAACTTGGGAAATATCAGTAAATAAATTTAATGAAATGATGCATATGTGTACATCAAAAAACAGAATTTACTAAGCTGTTAATCAGATGTCGCCACTAATACCCCCAAATTTGATGGAGTGTTCAATTATTTATGAGACACTCACTTTACATAAGTATACAAAGCACTTAACTGAAAAGATATAAATTAATTATGAGAGTATATAATAAAGTACTTACTCAATTTTGAAAACGAATTTTACTTATAATTCTTTTAAAAGGTGTCATTTGCATATTACTAATTAGTTAGATGTTTGTTGTAAGTAATAAAATTACTTTTAAAATGCGTGATTTTATAATATAATAAAAATTAATTAATTTTTAATGTTATATAATGTAATTTTATTATTCCTTAGTAATAAGAAATTTGCTATAAAAATAGTTCAACATGGTTAACAACATAGAATTCTTTGTTAATTTAAATAAAATTTCGGAATTATATGAAAAACATTTATTTATTAATATTGTTTTTCATGTCAAGCAAATCAAGTTTTTAAATCAACATTGTTCAACAATTTTATTGAATGATTTTTCATAAAATATACCTTATTAATTGCACAAAATAATAGCTGAGAAAGAAATATACTTTGAAGCCAATATAGAAGCAAAATGCGAATGAGTATGTTCCATCAATTATTGAATCATTTACTCATATACATTTTAAAACATTAACTTGATGAGGTAGAGATACAGTCTAACATTTTTGACGTATTTTTGAATTTTTTGATCATTAAAAATTATAGCCAAGCATAACGGATTTAATTAGTGGTATTTTCTTTCTAAGTACCTAAATTGAATCTGATACATTTATAAAAAATTAATAGCAAAATTATAAAAAATATCAAGATATTCTTTAAAAAAATAAAATTTATTATAATTATTTGAGCTACATTTTTTTAACATGCGTCAATAAAACAAAGCGTTCTAAATTGTCCCGCAATGATACCTAAGATAAAGTTGCCAAATTAAAACGTTGCATAGTTTAATAGCCTCCGATTTGGTATGTAAAAATCAAAGTTACCTTAAAATGATAAAATTAACCAAAAAATTTTCAAATTCAATAATAATCTAAAATTATTATAAAATATGAGCCTTTGATCATTCCAATAACCAAAATAACGGAATAATAATGTTTATAAACTATTATGACTTTCAGTTTGCTAACAATTTAAGTATAATTTATAATACATTGTTAATCTGAAAATTTAATACAATGAAAAAAAATATTTTTCGATAAGAATCATGACAAATATTTTTGATTAAAAAAGTTTCAAAAGTGCAGGTATAATATATCTTATCTGTAAGACACAAGGCTCGAAGAAAATAATTGTGTTATTAAAAAAAAAAAAAACATTATTATCTTAAGATTGTGTTCTGAAGTGAGCTTCGAGCACTCTATGATGTATAGGTCACGTTAATGGTTAGACATGAAGCATTTTCTCTTAACATTAAATCTACTATCTTTACACATACGCGAACGGAAATAATAATCAACACAGATATAGTTGACATTGTAATGAATACCAATAAATAGACACTGATGTTTGCCATATTGTAGTAGCTTATTCATTTGCTTTTCTACACATTATTGAGGTCTCAAAAATACAATAGATAATTATTAAAATTTTCGGTACATTTTCCCTTCGAGGTTTTTATTTTTTCCCCACAAATTACGTCATTGAAGTTTGTAAATTTTAGTATATTTTTTTTTCAAAAAAATAAATCAGAATCTTTTACTAATATATTCTTTATAACAAAAAAAGATAAAATTTTTATTTATAATTTATATAGGTCCAAACTGCATCATCAAACGAATTTTTTTTTGCAGATACGGAGTGAACTTAAGTGCAAATTTTTTGCAAAACATTTTCAAGTTCTTACTTGATAGTTTAAGCTATTTAAAAATGTTATAATTTACATTAATTTATGTAATTTTTTAACTTTATGTGTTTATTAAGAGGAAAATATACATTTCATTCGTCTCGTTCTATAGTCTGCTCCTTACCAACAGAATTGAAATAGCAATTTCTTTTTATTTGGATGCAGCGATAAACTATATTAAACAAAGTCAAGTTTCTGTGTGAAATAATAAGTTTTGCTTTAAAAGTATATCATATGTTATCGTTTAGGCTAACTTAAATAATTTAATAAAGTTGCTAAATTCATAGTTTTATCTATTATCTAAAAAAACAATGCAGCAAAATGTAAAGCAGTAAATTCTCTCTTTTCTCTCCCTCTCTCTCACCATTTCATACAATTTCTTCAATATTGCTTCATGTATTCATTGTAAATACAAAAATATTTTTCTTTTCTTTTTTTTAACAACTAACTACGTTAAAATTGAAAACGAGCGTCATGGTTCAGAAATAGATTCACAACACATTTACCCAGAAAATTGCATTTTAATCTTTTTTTTTTTTAGTTTCCTTACATTGACAAATTCTCTACGAATTTATTTCCCACTTTCCTAGTGTCCAAAATGACTTTTCCTTTCCAAGTTTGATTTCAAAATAAGCAAGATAGAGTATACTCTTACAGATCTTAATGTTTTTTTGATATCTTTAAAAAAGCATATTGAACATAAATATATAAAATACACTCTGAAAACCTTTAGGCTATTTTTTGCGAAGAATTCAAATATTGCACTATGAAGTGAACAAAATATGAAGGAATAAAATAACAACAAATGTTTTCTTAAATATTGTTTTGTATAAAATTTAAAGATTTTTCTTTTTTTTTTTTTTTTTTGAAATATTGCTTAGTATTAGAAGTAAATTAAATTCGCTTCCAAAAGAATTTATTTCTTAAAAATTCATACTACAGAATTTCTGCAAAAACAGAATGTATAACAGAAATAAATTAGTATGAATATAGCAGGAACTTCCTAATTAATCCTATTATTGACTAAATTTAGTAACTAATTAATGAACTAGCATAAATTTATTTTTCATATAACTTGGTTAATTTCCAACATTCAGCACGATATAAGAATACAGATTTAGCTGTTGCAATTCACTTTTCTATTTATAATTGGCTTTTAATATTTTTTGCCCTGCAAATTTTATGTAGAGTTCTACAAGCATATGGTGTGCCGTCTTTAATATTGATTTAATGTCATCATTTGTACCACTTTCTATGTACAGGATTGAATTCAAGTATTTAAAAGAGTTCATTAACCCCTTTTTCTGCTATTTATATAAATTGGATTTGGATAAACGCTATTGACTTTCAAGATTTTTGTTTTAGTTTTACTTATAATAATGTTTAGTTTCATAACATTTTCTTCGAGTCTAATTGCATTTCTTTGCTTGTGTTTAAGTCCAGAGAACATCAATAAAGTGTCGGCAGAAAAGTCTTGAAACTCCAGAACGCTGTCCAATTCTCATCTGATACCTAGATGTTGGTTCCTTAATGTTGTTTTCATGATCCCTTCAATGTCAACATTAATTTGCATTACTGATTGTTTGTATTCCTACCTAATACCAGTTTGAATGTCAAAGCAGCAAGTTATGCATTCTTTAAAGATGATATGTCATTTGCTTCCTTTATATAACTTAATTTTTTTTTTTTTTATTTTTCATTATCACTTTCAGTTAATATTAGCAAATGCCTTCGTAAAATATATGAATATAAAATAAATTGTGATTAGTTAAATAATTTAATAAATATTTGGGGGGAAGGGAAATAGTTAAGAAAATGGCTGGAAAAGATTTTTGCAAGGTACTGAAAGCAGACTAACTCCTATCCAATTATTGCTGCTAGTTGAATTGCCGTTCTTAAATTGAGTTTTCTTCCAAGAATACGGTTTCATTTCTCCCATCAAATATTGATTAAGTATATTATATATAGCTGTAGTGAGCTTTCTCAATACCGGAATTGAGCAATTCTTCTGTCATGTCGTTTCACCAGTTTTTCCTTTCTTTGCCATTTAAGTTAAACCCTGAATTCTTGTTTTATGATTTCTTCCACATTAACATTCAATTCTTTGACTTCTTTGAAAGGAGACTCAGTATCTGTATTTATTAAACTCTGCTTGATATACAGACTTTCTATGAAATGAATTTTCCTTTTTTATTCCTTTTTCGGCAGTTAATTATTTGTCATTTTAATCTCTTACCACACATAATTCTTTTTACTTTGTTCTACCCGTTAGACTTTCATTTTTATAAACTTCTTCATGATAACTGGAATAATTCGGTGAAGTTTTATTTGATAACTGTTTGTCTTATCCTTTCTTGCAGACGTTTTCACATCTTTTGGGTGTTTCATCATATTGTAACTGCATCTGTGCTCTTACCGTGGCTAATTTAAAATAATTTACTTTATTTTTGACTTTCGTTCTCTGGTTGATTTTCTCAATGTTGCAATCGTGATAACAAATACATTTAGTAATATATTACTAATCAAATGATTTATTAAACCAATTTTTTATAAAATTGCCAATCGTATCTTTAGCAAAATTAGTAACTTACTACAAATCAGTTACGATATGTTTGACAAAATGGATATTCATTTTATATAATATATTACTAATTAATATATTACTAATCAAATGATTTATTAAACCCATTTCTTATAAAATTGCCAATCATATCTTTCACAAAATTAGTAATTTACTACAAATCAGTTACGATATTTTTGACAAAAATGGATACTCATTTTATTAATTGCTAGAAACATTTTTGTATGCTTTGGAAAATCAATAATATAAAAGATATAAATTTGATATTGAATATGACATATATATATGGGTATTCTTGAGAAACGCTTTACACAATAATTTAAATTTTGTATTTCAAAAATAAATCAATAGTAAGTACTATTGATATTCGATTACATTCAGTAGCAATTAATGATTTATTGTCACGTTCTCCAGTGATTTTTTAAGGGACAAATATAATTAAGTTGCCAGATTTAAGTTAATATTTTGATGTTGGAATCAAATATACATATTTTTTAGGAAATATTCAAATGATGAATTTGCTTTAATGTTTTCTTGAGGGGAATAAAATCAAGACACGTATTACATAATACATTTTTTGTTCCAGAATATCTGAAACAGTAAATGTGCTTAAGTTATTGATAATGTAAAAACTTTTTTCTTGCTTTTTTTCATTAATTAATTCATAATTTAAATTATATGGTAATATTCTTCAAATAAATTTTTTTAATGTTATTATTTAGAAGTGCTGTCTTTAATTGTAAGTAAGTTGAAATTTTTTGAGTAATAAGATATTTAAATAAAAATAAGCATTTTAAATATATAAGTATAGATCTTATGTGATTAAGAATTGTTATAATTGTCAATTGGAATTTGAATTCCTTGTGGTGGTGGTAGAGGTTACAAATAATATTAAATTTCGTTTTTTACTTGATTTAAGATGTTTCAGTGGGTATTTTCTAAATCTATTCTAGCATATATCGTTTCATTTATAGGAATTTATGTAAATATGGTATATAAATTATGAAGATAGATATAATAAGGATACTATGAATAACAAACTTTTACATTTAATCTTAAATTATTATTGTTTTTTCTAATGACGAACACTGTGTAACTAATTCTTTGCCGCAACAAGGCTGGAAACAGCTATTCATTTATCGTAACTCGGCGGGCACTTGTGAGCCATGTCACGGAGGTGAGTAGCACAACTCACGTCATTTCCCAATAAACCCGCTTAAAGTGTGGTCCACATTCATTCATCTTCATATCAGCAGAAAGAAACTAGGAAAAAAAAACACACACACAGAGGGAGAGAGAAAAAAGAACATTTAGCAAGCAATAACCGGAATTCAAATTATAACATTCTTATTGATATTTTTATACAAATAATATTTCTGTGTGATTACTAACAAAAAATTGGATTACCTAATATTTTCAGTTGTCTATTCCTGACTATTATTCTCACTAGACATTAGGATTGTTTTCCCCTGGATCCGGTAAGAAACCTTAATACAAAGAAATGGTATAACATTGGAAAGTTCCTAAATTTTTGAATTCTTACATTATTATGGTTCGTGTAATGTCAAAATTACAATATGATTGATAAATATCAACTTCCTTGTTTGGCAACTCATGGATGGTAATAAGTTTAGTTTTATACATGGTTCTGTTCTTGGATTTACTATTATGAGTTTCAACAGTTCACTCAATGAGGTTGAATTCTTAAATTTTGAATGGTCTTACAATGTACATTTAATACAAGTTTACAATTGGATACCTCTTTATTTTTTGGCAACAAGATGTGACTAACAAGATGACCACTGTCACTAAGCAAAATATAAGCTAAGATAATGTTAACAGGGTTACCAGAAATTTATTTTTATTGCCACGATTTATCGCCGTATATTTAATGCAGCCAAGAAATTTTTAACAATTTTACACTGAACTCTCATTATTTTACTTTTCAAAATATCCAGGTACATATAAAGTAACGTATTTTTTATATTTTTATAGGCATTAAGATTTAAACAAAGTTAATTTAATTTAAAAAATTAAATTAAATTATGAAGCTTTTGGTGAAAATTTAGATTGCAGATAAAAACAAGAGAAAGTTAAAATTTACCTCACTAATTTTGTGAAAACATTCACATTAGCTTTGGTTTTTACATAATTTTACCCTCAATCTCTCGTCTCACAAACACTAGGTACTTTACTTAAGGAATGAATTCTGCTAAAGATTAACTGCTTAATTTTCTTTACCTCGAAATAGAAATGAACTCAAACAGTTTGAATAGAAACTTTGGTTGTAGCCAACTTTTGCAAAAGAATCCAATTAGCCTATGCTGAAGCGGGTATATTAATCTATATTTGAAAAGGTTTTTTCCCCTTTCTTTTTTATTCAAATTTATAGCTTTGGAGTAATTTTTTTCTATCTTTTCCGTAGCTTAAATTTTGGGCTTCATCCAACTGGATCGAATTTAAAACAATTTAGTTAATTGCATCGTTATTTCATTCCACTTCATGTGAAAGAAAATTCTTAAAGAGGAAAAAGATAACTTTGCTTGAATAGATTTTACTAAGTTAATGAAATTTCCTGAGAGGGAGTCGCGCAATCTACACTTTTCTTAATTTTGAAAAAGTTTATCTCAAATTGATGAGCAGAATAAGATATTTATTTAAAATCCTAAAAAAAATATACACGTATCTTGAAAAAATATTGCTTTGCATTTTATTTCTTCAAATAACTGCATATTATGAAATAGGAAATAATTAAATATAATTTACAGACTCTAAATAAAAAACATTAGTGTTTTTTTAAACTTTTGCGTTGAATAATATCACTCTTTCGAAAAAATAAACAAGATTCTATAAATTAGCTTGAATATTAACATTAAAATTAATTTATTATTAAAAATAATTTAAGAATTAACTACATGGTATCATTTTGAGGCTGTCTCAATTATTTTATCAATAAAAACTATTTTTTTTACTTGTAATGTTTAGACTGATAGTTTTACTAGAGTTAAATTAAAGCTTAAAATTTTTTCACTTACGATTTATTCTTAAACTATCTTGTACATAGTTTCAATAAAATTAATAATCATATCTGATTTGAATGTTTTTCAAAGTTATACTTTATTTTCAGTCATATTTAAATATGATATAGTAATTTAGTTAATGTCTATCATGAATACATAATTTCTATAAATTACCCGTAAGAGACTTTAAATATATATTCACAAATGAAACTTACTAAAAAATAACATTTTGCATTATCTTATTTTTGACTATCATGCATTATCTTATATAATATATAATATATATAACGCAAATTAATAAAATGGTTTAAGTACACAATAACCAAGCAAACATGTTTAGAGTATGTGGTTCTTGTTTAAAAAAATACAAGTAAAAAATATTCAGTTAAAAAAATTCAGGATAAGTCTAAAACTCTTACAGGTAGACAATTTAAATTATTAGTTTTATTAAAATGTCTCTTAAATTCACAAAAATATTGTTGTACATAAATTAGATCTTCATAAATCAATTAACAAGTGAAAAAAAAATAGTTCATTACTTGACTTAAGAAATTATCATTATTTTCAAAAGTATATGAAAACATTAGTTTTAATAAAGAAACAAAAGGTATTATTAATTTAGAAAACAGGAAAAAAAGTGTTACAAGGATTACAATACTGCAAATAGGTTCATCATATACCTGCAGGGTAGTACACAAAAATTCATCTTTCCAGTTTCGCCCTATAAAATAGTAATAGAAAAATGAGATATTAAACTACAAAGGGTAATGGACAAGGCTAATACGCAATAACATCCTCTACTGTGAATAAGACTAAGAGTTTTGTTGTTTCTCTTGATACAATATATAATTTTTTTCAATATGTTTCATAATGTAGACAAATATTTAATATCAAAATCAAAGTGTTCTGATATTTTTATTAATAGCACGAGAAAATTTGGCCCAAAATATGAAGAAACAAAGTTTATCCTCATATTCCTTCTAGGAAAGAGAAATAAGTAGATTATTAAATAAATTTTGCATAAACATTTAAACATTTTTGCAATACATTATGTACATTATTGAAGAATTTGAAAAAGATATAAATTATTTTGATAGTTTACTTTATACATACATACATACATACATACATACATACATACATACATATATATATATATATATATATATATATATATATATATATATATATATATATATATATATATATATATATATATTACATTTGGGAATTTCATATCCTTCTCTTGTACAACTCAAACAAACCTTTTCAAGGTATACTGATTGAAATAAAATTACAATATCAAGAAAATAACTTTTGTCTTTAACATTACAAGAATAATTATTGTGTTTTTTTAATCCGATATTATTATTTTATATTCACTTTGAAAATGAAAAGCTCAAAATAACATTTGTCAAGTTTTATTTTTTGATTATAATAATTTTTTATGAAACAATTCTGTGTTCGCTTTTTTAAACTGATATTCTTTTACTTTCTTAACCATTAATCATTGAAAAAGCAGTTCTAATGCATGTTGTTAATTTATTTTGCAATAGAGACTGTTAAAACTTACAGTAACTCTTGATTTTACAATTATAATTTGTTTAACAAAGTTTATTAGTATGAGTACTTTAATGTCTTAGTAATTTATACACTCAATTTATAATATTTTGCAGCATTTCTTTTACGAATTAAATTTATTAATGGTAATATTTGTTTTATTAGCTTGTATCACCATTATTTTGGCAATATAAATAACCTATTTCAAATTACTCATTCTATAAATTGCTATTCATTAAGTAATATGAAAACATATTTATAAAAGTACAAATTAAACAATCAATACGTAAATTTTGGTTTACACTAAAATATGAGTGTTTTTATTAATCATTGGATGAAGAATAAAAAACTTCACAATGAGAGGAAATAAAGATTTGAAGAAAAAAATCTGCTATTTAATTAAGCACCACTTTAAAAGATCTTGAAGAGTTGTAAACGAAAAGTGAAAATTGAGTGTTGAAATTAATGACATTTAAACTGGGAAAATGAAGAGTAAGTAGAGCCATACAAGTGTGTGTAATTTATTTAAATCTAAATAACGAAATGAAATATGCTTATTAAAAAACTTGTTTTCTAATTATATTAAAAGCATTTATTTTATTTTTGAAAGAATTTGTTTTATTTATATATAGCCAGTTTTATAAAGAACAATAATTTTTTTCAAGTAAGATTTAAAAATATGTAAGTAAAAACAGCTCCTCGATGAGGCTGATGAAAAAATCATTACTAAATATATTTTGTGTAAATTTTCAATTAAAAATGTGTGTTTTATGTGATAGTTATTTTTCTAAATAGTGCTTGAGATCAAACATTATCTTTTTTTTTTACAGATTAGTTTGAATTTATGAACATGATTCTCAATAATATCAAATTAATTTTTCTATGTATTTTTATATTAAACTGAAGACTCTGTTTTCAAAAAAAACAATTAAGTTCGAACAATATATATTTAATTAAGAAATTAATAAATTTAGAGGAGCTTATGTTCGTACAATTATAAATGTAAAAAAAAAAAAAAATCAAGTTTAAGACAGAAAATTTGAAATATAAACCTTTAAATGTTTATAAAAATGTTGGTTTTATTTTCAATAATATACATAAAATATATTATAACATTGGTAAATCGTATATCAATTGGCTGATAAATAAATTTCACTTCTAGAAATTGACTTATTTAACACAAATGACTCAAAAATTTATTACTTAAAAATTCATGGATTAAGTTTTTTTGAATAAAAATGTGATATTTTTAAGAAAAATATTTTTCATTTGGAAATAAGTAGACACTTTTTACACAAAAACATATAATAAAATTTTAGACAAATATCATTCAGCAGTTACCAAGGGTGCAATGGTTTGGAGAAATTTACTGCCCCTTTAAATCAATGCCAACATAAAAAAGTAGATCTACTGGTGCTGCCATCTATCGGAGGATTTGAAAAGAAAAATTGTACGCTCACCTTTATGGTGCTCTAATAAAGCAAAAAAAATTCTCCCAATTGATTTAATATTCGCATATCCAAGGCATAGTGAGCTTGGCTTGTCCAAGTGTCATTAGTAACAACAACAACAACAGACAAATATCCATTTAGGTATAAATGTTCCTGAAATCAAAATAATATGCTCGCTAAAGTTGTTCAAAGAGACATTTTGCGCAATTTCCTGTCATCAATGCAATTAAGACAAGAGGTCATTTAAGATGAATTATCAGACATTTCATTACACTTTTCAGCAACTACATTGTAAAATTTCATTTATAAAAAGAAATTTATTATTAGATATTTTACTTTATTTGATACTATAAGTGCTTATTCATTACTTGCATGTTTTAACAAAGATTATAATATTAATTTGTTTTATTAGTTTAACTAAACACCATGTCTGGAATATTCAATCTAGTCTTTTTAATATAGGATAGCATATCTATCACGTTATAACATTGTACTTAATCTATCAAACTCTTCTGACATTTTAAGAAAAAAATTCATTTGTGTCAAAAAGTATTATTCGCATATGACAGAGAATTTTAAATTCTTTTACATTGAAAAAAGAGAAGAAATATTTTTCTTTCTGGGATATAAAGATAAAACATTAGATTCGTATTACGCAAAGTTTAATTTCAAAATGCTTAATTTTCATATAATTGTGATAAGCAGAAATAAATCATTCACTTCATTAACTACTTTAGATTTCCAAATATATGTATTTTCTTTTAATACAGTGAAAACAAAGATTTCTTGGTTCGATAATTCAGCCAAACATCCCAACTTATAATTACAATAGTAATTTTCCTTTCTGATAAATAATTTTTTCAAGACAACTATATCTTATCTCATTCTATACAGCATTTATATATTATAGAATTTTAAGAATATTGTAGAATTTTAATTTTTATTTTAAATTATTTTCGTATTTGTAACCATTTTCTTAGGTATATAATTCTGAAAAGTATTATGTTGTCAACAAAGTTGGTGAATTATTATAAATATAAAATATTCGTCTTACCAATGTGAGCCATACTAAATTCGTGTTATTTTCAATAAAATAAAATTGTATGTCTTTTATATAAATAATAATATTTTTACATACGTTTAAACTTCGATTCTTATACCTTTTTTTTCCTCTAAAAATGATTCACGTAATTAAAATATCTCACTACACTCTTTTAACATCTTACACTTATAAACACCGTACTCTTCCAAAATATTTCAATATCTTACGGATATTTTTATTCTGTTAACTCTGCTGTCTTGTTGAGAAAATATATTAAAAAATTAGCATCTGTTGTTTATATTTTTCCTGAAGAATTAATAATAATAAATAATATAATATATATATATATAATGTGAGTGATAATAATATAATAATAATAATAATAAATAATAATATATATATATATATATATATATATATATATATATATATATATATATATATATATATATATATATATATATATATATATATATATATATATATATATATGAACTATAAATATTAAAATAATCAATAGTTTACAAGAAGTTTATAGTGAAAAAATACAGAAAAGCCAATTGCCGATTCTCACATGTTAACTCACATCTACCAATATACTAAGCCAAAACTATAAAAATAGCTACCATTTCTTGACTAAAGAAAATGTTGTTTGAATGGTTTTAAAAGTTTGAGAAGGAGAGAAAATTGGACAGTAGAAATAAGACATTTGGGAAAGTGTATTGTTCCTCAGTGGATGCCTTTCAAACGATTCTTTTCAACAAAGGCTAAATTTTTAGTATTTTTCTTAAGAAATGTGTATTTTTTTATTTTATCAATTGATCTCAAAATGATTCGAAAAAAATTCTAAGAGAAGTTAAAATATAAATACTAAAAATGGATAAATAAAGATGACATTTCCAGGGAAATTATCACATGAAAATAATTTCTTAGTATGAGGAAAAACTAAAATGAATCCCCTTCTATAACAACGTACTCTAATAACGAGATTTCATATTACGCTATTTCACGTCCTTCGTAAAACACTTGTTTTTCCTACATATTATGCGGGGATAAAAATTATTTACAAAAGAGAGCAATTTACAACCCCACAGTAAATGCCAATTACGTTAAAGTGTGATAAAAATTTGTTGGCATAGTTTACAGTTGCTATTTTTTATTTATAAAAAAAATCATGCATAAGTTAGTTTATCCAGTCTAATTAATGCAAATACTTAAGGATGCATTTGCAAAACAGGATAAATAATTAATGTGCTTTATAATATTTTTAGACATTCTTCAGGAATCATTCATATTTTACAATAAAAATTTTTACCAAAATTTAAATTAAAAGTAAATTAATTTATTATTATAAATCAGTGCAATTGTGAGTAATATTAATTAGATTACATTTGTTATTCAAAATAATTATAATTAAATAAGCATCATAACATAAGAAAACTGTTTATAAAAACGATTGCAATTTTTAAAAATTTAAAATTAGTACTAAGTTAAATCTTTGTGAATATTTATTTGACAAATATTATTAATATAATAAATTATTTAAGGACAAGGTAATTAAAATGTTTTTCCTTTTCCTTATTATAAAATATTATTGAATATATTTATTTTTAAATGATTTTTTTAAATGAAAATTTCGAAAAAAAAAGTACTTATTTTTCATTAATATGATTGACATCGTTCATAGTATTTTATTAGCCCTGATGAAAATTTATTGATTTTATCAAATATAAGAGGTAAGTTTAGGCACCAATAAATGAGATCAAAATTTTTACAAAATTGCAAAATCATGAGAATCATTATTTTCATTACATAAATCAAATTATATCCTACTAGTTTACGTTACTAATAAAACATTTTAAAAAGGACTAAATGATTTTATTTTGCTTGATATATAATGAATTTCTCAATTAAAAATGATAGTTTATATAACATTCTAAGTTGCTAAAGAGAAGACATCATTAGTTAGGTATAAAATAATGGTATTATAATTTATTTCATCACCTTTGTATAATAGATGCAGTGTTTTTCTGTGGGGTTTAACATTTTCTGTACAAAAATAATGAATTGTGTATTTTTAAAAATGAAATTTATTGACAAAACATAAAATAGTGCATAATTTTTACAGAAGCATCATGTAAAATTCTCATGAGCTTAATAAGTTATAACTGAATGTCTTTCAAATTATGCACCATTTTATAAAGTAATCATTTAATGGTTAAAAGATATTTGCGTTACAAATAAGAACAATTTGTTGTTATATGACATTTATATAATGCTTTATGATAGCTTTACTTATCTTATTAAAATCACATTCTAGACATTTTCTTTTCAATTTATTTTTTCTTAAAAAAGAAGAACTACTACTTTATTCAGCATAAAACTGATACCAACCATTGTCAATTCATCATTTGAGGAATTCATGTATTGATCTTATAAGGAAAACGTTAATCGATATATTCTTTTGTTTAATAAACTGAGGTTTTCATTAATTTATTTTTCCGTTGGACTATTAGATTAATAATTTATTTATTAATAAAATTTAAGGAAATGAATTAGTCCCACAGTATAGTAATTTAAAAATATAATAGGAAGATAGTTTCCGATTAAAAATCACCAACTTAAACAAAACCAAAAGTACAAAAAGACTTTCTTGAATAAACAATAGTTCATGGAACCCACACAATCGTTCATGGAGGGAGCGCCACCTGCTAACTTTGACCTATCGAGCAAAGAGTAAAGACAGCTCCACCAGCTGATGAGAAAATTATTGGTCTCCGATTCTTATTATGGACGGTCCGGAATCATTCCTTTTCCGGGACATATTTCACGCCCAACTGGGCTCCTTTCCGTGGGCTGACCTAGATTACACCATCAGAGTTATGGACAATGATATATTTATTTCCGAGAATTAGATCTGTCAGTTGAGATAAAATCAGATCATCTAATACTTCAGACATACCATTACGATCTGGATTAACTTGATTACAGACCAATTTATTATTCAGAATTTCTGATTTAATTAATAAATGTAAAGTTTATTTCTTCTGTGAACAACATCAAAGGCTTGATCGCAATTTCTGTTATTTAAGATTATTCATAATTTGGTATAATTTAGTAGTATTTTATTTACTGTTTCCAAATTCTAGTCAGCGAATTACATACAAAAATCACTTGCAATTATTATCATGTACTCTATTCAGAGGACTACTTCAAAGCGTTATATATTTCATGACGATCATATGTTAATTAGTATATTACAATATATAATCAAATCATATTTATAACCCATAAAGATTATCTAGAAATTAAATATGTTTTAGGAAAAGCAGGATGAAAATAAATATGTAAGTTCCTATAATTATATGTTACTGAAGAAATGATTGTACAATCATTTTGCATTGTTATTTAATACTCAGTTACAGAGATACAATCCTTATTTAATTGTAACTTATGTGAAATATTTAACTTAATTTTGTCTACAAAACTAACTGGTAAGAAGTAAACTGCCTTAAAAGTTTTTAATAACTTTTTTTTTATAAAAATTTAATAAATGTTTGTTATGTAGTAAAAATTTATGGTGAATAAATAGAAAAGTCTAATTACTTAAGATTAAAATATGTTCTCAATCATGTAAATACATGTATTCATGTTTAAGCTTTCTTAGAGAAAAAAGTATTTTTATATACCAATATTACTTTTTTTAAGGAAATAACGTTTGACTTCATCTTTATTTTTATTCATATGGTATAGGATTTCTATAACTTATATATTAACACAGTGGAAATTATCTCGCATTTAAAAACATGACTTTATTAGTTTCAGTTTTCTAATTTTATTTTATTACAATAATTTTTTGAAAATATATTTACATCATAAGATCTTATAGTTCACTAATATGTTAAACCCTTACACTTTCATTAGAAACATATATTTTCTGACTGAATTTTAATTATATATATATATGGTAGTGTAATTTATTGGTTCCTTATTGTTATAACCTCAAATGTAACATAAATTATTAAACTTATTATTATTGATATTTTTATTATTACTGTTATTTATTATTAAGTATTTTAATAAACTAAATAGCTATAAATTTATATTTCCCTAATACTTAACTTCATCATGGAAGAATGAATAAAACATTATCATTATAAGTAAATTATTATAACAGAAAATTCTTCTCTCACTTAAGATAAAATTGTTTTAGACTTTTATTTTTATAGATAATAAATGAGTTAATAAGGTAAATCTTTTGTTTAACTGACGACATAAAACAAAGATGTATTTATGTGATAGCTAGTAAATCATATTTTTAAAAAAGGTTAACTTCAACGGCACCTGTTACCGTGTTAACTTAATAACTTTCGTTACAGCTTGTACCATTCGCAGAAAAATATGTATAAGATATCAATGACGTCAGATATTTTTCTTAGGCTTCTCTATATTTTAATGAAAAAACGGAAAGCATTATCGAAGATGATCTTCAACAAGAGTATTAAAGATCTGAGAATAGTTTTACCATTTATATATATATATATAAAGATTACATTTAATTAGCTTTATAAGGAAGAAAATAGGGGTTATTTTCTACTCAAAGTTAATTGCTAATTGTAAATTTTGAGGAAAGTTTTACGGATGATTTAAAGTTGAATTTAAATTGTTTTTTTAAATATGTTTTAATTATTTAAAATCATTGCCTTTAGTTACTAATTTTTTACAATTATTAATGTAATTTTATTTTCGATGCATTCAATGATTTGACATGTAAAAATGGTATTATATGTTTTGTAAAACACATTTAAGTTTGTTTGATTTAAATTCTGTAAAATACCAGATATTTTTCCTTATGCGCAAACAGGTGACATATAATCGGTATCTTTCATGAATGAAAAAGAAAATTGTGTTAAAAATATTCAATAATAATAATGAAAAATTATTTTAATATATTTAAATAATTCTGCAGAATAAATGTTAATAATTTAAAAGTTCATTGATGTAATTAACAGTAATTTTAATATAATATTACATCAAAATTATTCCTTAATTTTTTGCAAGTAAATAATACTTTTACAAGTAATACTTTTTCTAAGTAGTACTTATTAATACTTCTTCTAAGTAGTACATTTTACAAATCATTTTTTAAATTATAATTCAGAAAATTTGCTATTATATTTTATTACAAAACTACTTTAATTTTATATGATGGTTAATAATTTTGCTGCAAAAATAATTGAAACTTTAACTTATAGTGTTTATAGTATTTATTTAAATAACACTTATTATATGAGCTAGGAAAGGAAAAATATATCTAAATAAAAATCTATTTGATAAAGACATAGTTGGCCATGTCTTTCATCAAGTAGACATTGTGTTCTTAAAAGACTTGATAAGGTGTATTTTAAGCCTAATCTTATAATATTTAATAATTGAAGTTTCTATACTTGTTATATAGCAAATTTAAATAATCATTGGTAAAAATTCATTTATTCGAGAGTTTATAATTTTGCCATTTTCTGCATTGTTTTGCTACTACTACTCTTTAATTTTTTCAATATTTTTGCCAGAATGAATACGTAAATCTAAAAAGCAGGAAATAATAAAAATTAAGTAACTAAATTATGTTTAAATTTGCTTTAATTATTAACTAGATTTGACTTTTAAAGTTTGAGCCTTTAATATAAACTAAAAATTGAGATAATGATATTGAGAAAAATTCTCGAAAGTTTCAAAGAAATGAAACAAATATTACAGAGCATATTTAGATCAAAATGTAATCATTTAATGTAATGACTTTTATATTTTACTATAAAAATAATTTATTCAAGTCAAGTCATAATACAGTGCAAACCTAATAAAAAACAATGGTTATAAAACTTATTTTTATAAAAAAATATTTCCCGAAAATAATTTTGTGCTCTACATATATATTAATTGCTTACTCAAGTTTTATAAAAGATCACAATTCTGCGATAAATTTTTAAACAACTTAAACTGGTGTAAGATATTTAAATATCATAGCCTTCTATAAGAACATTTAATTACAGTGAGTCGTATTCATGTGTCGCCTTCTGGAAGGACATCTAATTGCAGTGAGTCGTATTCATGTGTCGCCTTCTGGAAGGACATCTAATTGCAGTGAGTCGTATTCATGTGTCGCCTTCTGGAAGGACATCTAATTTCAGTGAGTCGTATTCATGTGTCGCCTTCTGGCAGGACATCTAATTGCAGTGAGTCGTATTCATGTGTCATTTAAGAGAAAACCTGGAAAACTTCAAAGCACTTTGCTCATATTACGTGAATATAGAGAATAAAAGAGAAGTGTCAGTATCAGTTGCATAATTATACCAGTGATAAAATTAGAGCCTTTAGAGAGAGAAAACCGCAGAAGGGTGTTGTATCATCTCAAGGCACTGATATAAATAACTTTGATTTTTGACAATGTATAAGTGTAATAGCCAATGATCTTGGCCAGAGAAGGCTAAAATACAATTCCATCTCCTTTAGAACCCAATAATAATTTTAATCGAACCAGGATCGTTTTGCTCTGAAAAAAATTGGCGTGCTATTAAGAAGATGTGTGTCATACTCTTCTTTAAGAATTATTATATTAATAATTTAAATTTTCATGGATGATGCATTTTCCGACTATCACAATCCATTGAAATATATTTTTACTTGCTGCTAAGTCTTCGAATTTAAAATGTAAATTTGGTGTCATAATTTCATTGCCATTAAAAATAATAATTGTTTTCATGATAATGTTAAGTTTATCAAAGTAATATAAAACATGGTTTTATAAAAATTATGGTACTTTTCATCCAAAAATTAATTATAAAATAGAGAAGCTTAAAACAGTAAATTAGAGTAGATTTTCGTAATTTCGAATTTTGAAGAGATATTTAATTATTAGAGAGTAAAATATAGTACAATGAAATTTAAAGCTGATATTGTGTAAACATAAATAGATAAATAACAATATGCTTCTCAAAGTTATATATATTTTTTTATAATAGATTTCCAATACTTCTCTTAAAGAAGAGCATACTATTACTTCTTTTCAATGCGTAGATATTATTCAGTGTCAGTTTAATTTGATGAATTTAAAAAATGTATTTTAATCTCCTAAACAAATTTCTTAAATACCATTAAACTGTTATAGCAAATATAAAATGTGATTATATCTTGTAAGCACTTCACATTTCGTTAATCACATTTATTCAGTGTTATTTAAGCAATAAGTCTAAAAAATAAGAATTGCGCTTTTATTATGATTAATAAATAAACACTATATTTCCTCTAGATAAATATTCCTGATAAATTGATGTAAAGTTAACAATAGTTTTCTCTGCTAATACCATAAACATTCATTTAAATGAAAAATGCCACAGAATAGCTAAATTCATATATTTTCGGAAGATAGGGAATATAACAATTCTGGCCAATAAGCAAGATTTTATTAAGCTGAGGAATTCATTTACATATGGATATGAAATAAAAGCATGTTATGTCTGTGTTTTCTAGGATGGTATGCACAATAGGAAATCAAATACAATTCAGAAGTCGACTATAACAAACGTCATCCCATTTTCAAATACAAGTTGGAATGTAAACAGAGGTTTTATATCACTAAACAACATTTAGACTTGAATAATTTAAAAAAAAAAATTAGATACCTGATAGAGTTTATTAATTTTCCCTTGAAATGTGCAAAATTTCTGTCATTCATTGCAAGTGTATAATATTGTAAGCAATATTAAATATTTCAACAACTTGCAGATACTGGCAGAGGACTCAATGCATTTGCAGTAGATAAAAACATTCGCTTAAGTTTGCATGAGAGGTAATATAATAGAAATAATAACAGAGATTATAAAGATTTTTATTGTATATAAATTAGAAAATATATATTGTTACAAAATGTGTAGATATTTTTTTGTATTCGTCTTCAGATATCACAAATATATCCGAGCTCGAATTCTGGGATAAAAATCAAGAGATATAGGCTTACGTTAAGAACGACTTATCCAGTGATTTGGCGGATTGGCGACTTGATAAAAATCTTGGCAATTACTTGGCGAGACTCTTGGCAATTTGGCGAGATTTAACGAGAAATGGATAGTTTTGGAAACTTCCACCACCTAAACTCTAGGGCCATTATTGAGCAAGATGGCCTGGGAGTTTCCAGAACCTTGGCGAAAGACCTAGACTTTCAAGCCAAGTAAGCTAAAAATATCACCGTTCCATAGATCGAGTGAGTTTTCTGAGTTTCCAGGAGCAGTGATAATCTAGTGGATACGAACTGCCTGTCTGAGGTTGTTGAAGACCTCTGTTTTGGGGGGCTGTTTACCGTTGAATTGATACTGTATAATTGTGATTCGTAACTGTTAGGTTTTTCTGGCATCTTGTAAAAAGTTCTACAAATAAAATTCCTGTGATTGTTCAGAGTTTATTTCATCGACTCTCAATCAACACAAACTCCGAAAATCGGTACAATATAGTCGTACATTAAATGTGTCTTTCACATTAGAATGAAAGTGCTTGCAACCACTAATTTGGAAACAATGGAAAATTATATTATTTATTCAAAATAATCAATCATTAAAACGTTAATAGGATTTCAATCATTCATTACAACGTTAATTATATCGATAAATGTCATCGGGAAATAATGAGTAGTTCCTCAAAATAACTGTTTTCAATTTAATAGAATTACATTCACACAATGTGTACAAAAAATAGAAACTAGTAAAGAAATATCTTGAGAAGAGAGGATAATTACTTTGTTTATATATTTGTCAAGATATTTTACTAGAAAATAAATATCTTGAGAAGAGAGGATAATTACTTTGTTATCTATGTATATCAATAATTAATACAAACTCATCTAGACTAATGAATATTCTTGCAATGTGCAAAATACTATCTCATTTCCATAGAAATTGACAGTTTCAATCAGGGTGGCTGAAAATGTTTTGAATTTTCTTCACTATCAAAATATGATGAAATTATAATATTTTTAATTTTTTAAATAATTGTTTAATTTATGCTTCAGAAAAATTCCATCAAATCCTCACATTTATTTTACAACAGTATCACCAATAATCAATAAAATGAAGGTTTATTAATTTTTTTATTATGTAATATGCTTTTGTTTTTCCTATACGCTGATGTATTAGATAAGCAATATGTATAACCTACAGAAAATAATTTAGTTATAGTAAAAAAATATGGGTATAAGTTTTTATTCAACTGAATTTTTTTGAACATATGAAACATAACACCTTTAGATGCATAAATAAAAAATTGCAACTTAATTATTTATCACTGTTGTTAGTGTACATTAGTATATATTTTATAACTGCATATATATATACATAGTATTTTAAAGCTGAATGTGTAAGCAAAAGTGTTAAATAACATGTGTTATATTACATTATTTTATTTGTTTAAATAAATATTACATATTTGTTTAAATAATGCATTATTATTTCGTGGAATAATTATGAAGAAATTTTATTAGTGAACTGAGTTTTTTTTATTGGGTATTGCACATAAATTGCTTTATTCTTGTCACATAATTTTTCCTAGCTTTTAATTTCCTTTTTCATTTAATTTCTTTCCGTTGGAATTTTTAATTTAAAACAGTAATAAATGTGAAATTTGTAGTTCCTTTTAACTACTGTTCATAATATTAATCGCTTTAATTATTTAATCGTTATCCGTGACTATTAATATGTATCTGATTTTTTTTCGACATCAATAACTTAAATAACCTAATATCGCATGTATGATATAAAATTTCTATCACATTTGCTAAGAATAGATGATATGATTAAATAAAAATAATTAATTACAAAATTTAAAAAAATGTTTTGTTTTTTTTAAAGAAGGTAGCATTTAATAATAAAATAAGCTAGTGAACTATGAGAAAATATGCAGTAATACATGATGTATAATATTAAAATCATTTGCACAGGAAGTCTACTGCATAACAGCAATCTTACAAATACTATTGTTTTATTAAATCCTTGAGCGAGAATAAATTAATAAGTTTAAACGCGTTATTTGGCAAATATAGATATACACTGCTGGACAATTGCTAAGCACGGATAACACTATCATCCATAGCAACCACAAAATGAAAAGAATCAAAGTGTGGAAACTTAGAATGACTGCGGAATGTAGTAAGAAGAAGTATGCATATGCAAATTTTTTTCCACATCTGTTCATCACGTGATAGCTTTCATAAGAGCTTTAAAGGTTTTGACACGTGTGGACAGTTGTTGTTTCAAGTCAAAGTTTTACAGGAAAGATTTAACAGACGAACTTGAAATTTTTGGCATGTCTTCCCGACATCACTTATATGATTTTATGCGTGGCCAAATTATAGAAAAGACCGAAGAAGGGCAAAAAATAACAGATGATGCGAGGGAGTTCGACATCGCTCACAACATTGTTACACGGCTGTGGAAGTAATTGAAAACTACTGGAATGTGTAGTAGGAGACACCGGGGTGATCGTGTTAGAAGTACGACGTCTGCAGAAAAGAGATATATCCTCCTATCAGCAAAAAT